>CM035113.1:4034224-4411724 GCA_020205505.1 Panax japonicus | reverse complement strand
ACTACACGGTATTTTTCATTATCGGAGCAATAATTCATATTATCTGAATAATATTATTAGAAAACATTATTGGTAATGTCTAGAAAGTTCTGTCAAATGATAGGTTTGGTCACCTAATTGCGCGCCAGTAAGGAGAAATCTTTATTGGAAAGCCTCCTCTTTTCTGGGAACGGCCTGGTTGCCAGTACTGTGATTCTGTAATATTATTTGTGAATAATTAATTATTGATTTATATGATGAGGAAAATATTGATTTTATGTGGATATAGATGGAGAAAATTTTTAAAGTGACAATTGTTAAAAATTGATATTTTATCTTTTCTGATAAAATAATATTTTATTATATTATTATAATATAATAATGGGGATATTTTTATAATGAATGTGGGATATATGAGTATATGAGGAGGAAGAGTATTTTTGTTGCAAAAGTTGTTTAACACATGTTTTGTGTGTCGGCGGACCCCATTTCTTGACTGAAATTTGATTATAGCTTATAAAATCGTCCGTTTATGGATTTCGGTCAATTTTTGTTTGGAATTTGGAAAAAATTTCTTCTGCAAAGTTGTAGAGAATTGAATTTCCTATAAAAAAAATGCGAGATTTGAATTTTCTGATAAAAGGGCTATTTATTATGAATTATTGAAGTTTCAAAATTCCGAAATAATTTATTTTTGGAAGTTTTAATTATTTTAATTAAGAAAAATGTTTTTTTGAATTAGTTGACTATTGGTGGCTGATATTTGGATCTGATTTGGTGTGCGTAGGATTTTAATATATATATTAATATTATATTAAATTTTTCTGCTTTGGTGTTCTAAGCATTTTTCTATAAATAGGGTGCTTAGGTTAGAATTGAAAATCACATCAGAAACTACAGATTTCTCTCTTTTTCTCTCTCGATATATTGAGCGTATTCTTGTGAGTATTTTAGTACTTTGAGTATTGCTATACGGTGCAAGTTCTTTTCGCACTATATCCAGTATTCCAGTCACAAGTATTATTCTTTCTGAGGTAAGGGATGTTATTTTATTCGAAAATGATATTATTTCTTCAATATCATTATGTCAAAATATTGGTTGGAAATTTTTATTAAATTTAGAACTTTTTCATGTCGGGGTTACTATTCACGAGTTACTATTCACGAGTACTATTCACGAAGCGTGATGATGTTTTTTGTGAAATTTCTATCTTTTGAGGTCGGAGTTACTATTCACGTATACGGCATTATTCACGAATACGATACTATTCACAGAAAAATTAAAAAAAAATTCTGTGTCCAAAATTATCTGTTATGATTCCTATATTTGATTGGATCTATGTTTTAATCTTCATTCTTGAATTTTACTCCAATCTGATTATTTATGAAGTATTTTTGAACTTGGATTATTTAAAGTACGAATTCTTAATACTTGTTCTTTTGTTTCACTGGATTCGTTTTTTTTAAAATATTTTTTATTATCCTCAGTCCTAAATGATGATATTACTGAATATCTTTGGCCTGTAGTGCAAAGATGAATGATTTCTTGATGAATATCTTTGGCCCGTAGTGCAAAGATGAACAGGTGTTGAGATGAACATGACTTACTGATTAATATCTTTGGCACGTAGTGCAAAGATGAACAGGTGTTTAGATGAACATAACCAACTGATGAATATCTTTGACCTGTAGTGCAAAGATGAATATTTGATTTCAGATATATATTGATTGATACAGGGATAAAATATCGACGATGAACTTTTAAATTCATATATAGAAGATAGTAGTTTGCATTCTCTACTTAACTCTTCTAATGAATTATTATTTCCGCTGCGAAGATTGATTTAAAACTGGTTGTCTATTGTATTTTATTAGATTTTTTCATGTTGAGGACTAACGATAATTTGTTCTATATTATCTTAGTCATATTGTTCTTTACTGAGCTAGTTGAGCTCACCTTTTTCCTTGTTGTTCCATTTTTCTTTTCAGGAGGCGAGAATGTAGCGAGTACTAGTTGGGGTGTGGAATGATGGTTCTAGAAGTTGTTCTAGTAGTCCTCACTATTCTGTAAAATAGTGTATTAATAATTGTAATGGGGACTTATTTGAGTGTGGATATTGTCTAGATGACAATATTTATATTTAAACTCACAGTTTTTATGTTGTATTAATAAAGTTGTAGTTATTTCTGTATCATGTATTTGACGATTAAGAATGAGTGTTGTATACCTATTTTAGGAGCGTCACAAGACCCATGGAATTTCTATTAATTAAGCAGGGTTGTGGGCCATTGGCCCATAAAAATAAGATATGGGATCTATACTACGGGATGAGATTTCTACTAATGAAACAATTCGAAGATTCATTTAAGTGGTGTTTATTTATTTTTTAATAATTCTTTCATTTTTATTTAATTGACGTTTTAGATAATAAATTTTATTCTTATTTATTTGACGTTTATAAATTTCTAAAAAATATTAATTACATTACTTTCTAAATTATTTTTAAATATTTAATACTCTCTTTAATTCTCTCTTACTTTTTCAGACTATTTTTTCTCCCTCTTGTCATCAGAAATCATAACTAGGAAATTATCTTTAAGTTTTCTTTTTGAAGGGATGATTTTTAGTTGGTGGTTTCTGTTTCTCTCAACTGTGACATACCATTTACAATTAAGTAGTTGTTGACTTTCTCAATAATAACAAAAAAATATTGGTATTAATTAAGAGGTCAAATAATATATAAGAAGACAAATATATATAATATATATGGACTATATACTTGCATTCATGCAGCGTAGGATTCTTAATTAAGAAACTAAAAATTGATCAACTAACAAATTAAAAGCTAGCTAGTTTCGTTCATTAGTAGTATTATATATCTATCTTGATATATATATATATATATATAGTCAATGCAAGGAGCCTACAGCTAAATTATTGATCAACTAACTAATTATAAGCTACTATATATAATTGAAGTCAGTCGAGTCAAATCTTTTTTAATCAGTTTAATTAATATCCGGCCGGTTCAAGTGTATACGAGTATTATTTAAGAAATATATATGCAACTAGCCAGGGAGGAATGTAGAAGTCTTTCTCTGATTAAGATTATCCTTAAAATTAATTATTTTAGAAACTTATGTAAATTACTAAAATAGAGACCATGATGTAAATATTTAATTTTTAATCAAAGCAAAGTATACACGAGTACGTACGTTCATATGTAGAGGTGGCCATTTCTTGAATCTTGATTATTTACTTTGTTTCTCATCAAGCATCTCTATAATTGACAAACATTAATTAATAAAATAAAATAATAACATAGAAAAGGTGAGAAAAAGAGTTCTTGTATACATTCCGGCCCATATACGACACTGATGTCAATTGTTCACCCAAGCCGGCTTCTACATGCAACAAATTAATTAACTACAGAAGATTTTGAATCTACAATTAATGTTGCAACTGGACATTATAACGTGATCATGAAGAGGCGATAAATATATACGGATGAAATCATGAAAATGAACCAGTACTTCGGTATTCACCAATCACCCCACCTATATATAGACTATAGAGAGAGCTATAGCGACGGTTCAACCATCGCTATAATCCAAAAAAACGGTCGACATAGGCGTCTGTGTGTACTACACAGTTGTGTATATATATTTTTTCCATATATATATAAATATATATATGTATGTGTGTGTGAGAGAGGGAGAGAGATAAAAAAGTTGAGCCAAAATAGAATGAAAATATGGCGTACACACACATAATAATTGATAGCATGTATTTTTTATGGATCAAAAATGAACAATGTATAGCGTCCGTTGCAAAAAACGGACTGAACAATTGCACACTTTGGACGTTTATAACCCAAAGTTTATAAACAATCCTCTAATAATACTAGTGGACGACTTAATTACCCTCAACAGAACCGAAGCTACAGCAACACCGAAGCAACAGCAACACGTATATCATTTGCAACGTTTCTTGTTTCAAAAGATTACTCTCCGTTAGATCACGTACGATTACTACAATGTGTAGCTTTTTCAGGACATTTGGTGTCATTTTCATGTGGGGTGGGTAGACCTGGCAAACGGGCGGGCCGGACCGGGCTGAAGTCAGACCGGGCCAAAAAGGCCCGGGTTTTGGTGGGCTGAAAATGGCTAGCCCGCGAGCTTCGGCCATTAGTTTTTTTTTTGCAAACTCCTTGTTACACCAAAAATAATAATAAATATTAAAAATAATAAAATAATTAATAATAAACAATAATACAAACAAACACGATTAATTAATTACATATATTAACTACATATCTCAATTAATTAAAATTTATAATAGTATTATAAATTAGTATTATTAATTAATTACCTACATTACAAGTCTTGTGTTCAAGCATCACAACCTAACACTTTATTTTTTTAAAAAAAATTAATGGTTGGCGGGCAGGCCGGGCCAAAACTGTAAGACCCCAACTTATTATAAATAAAATCGAATTTCCTCTAATTATATTTGTGAATAATAAGGTATTAATTTGATATAATTCTCTGGTTAAAGGTGAAATGTGCAAATTTTACAAAATATGCAAGTGGTTATAAAATAATCATTGTTGTCGGGAAATATTTATTTGGTCGTGAAATATTCTTGTTGTCGGGGAATATTTGTACAACAGCGCAGTCATTTGTGGGCCCTATAACAGAATAACTGTCGGATAAAAAAACAACAAGTTTGAATTTTTATAAATAACGACGTAGTTGTTACCGTTAACACTGTTGGAATACCCGGTGGTTAAAATACAGTAATACGCGTGGATGCACAGTATTGATGAATTATTGATCCTTACGTAAGAAGACACTACTTAATTATTGTTACAGTAGTTACTGTTCAATATTTTATTTTATTGATTCAATAATTGCTGCATTGATATTTTATATTATTGTTGTTTTAATAATTGTCACTGCACAATATTTCCCATTATCAGATCAATAATTCATATTATTTGAATAATATTATTAGATAACATTATTGATAATGTCTAGAAAGTTCTGTCAAGGAGAGGTTTGGTCACCTAATTGCGCGTCAATAAGGAGAAATTCTTATTGGAAAGCCCCCTCTTTCCTGGGAACGGCCTGGTTGTCATAAATGTGATTCTGTAATATTATTTGTGAATAATTAATTATTGATTTATATGATAAGAAAATATTTATTTTATGTGGATATAAATGTTGGATATATTTATTGTTGTTAAAATGCAGGAGTTAATGTTGAGGTGTTTTATTAGTATTTTTATCGGAATGAATGTATTAAAAATTAAATCAGTGTTTTTGAGATATATTGTGTGAGTTATAATTTTTAATCCAACCGTTGGATCGTTGTAATTTTTGGATATGTTATACATATATAAGTTGAGTATATGTCCACAAAATTTGAACCGTTAAAAATAAACGTGTGTTTTGTTATGAATTTTAAGAGGTGACTGATTCAGAAATTAGGTTTATAAATGATTTTGGTGGAAAATTCTAGAATTGAGTGGGCCCCACTTGTGGTTGGTGAAGAAATATGCTAAATTTATTTCAAATGTGGTGGATGGGAATAGTAGCAGGTAAAGCCATCAGGTTGCAGGTCAAGTCTGCTAATATTTTTCTATAAATAGAGGGCTAAGTTAGAATTGAAAATCACACCAGAAACAAGTTCTCTCTCTTTCTCTCTCTAGATTATTGAGTGTATTTTGTGAGTATTTAGATATTTTGTGAGTTTTTATTCATCAATGCAAGCTTCTTTCAGCCTTATACCGATATTTCGATCAGAAGTACTGATATTTTGAGGTAAGGGATGTTATTTTCTTCATATATGATATTATTTCTTCAATATCATTATGCCAAAATATTGATCTGAATTTTTATCAAAATTGGAACTTTTTGTGTCGGGGTTACTATTCACGTATACGGCACTATTCACGAATACGGCACTATTCACCAAAAAATAAAATTTTTTTCTTTTTGTCCAAGATGTCTATTATGGTTATTATCTTTGATTGTTTCCATGTTTTGATCTTTATTTTTGAATTCTGCTTCAAAATTGGTATTTATGAAGTATTATTGATCTTGGATAAACTGTTATACGAATCCCTACTATTTGTCCTTCCGTTTCACTGGATTCGTTTTTTTAAAAATATTTTTCATCATCCTCAGTCCTAAATGATGATATTACTAAATATCTTCGGTCTGTAGTGCAAAGATAAATGATTAACTGATGAATATCTTTGGCCCGTAGTGCAAAGATGAACAGGTGTTGAGATGAACATGACCAACTGGTGATACAAATGAATATCTTTGGCCTGTAGTGCAAAGATGAATATTTGATTAAAGATGTATATTGAATGTTGTTACAGAGATAAAATATTGATGATGAACTTTTAAATCTTAGAAGATAGTAGAATTCATTCTCTACTTGACTCTTCTAACGGATTGATGTTTCCGCTGCAGTTGTTGAACTAAAACCTGTTGGCTATTATATTTTATCAGATTTTTTCCTATTGAAGACTAACGATAATTTGTTGTATATTATCTTAGTCATAATATTCTTTACTGGCCTGGTTGAGCTCATTCTTTTCTTATTTTGTTCCATTTTTTTCAGGAGGTGAGAATATAACAGGAACTATTCGGGGTACGGAGTGATGGTTCTAGAAAGATATTTTAGTAGTCCTCACTATTTCTGTAAAATAGTATTTGAATAATTGTAACACGAACTTATTTGAGTGTGGATATTGTCTAGAAGACAATATTTGTATTTAAACTCACAGTATGTATTATCGTATTTTACACGACAATTGTATTATTGAAGTTGTAGTCTGCTTTCTGTACCATGTATTTGGCGACTCAGAATGGGTGTTGTATACCTATTTTGGGGGCGTCACAAAAACGGTCCTGGTTTTCATAGGCTTAAAAACAGCGGCCCAAAGCCGGAATTTTGACTGGCGGGTCGGGTTAGGTCGGCCCGCAGGCTTTGGGCCCGTTTGCCAGGTCTAGGGGTGAGCAAAGAGGATTGGGGATGTATCTAATATTTCGCAGTTTAATATTGCGGATTCGACAAATATCCAAAATACTCTCTTTGTAAAAGTTCTTCGTCCGCTGCATTAAAGTGTGGACGCTAAGTATGGTTGGCAAATTTCATATACGTTAAAATATTTTTAGAATAAGATTTTATCAAAAACATTAAGAAAACGAGAGGAAAAAATGATTTTAACCCTACGACAGAAACAGAAGGAATAGAAATTTTGTAAATTTAAGGATCAATTGGCATTATCTACGAGTAATATTCTAACTCTCATTAAACTTAATTTAAGGGCCGTCCATATTTTTTGATATTCTATCAATTCCTTGAATTAATAATGAATTAAGTAAATATTTTCCAATGTCACAATCTCTTGAGTTTTTAAAATTGGTATAGATTATATGTAGTACTAATATCCTATTGTATCACCCAAATGGATCAACCGAAAGAGAAAAGACTCTTATGCATGCGGATTTGAGAAGAAGTGAAATTAATTAATATATACCTGGCCTGGCCTGGCCGTATTAATTTACAAATTGACTGTCATGGAAAAAAGGAAAAATATAAAAAGTGCAGGCAGCAATGATCATATATACATACTACGTTCATTGACATTTGGGCAGCCTACAACACATCAATGTTTCAACCGTTATACTTAAAGTTGGATTTTATATTTTGAAATATATTTCTAATATAGATAAGTAAAATTAAGAAAATTTTACTCTAGTTGGCACATTTTACTTGTTATATTATTAAACTTTTAAAAATTCAAATTACCCAATTGAACTAATTAAAATTTTGAAATTTTACCATTCTGTTAATAAGATTTGACGTCCGTCAAAGATTCTTTCAAACAAAACTAAGGAAAACTTCATTATAATTGGCACATTTTATTTATTATGTCATTAAACTTTTAAAAATTGAAATTACTCCATTGAATTAATTAAAATTTTGAAATTATACCATTTCGTTAATAAGATTGGATGGGCGTCAAATTGACTTAGATTTTTTTAGATGTGGCTAGATTTGTGCTTCAAATTTACAAATCAACTTGAACTACCTCATAGATTTCTGCTTCAAATTGATGAAACTAATGATGTTATTTGGCAAAATTAAATATACTCAAATTTGATTCTTTTTCTTGATATTCAATTTGTTCAGATTACATCATTAATTTGATAGATTTTATAAAATTTAAACGTATATACACCACCATTTTTATAGACAAATCAAAGGAGGGGTTTAGAACCCTAACTACTATAATAGGTATGTTTTCTTCTCCATTTTACAAATGTTTACTTCTCGATCCTGCTCCGCCGACCTTTCGCAATCACAACTTCTACAACCCTAGTCTTCTCTATCGAAATCCCAATTCTATTTACCAAAACATAGCCCCATTATCAGTACCGAACACTCCAAATCAGCCTTTATTTGCCTAATTAATTACTAGCATGCACCAACCCCGCTGCAATATCAACCCACATAGCCTAGATAAAAAAAATGGAAAAAAAGTGAACCAGCTAGCAGCGCACCCAGCATCGTCGTTAAAAGCTTCAACACCAAAGGAGCTACCACAACCATATGGAGCCTCCAACGCCGCCACCATATGATAATTTAATTAGGAACTTAACTATGTCTTTTTATAATGAAAACGTATCTTCAATATTGAAACCTACTAAAACGTATATAAAATATATCTCAAAGTTTTGAAAATGAAGAAGTACTACTTACTTAATATGCATGTGTAAGCTTGCAGATTAATTAGCAGTCTAAAGAGTGATAGAAGCGTTTGTTAGTTCTTTAAGCCGGAGATTAGCGAGGTAAGTTGGGAATATGCTACTTACATATAGCCGCCCTTGCTCGAAGACATTATGCTTTGCTTGCTAAAAGAATATACTTATATACATTATATAGCATATAGTTTTGGACCTTATAGGTAGATTTTGTTTACCATTTATGGACAGATGTTCCTAGTACGTATTTTTGTTTATTATTTATTTGGGAACGTTTTATTTTTCTGTTTCTGGATATAAGGTTAAGGGGTATGGCCATAAGATAAAATACGACACAAATCTTTTTATTATATATTTTACCTAATTTTTTACAATACACACAGTGATATATATTTTACGACACAAATAATATTCGTAAAAAAAATTTATAATGGTAGTGTCGTTAAAATAATATTTACTTGATTTGATTTGAAGATAAAATTAGTAAAAAGGAAAAACTAAAGAAGAAAAAGAAAATAATTGTGATTATTTATTTATATAATACTCCCAGAAAATAATAAGAGTAATGCTACAGACACAAACTATTTTATAAATTGTTGATGTGGCATACTCCATCTCATCGTATTGATCAACAAATTGTTTCAATATAGTCTCCGGTCCCACACAATATATTAAGGTGGAGTATGACACATCAACAATTTATAAAATAGTTTGTGTCTCTAATATTATTCAAATAATAATGTCAAAGCCTCTAACAAAACCGACAAAACAGTGAATCCCTAACAGCGGCATTGACTATTAAGGATTGTTCCTTGGAAGATGCATTGGACACATCATGAGATCAACTTTTTCTTCTTCTGTTTTTCTTTCCCTAAACATGTGATCGACTTTGAGAACTTGAATTATATAGTTTATTCACGTTCTATATTTCCATTAAATAAACCCATATGTTGATATAAAATAAATATATTTTAATTTGTTTTTTTTTAGATTTTAACTTTATAATACTGCCATATATGCTGGGACCAATTGGATTGACTTTATATTGTTTAAGTATATGTATACATATCATACTAGCTTGAATACTTTTACGTGGATAGAAAAATTAGATCAAAAGAATAAAATAAAATAAATAAACAATATAATTTATTTATTCGCGAGAATAAATTTATTTTGTTCTTTCGGTCCAAACCAAAAAAAAAGGAGACATTATTGAAATTGAAATTGAACATACGTACGGATACATGCACAAGCGGATTGGAGCCAAACCAAAAAAAGGAGCAAGTTAATCAAGTCAAGCAATTAAACTAGGCCCACATACATATTACCGTATTGTCTTTATTTTAAAATTAAAAGACACATTTTTAAAATGTTAATAAAAAAAACATTAGTTATAAATGTATTAATGGGAGTATTATAGTACTTAACTGATTTAAAATATAAATAATGACATGTTATATAATAGAGTATTTTAAAACTGCAAGTTACAAGTTAAAGTTCGATTGTAATTTTTGGCATGCATAACTTAAAATTATTCAAGACTCTACAGATTGAAGGTTAAGGTTAAATTTTTCATAATTTTTCTTCGGAATTATTTTAAAATTTCCCTAGACTTGTAACATGAAATATATCTCTCAAATTGAATTATAATATATATAGTATAATATCATTTTTTTAAAAAAGGTTCCAATATTTTGGACGACGAAATTACGGAGAATTGGCCGGCGGCTGCGAAGCTCACTCCCACCTACCTACCAACATCGGCTGCTTCCACGCGGGTCCACCTTCATTCACTCTTTCTTTCTCTCTCTAGACTTTTGTCCATCCCCCATAGAAAAACTAAACTTGGATTTTGACTTGGCCCAACCTAACTTGATCCCCACGTTCGTTCTTCCTTCTCTCTCGGACTCTATCTAGCCAGCCGTCACACGGCATAGCCCACATCCCATCCCCCTCTATATATACTTTAACATTTTATTACACCATCCATATCCCAGACTCCCCCTTCAAAAAAAAAAAGAAGAAGAAACTTGACATTTCATTAATTTTTTCTCCCCTCCTTGCTCTCAAACCCCTTTAATCTCTACATATGGCTCGTTTAAATGTTTTGTTCATCTTATTTTTAGCCACGTTCGGCTCTTTTATGTGTTCAATAAATTGTCGGAAGCTCAACGTGCACGAAAACAAGCCAAAGCCAAAGCCAACATCTTCCTCACAGGCCAGTTTGTACCTAAGTTTCCTTCCTAAGGGCACTGTCCCAGCTTCTACGCCCACCAAAAAGGGTCATTCAACCATCGTCAATGAAAAGCTCTTTGCCCGCCACCTAGCCGCTATCGATCGGATTCTCCAGTCTGTCCCCAGCCCCGGTGTTGGTCATTAGTCTCCATTCATTAAATCATCTTTATTTGTTTTTTTTATATAGTTCTAGACTTTCTAGCTAGTTTTTCTTTCCAATTTTCTGAAATTTTATCTGATTCTTTCTTTTCTTTTCTTTTTTCCTTTCTGGGTTTTGGAGTTTAAACCAGAAAATTGTACACAAAAGTGTATATATATATATATATATACACACACACTACGTGAGAGAGTTGTATTCTTTGATTGAGGCTAATTTTGTTCATTTTGATTATTTAGATTGACGAGACAAGTTTCCAAAAGTTTGAGAAATGTATAGTATGCGAGATATATTGTATCAATTCATTTTTCATATGAATGTCTAGTGAAAAAGAAAAGTATATTTATTACAATTCTTGCATGTTAATTTTGGTGATTCAAGTCTATAATGTTATAACAAATTAATGTTCTCCTTGAGGATTTTTAGAAATTTTATCGATAATATTTTATGGGCATGTGCCTGTTTTCATGCATCCTTGGTACTTTTTTTAGTTTACACCCAAGGTTACTAATAATGTCAGAGCAATAATTGTGTTATTAGAGAAATAATTGTACGTGTTGTCAGAGAGAAAATATTGCTTTGCCAACAATATTTATTGTTCTTGCATTATCAACAGTCAGCCTACAATAACCATAGTTGCTTTTGTTAAAATCAAATAATTTCGTATCATTTTAATTAAATTTAAGAATTTTAAAATGTGACACTAAAAAATCAATTTGTATCTCTAATTTTTAACTGATGAAGTTATTATTCATATTCATCACTAGTCTTTGATTTTTATTTCTGGGAGAATTGGGGTTGGATAACTCACAATACAAGCTGCCACAGTCCAACCCCAAAAAGAATAAACTTTTTTAGTTTTTGATTATGACTTTCAATTGCCTGGAGGTCTGTTTTTAATGGGAAATTATGGCATTGAAGAAAATTAAGAAAAACGCGTATTCAAGACTTTTCTCCATAACCATGTTGTTGTTAGTTGCTTTCTACAGAAATTAAGATTGATTTTTTATACAGTTTGACATATATAACCTAACAATTCGTATATGGAAGTATAATATCAAATAATTAATCATATGAAAGTACTGTACCCTTCTTCTTCCCTAATTGAAAACCCAAAAAATAAATTTATCCAAGCTCTGCTTCGAAATATTTCATATTAGTTAACTTAATTTCCACTTATCAGCTCCAAAATTGATTCAGATGTCTCTTATCAAATACATGCATGCTTCATATATTCTAACCAAAATTTCAATTTAGAAAATATATTATAAAATCTTTAAAACACATTTGATTTCTCTTTTCAAAATCTCTCCATTTAAAGTACGTATTAGGAGAAACAAGGGTTAGGCATTGAAGAATAAAAAGAAAAAAATGATAGATATGGATAGATCTGAGAGAGAGGGAGAGAGACTAATTATGGGTTGGACATATAAGAGGTAATGGGTCTGTGTTTGGGTATATGGATTGAACAAATCCGACGTAATGGATTCAGATGATGTTGGTTGTGGATGGGGGTTCAGATGATGGTGGTCACTGGTCATGGTGGGTTGGGAGGAGAGAGGAAGGAGTGGCCGAAGATGAAGTAGTTGTTAAATATAAGTGAGAGTATTTGAAGCAACAACCTTGGTGTTTATTGAATGAAAGTAGCTACATATATAGCCTTACAACTGAGAAGGAAAAACAGCCCACGTTCAATACTAACTGATGTGAGAAATACAAGCAAAGAAAGAGTCAAACTCCTAAACCTACTCCCAAATAACAGGGACTTATTAACAGAACCAAATGACCAAATCAAAGCTATAACAGACTTCAACAGTAGTTGTGGTGAGAAGAGAGAAATGGGTGGATTTATTTTTTGAATTTTTTTTATACATTTTAATAACAGATCAAATATATTTTGGGTAGTCGGAATATCAGACAGGGTGTATATGGGTAATTTAAAGGTACGTACTTGGGGATTTATATTGAGAGATTTTTTATTTCAGGGACCTAATTATAAAATGGGTGGAACTTGTAGCTACTAAAATGTAATTTAACACTTTAATTTATCAAATTTAATCTTATATTTTGAAACAGAAGAGTAATATATATCCGCAAGATGCTTCATAAATCATTAATTATCTCTAAAATAACTCGTATTAATGATGATTCTCATTATTATACGTACAATCTTTGAGTACGTAGAGATGATCGAATACATGTCAATTTTATTAGTTAAATGTCGATCGCGTAGGAAGAGTGAAAAAGAAGAGAGAGTAGAGTGTTGGTGGGAGAGTCCCAAAGAGTCTGTCCACTTGGTGACAATAGTCAATATGGAGATACGAGTAAGATTAGAAATTGATTGATACTTTGAAATAAATATGCATTACGTACGTACTAAATTATTTTCTACTTCTACCTGAATAATTCAGAATATATATATCATATATATGGACGTACGGGGACTCAAGGTACCAAATATATATATATATATATATATATATATATATATGGACCACCAAGTTAGGCCATTTAATTAAAAATTACAAATCAATTAAGTTTAATATATATATATATATATATGGACCACCAAGTTAGGCCATTTAATTAAAAATTACAAATCAATTAAGTTTAATTTAAGTCCACGTTACAATTACAAAAAGCTACCATATAAGTTACTAAGCATCTCTTTAGTTTGCCAGAAAAATAAAAGGCAAGCGATATTTTCACAATAATTTCTGATATTTTCACACGCAAAGTGTCGCTGTAGATATAAAAATCGTCGCTATAGGATCTATAGCGACACTTTTCGTGTGAAAATATCAAAAACTGTTGTGGAAATATCATTTTCCAAAATAAAACCATGTACCATTTGATTCCTCTCTTTCAAAATAATGTATTAAATTTGTTTAGAAACTTTTATCAGATTTCTCTTCATCTACTTTCTTTCTTGTTGTTAAAATTGGATCACACACACGCAAACGACATTAAACAATGAACACAGAGATTAATGTGGTTACCCAATTTAGGTATGTCCACGGGAGCGACGAGAGAAAATATTTTATTTATAATAGAGAGTGTATATATATATAATTGCTATTTTTATTTCAACTCTAATTCACATTATAGCATGGATACCCATAATTTGTAACAATGTACCATACCGTGGGGTACCTTCGGTCCAAATCCGATGGGTCAGTGCCTCACGAAGCTCTGCTCCACTCCGTTCAATCGACTCGATTCCTTCATTCCGCTCCACTTTACTCGGCACTGATCTTTTTCAAAAATTTCTCAATTATGAACCACAAGTTTTAACACTTATTAATCCCTATATATCGTACTTGGTACATATATTGTTGTCATGTAGTAGTAGTATATTATGTGAGACAATAATTAATTAATGGGTAAATTAAGATAGAAATTCATTCCTTAATTATATAATAGTATATGTAAAAGCATGTGCAAACATTCAATGGTAATCTTTGACTGTTAAGGTTTTTAGGCTAGTCTTTGTGCCTTGTCACCCCTAACAATTACAACATGTATTCTGTAAGTTTAAAATAGTTGAAGACCTTGTTGGTACCATTTAATTTTGAAAAATATTGTAACAGAGACAACTAACTACGTACTGAATACTGAGAACGTGAGTACATCACGGAATACTTGGACATTTAATAAGAATAATGAGACAAATTTCACACGTTTCAGCATTATACTGTCAGATATTCAAACAAGTTTGGTGCATTTTTTTTTGTTTCCTTCCCCGTCTTTTGTATTTTACTATAATATTTTTTTCAATAAAATATTATAATATGTTGAAAATAAAAGAAAAATAAATAAAATGGGTAGGTAGATGGGGTTAGGAATGGTGACGGAACTCGGCAGACTTTGCGTACGAGTACGGCCCTATCCCTATACCTGTTTTTCCCTATAGTTGTGTTCTTTTTTTAATTAAAAAATAAATAAAATAAAATTATATAATTACATTTTCATTCCAAATCTTAGGAAGAACATATAGGGGACTGGTCAGCTTCAAGACTTGGCACCAAAAAATTTTATGAAATAATGTACGCGCGGGTGATCAAGATGTTGCATGCTAAACTAATAATCTATCTCGATTAGTCATATATATGATATACGTCCCTATATATTTTTAATCATATATTGACATACCTACCATGCACACTTTTTGGCCAAATATAAGAATTAAAGCATGCAAACCAAGTATCAAACTAAAATTTGAAACCTGTCGCATATCTTAATTCATCCATCCGTTAAAAGAATTCATAAACTAAAATACAAAGTTAATTGGGCTGCAAAACCAATCAAACACATTACAAGCTACATGTGATCAAGTCATTGTTTAACTATATACGTCCGGATCAAGTGCATACCACTTATCTTACTCATCCGTGCTCACCCCACTTTAGGCGACGGTTTCGGTCATTCAACCGTCGTCTATACTTTTAGCGACGCTATATGTTGTCCGTCGCTAAAAGTATAGACGACGGTTGTATGACCGAAACCGTCGCCTAAAGGGGGGTGAGCACGGGTGAGTATGATAAGGGGTATGCACTTGATCCTTGCTCTAACTATATATATAAAACTAAAAACGAACTTATTATAGCGACAGTTTTATTCATCGTAGCACTAAAATCGTCGCTATAGCCGGTTCGTTTTTAGTTCCCCTATAGTTCACTAGAGAGAAACGGCCTATATATATATAATACTCTAGCTAGCTACTCCATAATTAATTCTTTGAAAGAAGATCACCAATACTTGTTCCATCAGGTCAGGGCGGACTTGTGAGCATGGCTTCTTTGTTTGTGTCCCCTATGGCTTGGAGCAGAAGGTGGTACTCGGCGGCCTTTAACTAGCATACCATGAAAATGTCCATCCACATAATTACGCAACTCCGGTGTGCCGATAATATTGACTTTGATCGTATTTGCTTGGCGTCCATATTTCAGTGGCATGTATGTACGAGCTGCAGAAATGGTCATCACCAAAATCAGTAAAATTGTGATGCTGAACAAGGTAAAAGATTGTGGTATGTTTTTTAGGGTGGCCATTTTTTCTGGTACAACAAAAGAGAGGAAATAATAGAAGAAGAGAGCAGCTGTACTTAACAATATATATATATATATATATATATATATATATATATCGGTCCGGATCTTAAGCTCACCCCTTATCTAACTCACCCAAGCTCACCCCCCATTTAGCGACGGAGCCGACGACGGTTCGGTCATACAACCGTCGTCTATACTTTTAGCGACGGACGACATATAGTGTCGCTATAAGTATAAACGACGGTTGTATGATCGAACCGTCGCCGTGTCCGTCGCTAAAAGAGGGTGAGTATAGTTGGAACACTATATATACATGGCCTACACGGCTATACTAAGTGCACATACTAATATTAGTTCATTAATTAGTTGTAATAATTATTAGGGTTAATAATGGTAAGTTGATTAAAAATTATTTTGATCAGTTTTATTCTTCTTCTTGTTAGTTGTTAGTCAACTTGCATGAGTGTCACCAACAACTCAATTCCATGAGAAATAAAAACGAGTTAATTAAGCAATTAATTAAATTATGGCAATCGTTATCCATGCTATAAGGGAATAACTAAACATGGTATACATGATGGCAGCTTAACTCTTAATTAATCGGCTTAATTAACATGTTTAATTTAACATGAATAAGCCTCTTGTTCACTAGTAATTAACCAGGGGGAAAACACTTTCTGTTTTTTTACTGGCCAGGCATGAATATTTAAAACATGCTGAAAACAAAATCATATATTATAACATTTTTTTATATTTTTAATATAAATCAACTATTTAATGTATATATAATGTTTAATTATCAAAAAACCTCATGCCTAAAACATGTACACTAAAAGTGAAAGATGGTTAATTGCAATATAAAATTAAGGACATAGAGCTGAAAGGAAAGGCAATGTGTAGGTCTAGTCGTAAATGTTTATACCATTCTCAATAATAGAAGATGTTTGTTTCGCAGCATAAGCTGAAAGTATTTACCATGTTTTTTTTACTTTCAAATTAAGCAAAAAATAGAAAAGTTGGATTAATTGAAAGAGCAATTAAAAGTTATTCCTATGGGTTCCTACAAGTTTATGTAGGGACAATTAGAGTTAATATGTGTCACATCATGGATCATAATAACATGTACTCCTAATTAATTATATATGTATATATAGTGTTTTATAACATATATTTGTTATGGATCAAAAATAAGTATACACTATTTTTATTGTTCAATATAAGAGCCAATAATTGATATATTATTATAACTGAAAAATTCGCGTCCGCTACTACTTCCGCTACTAATATTAGCGGACGACGGGTTACGTTCGCGACTCTACTAATAGTAGCAGATGACGGTACTATCGTTACTATTAGTAATGGACGACAATCATTATCCGCTATTATTAATTAGTAGAGTAGCGGACATAATCCGTCGTCCGCTACCAATAGTATCATATGCGAATTTTTTATTTCTAATCTCGGTTTGCATTAGAAATTTATGTTAATATTTATTTATTTTTAATTTATAACAATACTTGTTATGAATCATTCTCTTTTTATACTCCCTCCGTCCCATGATAAAATTTCTGGTGGACTTGTTACACATATTAAGAAAGAGGATAAAATGATAAAATTGTCCATATTTAAATTCTCATTTATTTGCATAGTTTTTTGCACATTACTAGTGATGCTCCATAAATATGCATAGAGAATAGAAATATAACAATTAATAATAAGGGTATTATAGATAAATTATTATAAAAAATAGATCATTTAAAGTAAATAGATATTGTGGATGTGGTCGATGAATAGATCGTTTTACTATTACACTTTTATAAATTATTATAAAAAATAGATCATTTAAGATAAGTAAATAATAAATTCAGTTAATTAGTTAGTCGTTAAATAATGTGACCTCATAGGAATCTTAAATTAATTCTACTTGGTAGCACACCGCAGCACACTTTGTGAAACATTAAATACAGTATTAGCTATTTGTATAATCACAAATCCAATCTAACAAAAATGAGCATATTTACATAGATTTTTATTTGTTGAAAATTTGTGACTCATAATATGGGAGCCGCTAAAAAAGGCTAGTGCATAGTCTAACGAAGCGGAGCGAAGCGACGCACTAGCCCATCAGGGTTGACCCGAAGGTCGGGGGGTACGGTACATGTTGTTTATTAATGAGGGACATTATAGGTAATTGAGACATAATGTGAAGTAGAGTTGGAATAGGATTAATAGTTATAAATACTATCTATTGTAAAGCTCTAGGCATCTAAGAAATCATCAATAAACAATCAGCCGCCTGTGGAGTACCCAAATTGGGGAATCTCTTGTATTTTTCTTAATTCTCTATCGTTTGTGTGCGTGTGTGTGATCTCATATTCTAATACTATTAATATTCAGAGCGACTGTGTCATTTGTGTAATTGAGTCGCAACAAAATATTCAAATTTTTTGTCCTTACAAGTTTAACTATAATACTATTATTTATTTTTTTAAATTTAAAACTTATATCTTTCTAATTAGTCCTTTAAATTTTACAAAAATTTTATTTTTTCCTTGCATTATTAATTAACCACAACTGGTGGTGCCGCCTGGTGATAGTGTTATAATTAGGCCCGACAATACAAGTTATAAACTATGGGTCAACTCAAATTTAATTAGAACGATTGGATTGGTTAACTATTTTATAGAAGCTGAGTTGGTTAAAATTTGAAATAATATTTTTAAAAATAAAAACAGATCCAAACTAAATAACCATATTTTAAATAACCTTCTAGTTCTAATTGTCTTTGGATATTCCTATGAGTTCCAGCACTGTATTTTTTGGTGTAATGCCATGGACAGGTAGCAAAAATAAGCATATAATTTTATTTTATATGGTAGACTTAATTATTGTGAATTTGTGATTGAAGTATTTATGAGCATGGAATTCACTAATGTTCATTTTTCGAGTTATTTTGGACTAATTATTCTGAATTTGTGTTGTTACATGAGCTGAAGATGTTGCAGATTGAGCCCATCTGAAAAACCCATAACTTTTCATGAAAAGGCCCATGTTCAAAGCCCACACCAAAAATGTTTTTCTAATTTTATGGTGTTTGTTATGTCTTGGGAAGATGAGATAACGTTTTCCGGTAAAAGGTATGGGTGTAAACGAGTCAAACTGAACCGAACCGAAAGAGTTGTTTGAATTTGACTCGAAAAATTAACTCGAATTCGATTTGGATTCGAATTGTATTTGAAAAACTTTACGCATATTGGATCCGACTTTAATATTCATTACTCAAATTTGATCCGACTCGTATCAAATTATATTCAAACTACTGGAGAGTTTCGAATTCGAGTCTCCACATAATAACTAACTTTGAAATAAATATAATTATAAATTGAATTTATTATTTAACTTTGAAATGAGAAAATGTATTTACTATTACACTTTACAAATATAAAATTCCAATTAAAAATAAGAGAAATGAGAAAATGTATTATCCTATTTTGATTAAATATTGTATATATTATAAGAGAATGTACTGAGTATTTACTCGAATATGTATCGAATAATTCGAGTAATTTGAATATTAAACGAGTCAAGTATCACATTTCTCAGATTTTACTCGTATTTTTATTTAAAGTTTTTTTATGGTCAAATTTAAATTATATTATTAATGAATTCGAGTCTTGCTTGTATTTTTTTCGAATCGAGCCTAAATCGTGCCAAAACTGGTTGGTTCAATTTACAACCTTAATCAAATTAGTAGCTGTGATTTCCTTTCTACAAGAAAATGCTGCCAAAAAAATCTTGTCTTTTTATTATAATATTGATTTTGCATGATTATATATGTGTTTGTGTTTGTGTTTGTGTATATATATATATATATGGTCCGGATCAGGTAAGGATTCCCTTACAATACTAAAATGCGGATTATTTTTTTTTTTTTTTTAAACAACTAAAAAAAGTTTAATATTTTATGAAACTGGAATTTTTTTCATAATACAGTATTTTGGGTGTAATTTGGATACATATAACAAAACAGGTATGTACAGTCTGTGCAGACTGTACATACATTTTTTGGTATAGGTATCCAAATCACGCCCAAGACATTGTATTATAAAAAAATTCAGTTTCATAAAATATTAAAAAAAAATAGTTGTTTTTTAAAAAAAAGCCCCCCCAAAAAAAAAAGAAGTCCCGCATTTTAAGAAAATGCGGAATCCCTTACCTGATCTGTTTTGTATATATATATATATATATATATATATATATATATATGAACAAATTTTGGGTAACAGTTATATTCCATCTCTCCTATAATATTTTTAAAATTACCCCTCATAGAAAAATGTTATAAATATGATAATTATAAGAATTTAAGGGTATTAAAGATAATTAATATTTATATTTAATGTTATACAATTATTTTCTTAATTTTTATACATAACTCTAAAACGTCATATATTATGACAATGTGGATGGAGTATTCAACAAATTAGGATCCGATTACCGTGAAGTTAACTTTTGTCGGGTGACCAATACAGTACTGACATACATGCAAATAGATCATCTCCCAACCTACATATCGATGCTATATAAATTAATTAACTACAATTAATTTCATATTAATCACTCCCAACAAATTTCATCTCCTACTCTGATCAAAAAGTTTAAATGAATTATTGCAAGTAGTATTTTTTTTTTAATAATTTAGAAAGCCATCCCCACGCTATACTTTTAGCATATGGTCTTGTCCATAAGGGCCTCTATATTATGGTGGCCAGCAATGAGGTCGGTCTAATATTCTGCCAAAAATCAAATGGTACAAAGTTGGTGAATCTTTGGATTTGGACACCCTTGTCTTGTCACTATTTGTCGAAAACTTACTATATATGTAAACTTCCATTAAACAAAAAGAGAATATAATCTCACGTATCCGGTTATTATGGAGTTATGGTAAGTTAGTCAATTAATCAATACAGTATAAATATACAGAGAAAGAAATCACTTTCCGACCTACGTGTCAATACAGTATTAATCAATTAATCAAAATTAACTTCATACTAACCATTATTAATTTTTTAAAAATTAAAATTAGGATCTTTCTCATTACATATTTATATTTCAATTTCTCGATGCACATTATGTTCCTCCTAATTCTCTATGTGACCCATCCTCGGATAAAGAATTAGATTGTTTCAATGGGAAAAAGAGGTAGTCTAAACCCTAAAATAAGCCTTTTTTTTTCTCTATTTTATATTGTTTTGGTAGTATATGGATTAAAAAAATTTGAGTGAGGGTCCCATTTTGCACTAAATGGAAGAAAAAAAAAGACGAAAGTACTGGTTAGCATGAAATTTATTTTTGGGTAAGTTAGTCAATTGATCAATGGAGTGTTGACAGTAATGTTCTATGCGTGTCAATATTTTATTGATTAATTAATTAATTTATCAAAAAATAAATTTCATGATAACCGGATCCAAAAAAACAGACCTTCTCGAACCCAAACAAACTCACTGAGCTTGCTGCTAGTCACTACCCTCTTATTTAATAACCAGTTTGCGCGTGGGTCCATACGCATCTTATACTGCTACTCCTTTTCTTCAGCTGGCGCTGTCTACTTACCATCACACACTACTAGTACGACACAACACACATGTCAACCCATTTGCGCCTACCCACGCGCCGCTGTACCACCTGCCGATCTGTATGTAGCGCCATCCTCACACGGCATTTTAATTCTTTTGGTAACTTAGAGGGGTTAGATAAAAACTAAATGAATCTGAATTTGAATCTGAACGAAAAAAATTATTTGATAATTGACATGTCTTAAACATCTGAATAACAGATTTTTATTATTTTATCACTATGAAAAAATTCAAAATTGTTATAAATTTATTTAATATAATTAATATTATAAAAAAAATTTATTCAGCCATCATTCAGCCAAACAAAAATGGAACTTAGACACTTAGTCATTTAGTCCAAATCATCTGAATAATTGATTGACAGATTCAACCATTCAGACTATATTTTTTTCGAAACAAGCGCACTGAATGACTGAATGTGTCAGCTATTCAGTGCTAATCAAATAGTCCCTTAGTAATTACAAAAACAATGGATACACACACGTGAGAATTAACTAAAGTCTCGCCATATAAGAGATAGTACAAATTAACATAATTAGTGATACATCCGTCTTAACTCTTGATCCAAAACCTCATTAGCGATCCAGTAAAAGCTTTAATATAAACATTTAATATTTTTATTTAGGATTAATTGATGGATGGCAAATAAAATATAGTCATTTAAAATATGTAATTTACATCTAGTAAAGGGTGGGGGTACGTGCTTCACTATGTATGAAGGTACAAATTTGAGACTACAAAACTGGTACTCCTATTTTTTTTGTTATTATTATTTTCTTAAAAAATCAAAAATTTAATACATTTATAAGTAACCGGTTACCATGAAGTTAATTTTATGTTAAATTAATTAATTGACTAATACAGTATTAACTTGTAGAGAAAAAGATCACCTTACACTTATGTGTCGACGCTATATTGGTCAATCGACCAACATTAACTCCATACTAAATCCAACTTACAACTAGAGGCGGCGCGTGTGATCTCCATTTACAAATACCTACTTCACTATATACTGTACAAATTAAAATGGCCCAACTACAAAATATTTAACATTCCGCCGGAGATAGATACACCTGACTCTGCACCACCGTTTTGCCAATCTTAAACCCCGGAACCACCGTGAACACCACCCTAACATCACCGTCACCGGCCAAGAACGCCTCATTAGTCGCGCTTTCCATATACACTTCAGAAAATCTACAGGTTTTCCCCACCTGAAAAATACTCACTTCTTGATCAAAAGAGAATGCCAGACAATGTAAAAGCCAAACCCTTCTCGCCATTTCAGCGAAGGCCTTAAAGAACTCCGTCTCCGGGTATTCCCACGCACTAACCAGTTTTCTCTGGTTCAAATTTCCATAGAATGAGGCCTCCATTTTTGGGTGAATCAAACGGAGATACTTTGCTCTAGTGAACTTCCCAAACAGGGAATTTGGATGATTTTTCAAGAAATGAACCGGATTTGCTGATTTTAGCTTCCTGAATTGATCGGTGTAATATGGTAAAGACTGGTCATTTAGGAGAGAGAAAGCTGGAGTGTCGAAATCTTGGAACATTTCACGGCAAACAAATGATTCGAACACCAAACACCTGTGGTTTTTGTTTGAAAATTTGAAATTAGGCTGGATTGCATCAACTGCAACATCAATATCCCAACTAGCAGATTCCATTTCTCGAACCAAAAGCTTCACAAAATTTCTCACAGATCTCAATCCATAATGCAAAGCCAAGTTGAAATCTTTGGGGCTGGAATCATATAGGTTTACGTTATCAAGAATTGAGAAACACCCACTTGAATTTAGTCTCTGTTCGAGGGACTTGTTATTCAAAATGGTGTCTTTAAGCTCATTTTCTAGGGAAGAAAGTTTGGATTCTTTTTCTTCGATTTCAACCTCCATTTTCTTCTTTGTGATGTCATACATCTTCATGAGACTCTGTTGCTCTTGAATTTCGGTGAGTAAAAGAGTCACATGAGGAGGTGAAGAATCAATTTGCTTTTTCAAGAAGCTCTGTTTTAGCTCCGAAAGCGTTCTCAATTCATCAACCACAGCCTGGTCTGCAGATTGAATCCCCTCGGAATTGTAATTAGGAAATTGGGCCATTTGCAACTCAGCATAAGAAGCTTTAATTGTGGAAATGGTGGCAAAAAGCTTGGCTAAGAAGGCTTCCATGGCTGCTCTGTTTCGGGTTTTCGCCTCATGATCTTTATCTTCTTTGCGAAAATCATGTTTTGGGTCCCCATTTTTGACCTTTTCTTGAGGAATGAGCAGGCAGAATCCATTATTTGAGAGGGATTTTGTGGCTGTTTTGAGCTGAATGACTTTATGAAATGTTTTGGTAAATTTGCTTTTGGTTGGAGCTGAATTGGGCTTGATTGAATCCATTAATTCGAGGAGGTTTTTGTAAGAGATTTAGAGGGAACAGGTGGGTGATTATAATGGCTGGGGCCTGGGGGAATTTATTTAAGAATGGAGTGTGTATGAACAGAATGAAGAGGAATTGGATGGTTTTGGCGGAAGAAAGAGAAAAAAGGGAGGGTGTGACAGTGCTTGAGGACGAGGGAAAAAGATGGAAAAGCAGGAAATCTGATTTGACTTTGAGGCTGAAGGCGGAGATGGAGGTGGCTAAAGCAGGATTTAAAGCGCGGGAAAAAAGAAAGCTAAACATCACTACACATTCTACGAGCATCTCTAAAAATAGTAGCAAAAAAAACTATTCAAATTAATGTTTGTTGATCTATATAATAATTTGAATAATATTATTTGTTATTTTTATATTTTATAATTTATTAGTCTCTTCAATTTAATGAGTTATACATCTAATTCATCAGGCATAATAAATATTTTTAGCTTTTAATTATAAATTTGAAGAGTAAAAAAAATGTTTGTTAACCTACGTGAGTTTGAAAAAATTATTGAATTTTTTTTTGATGTGACTCACCTATTTGAGTATATTAAAATAGTTGAAAAGAACATTGAAGATGCTAAGTCTATAACTTCATATTTTATGGGGCCTCTAAACCAAAAAAATTATAAGGAATGATTGGTTTTGCTTATTTATTTATTAATAATAATATTAATTTTTTTAAAAATTTCTTTGTCAAAATTAGGTTAATTTCACCATTTGCTAATAAAGCAACATTTCATCAAGAAAAGACCATAATGTAATGTAATCCTTAAAAATTAAAGTATACTACTACTTTTGATGAGTTGCGTAATTTGTAAGGTATAAGTACTAACTACTACTCAATGTATATGTAAAAGTATAATATTCTATCTGATTCATAAAAATAAAAATCTAATTTATAAATTTTTAAATGATATATTTGTTACATATTTATCTTTAATTAATTTTATTGAGTATTTATGTATTATAATAAACACGAAATAAAATTATGATGATAAATTTAAAATTATAATGTTAATTTTTATTAGTATTGAAATAAATTAAACACAACTTACAAAAATTAGAATAACTTAGAGATATATAATAAGATGGTCAAAAGAAGGGATTATATCGAATTCAAAAAATATTTGAAAAAAAAAGAAGAAATTTATTAGATATTATATTCAAATCTTGAGAATTCCAATGTTATATCTATCTAATAAAATACAAATGATTTTGAATTTCCCGCTCACTCAATAAATCATCTGGACCGTCCAAAGTTTGAGATAAATCCCACCGTCCATACATCTATCTAATAAAATACATATATCTATCTAATCTATCTAATAATGATTTTGAATTTCCCGCTCACTTAATAAATCATATGAGTCGTTCTAAGTTTGAGATAAATACTTATACAGTGCCGGAGGCACGGGACTCAGCTAGTATATATATATATATATAGGGATTCCATCCACAGTAAACGGTTGTTGAGGAGCAACCCTTTTTGGCCCAGCCGCTACAACCTGTACCGGCCGTAGACAAATTTTTTTTTTATAAGCCGCTACAGGTTGTAGCGGCTGGGCCAAAAGGGGTTGCTTCCAACAATCGGTTGCTGTGGATGGATACCCGTATATATATATATATATATATATATGTGTGTGTGTGTGTGTGTGTGTGTGTGTGTGTGTGTGAGAGAGAGAGAGAGAGAGAGAGGAGAGGTTTGATCATTATACATATGTTTGTTTTCATTCCATTCTTTTTGTTGCAAATTGCAATGTAAGGTTAGCACTGGTGCCAGAGGGTACATATTGAAGAACCATGCATGGTGCTTGTGCCTAAGAATATACGAGGCAAATAGGCAACAACTAAATAATTTAGCTACTTTATTAATTGGTTAATAAATGGTGAGCAAATTATAATATTCACTCAATTATTTAGTTAATACTTCATTTCTTATTAAAATTTGTGTAGAATTTCATTAGTAATCTGCATGAGAAATTGAAAAACTATTCGTGAGACAGATTTTCTTGAAAAATAAGAGAATCTAAGGGGTAATATAAGAAAATAAAAATTTTATTCTCAGACATATTATTTACTCTTTATTTTATGTATTTTATATCATATTTTTAATCATCTTTTTGGACTAATCAATAACATAATAAATGAATGGTAAAGATTCTCTGATTCTGTGAATTAAGTCGAAGGGCGATGGAATTTCCAGGCTAATAATATTCATATTCATATTCCTAACTGCTTAAACTTAAATTAATTAAGTAGCTGTCTCCAATCAACGAAGCCCGATTTACTAAGTACAGTATTAAACCTGTACATGTAGACTAACCTACTTGCATGTGGGGCTTTGTGAGGTAATTAAGACAAACAACAACATGTGACATCGATATTTGTTTAATTTGAACTTAATTCAAGAATCTTTAAAATTTAAAGTATTTAACTGGTGCATGGTTTGGTCAACAAACATATGTGCTTCATTAGGGTTAGGGTTTACATTCAATATAATTGTACTAGTAGTTTTTAATCAAATCATACATTATTGTCTGTGCACCTCTAAAAGTAGCTCATGGTTAATTAAATTTAACTCGATAGGTAAGACTTGAATCCGGTTATCATAAAATTAATTTTATAGTGAGTTGGTCAATTAATCAACATTGATGTGACTAAATTAAGTATTAAAAAATTATTTTTTTTATTAGAAGCACTTTCAAAAAAAGTTACATTAATAATTTCTATATTAATTAAAATGAAAAAATTATTGATACTTTTATTACAATTTTTCAATTAATTTTTTTTCTTGTCTTTCCTTTTTTCAAAAAAAAATAAGACGATACCAAAAAGTAATAACATCTAAAAATATTTTGTATTCAATCTTTTCTTTGTGTAATAGTATAAATATTAAATAATTATAGCTTACTTCAAATCAAATATATTTTAATTTTTTTCAATTATAGGAGATTAAATTTTTTTCATATAGGTTGGTGCCTTGCCTTGTCGGTTTCCTTACAAAAAAATAATGTCTTTCATTAATAGTAGTGTGATTTTTTAACTTTACCCTTAATAAGTGTATCTGATCTCTTTCATTATTATTGCTCTAATTTTTTTTGAAAGTTAATAAAAGTAATTTAGGTAAGTAAATTTTTTTACTCTCCTTAAAAAAAGTATTATTATAATATTATTCTGCTCTTACCCCAAGTCTAAACCAAAAATATGTAATAGAAAATTAGTAAATGAATTAATCACGAAACATATGCTATTATAATATTATTAATAGTCATATTATTGTGCTTAGACTAGCGAGCTAGCAACCCAATAGATCTGAATGATTTTAATTTACTATATGATTTTTAACTTAAATTGTCAGGTCTATTTGTGAGTTTATTGTATACGTTCAAGTTTATTCACACAATAATAAATAAATAAATAAGCAAACACAATGGGCCTTAGATATGGAATAGTCATAAACTAGTTATAAGTAGTGCGTGCTTGACAAGGCAAGAAAGTAGAATAATGATTTATCTTTAGTAAGTAGAGTATATATTGCATGCAATTATATTAGCAACAACTACCATGGCATCCACCTTATAATTATAAAATTTGAATTCAAATGCACGCTTGCCGGAATACATAATTTCCAAACCCTTAGAAGAGAAGCAGGCTTAATTTTCAATTATTAGACAAGCCATAATTATATATGATACAAATTCAAATCAACCACACACACACACACGATCTGTGTGTTTGTGTGTGTAGATAGATAGATAGATAGATCGGCCCTAGAGGGAATTTGGGGAAGTGGGTATGGATAAATTTGGGGAAAAATTATCTTTTTTACATAACGCATACATACATATATATATATATGGGCTATATGTATATACACAGCTGTGTATTACACAGTAGGCCTAGGACGACAGATTTTTTGGGTTATAGCGACGGTAAACTATCGCCATAGCCCATGATAGCTATGACGACGGGTGAAACCGTCGCTATAGCCCAAAAAATCGTCGCTATAGCCTACTGTGTAATACATGTGTACACACATTTTTTCCTATATATATATATATATATATATATATATATATATATATATATATATATATATATATATATATATATATATATATGCTGAGAGATAGACTTAAACATGTGACTTTGCACATTAAAATAAAAAATCTTGCTATTAGAATATCATCTTGTTCTATACTTGGGTTAATGTTATTGCTATGCAACTCAGAAGCTATTTGACCAAAAATGGTGTGTGTGTGTGTATATATATATGGTAGCCTATTGAATTATTTGGGAGGTGAATTGCAAATTATGAATCTATCGCTCTGTTATGCAAAGATTATGACTAACTTTGAGCTGTAATTTGTCTGAAATTTGATTGAAAATTGACAACCGATCTTCACATGCAGGAAGGTGGAGTGAATTAATATAGGAACTTAAATATAATTTATCATAACATATTTGTTACTAACATTTAATTGAATTGTTAGTTCCAATTAATTAAAAGAAAATAAAGCCATCTTTATATTGTCATTTAAGATTGGATTATTAGTTCAATTCAAAGAAATATATATATATATATAGGAGGACGATCAGAGAACATTAGTAAAAGTTAAGAGAGTAGAGCACATAATTTTGGAAATAAAGTGCCCAATTTTTAGGCGATAGTCTCCGGTCTCCCCCACTAATTTTAAAATCGTTGCATATGATTAGATACTCGAACCTTAATAAGAATTCCACTTTTTAAGCAAGTTATGTTGCTTTAAGATACATTACCATCAAAAATTAAATATTTGTAATTAATAGTAATTTATTTATTTTTTTAATTTAAAGACAAATGATACCTTATGATTAAATATCAGATAAACTCAACAAGGTTAATCTTTTTTATATTAGCGACGGAATATGGAGGCAGAAGCCATAACCCACCTGAATTTTCTTTGTATCAGATATCATTGTTATTTGCGATATAACAAGTGTAAGGATATGGCATTCGGTATTTAATACTAGAATTTTTCAGATTTCCAAAAAGTAATAACTAGGATTAGTCACTACTCCAAAAACATTTTTAATGTCAACCCATGCATGGAATGTTGTTACAAAGATTTCTTGGCTCAACAGAAATGGCACAAGGCCTACTACTACTACTACTATAAAAAGAGCGGCATTTAGAAGCCAAATATACCTAGTTCACTGGCCTTTTCCTTTTCAAATGTTTCAAAGTACTGATATATGATTGTAACTGCAAGCAGAATTCCAGTCCCTGAGCCAATAGCTCCCATGAAGTCTGCCAATACCGTCAATGCACCAATGCAGATTCCCCCAAAGGCAGCTGCAGTGGGTATGTAGCGGTTAAGTTCCTTCTGTAAGTTTGAATCACGATGCCCTGGCATTACCATTTGTTGCTCCTGAAGAACAAGTATCAACAACATTTTACAAAATCAAATTTTACATGATAATCTGTGATAATCGTCTAGTTATGCATCATCACAGAGGCTAGATAGATTCACAAGATTGTGCAATTTCATGGATATATTTAAATTCCAGCTTCAAATTTAATATACACATACATGAGCACCATATCTCCTAACACCCACCAGAAACATAAAAACTCAAGTTCAGGAGGCTAAAATTTCAACCTCTATACTTCTAGTGCCAAACAAATTCTTAAATTAACCAGCAGCCATGTGTACAAAAAACCGAGCAAAGAACTCAAAAGGTACTTTTCAGATGTTGCCTGGTGCAAAACAACGCATGATAACTAAAACTAATCTACAAACAACTTTACAATGTGAGAGTTTACATATAAGCAGTGGGGCCTAAAAATAAAGAAACCGTTGGTATAAATGGATGCAACCAAATTTCACATCTCATGCAAGAGTTGTGCATATGAAAAAGCAGAGCACACAAGAAGGTTCATTGTATATTAGTTGATACACAGCAGCATAGAAATTCTACCGGGTCATACAAAACCTGCAACCGGTTCAATACTGAAGAAACTTGTACAAAGTGTCAGATAAGCTCAATTCTACCTTAATTCTTAATCCTTTCTTCTCTTGAAGAAACTTATAATCTCGTATACATTTAAAATAGCTGAACAACAACAATGTGCAAAACCAGAAAACATAATGAGAAGTATAATGAGATGACAAAATAAAGTACTCATCCAAGCATACCTTAAGTTGCTTAGCCACATCTCTGGCAGAAGATCCAGATACTTCAATCCAAGTTTTGGAGAATAGTGCACAAGCTGATAGCATGAACACTATATAGAAAAGAGCATGGAAAGGATTGGCTGCCATATCTGCTAAGCTGATATATGACCACATAGATTTTTAGAAGGAAAAAAAAATAGGAGTTAATACAATAGATAGGAGAAAACCAAGTTTTAAGACTATCCAGAATAAGAAACAAAGAGCCCATATTGTAGTAGTAAGTGTACGACCTGATTCAAATTGCTAATATGGAATATAGCAAAAAAAAAATTGCTAAAGTGGAAGCAAAAGGAAGGAGCTTTATTACCTTGACGGTGCAGTCACATAGTAAGCAAGACCACCAACCGGGACTGATTGACCTGAATATTCAGATTCTTGCCATTTGCCCAACAGATTTACCAAGAAATTTCCACTGTACTTCCTATACAGCAACTGTAAATAAACAAATGGTATTATACAATTTCATCAGCCATGAGAAAGTAAAATACTTCAGCTACACCAACACATGTAAGGACCAGTACCTGAGAAATGAAATAAAGGTTGGATACAAGTGCAGACTGAAGAATTATAGGCATGTTGGAAGTGTAGAATAGCTTTATTGGGTAGGAGCCCTGTTGTCCACGAGCATTCTTTGAACGAACAGGTAAAACCACACGAAAACCTTGGAAGTAGATCACAATAAGGAAGATCAGGACAGTAGCAAGAAGATTTGTCACATTCGGAAGATTCTGCCGGTAGAAAGCTTCCCGAAGAGCTCGAACTTTGTCTGTCCTAGTAATTAGCAGATGGAACAAGGCGATAACAGCACCTTCAAATTCAGCACCACGCCCACTGTTGATAGTTGTGGGGCTAAATGCTTTCCAGATAATGCTTTCACTGCAAGTTATTTCAATATTTGTTGAGATTAAGTTCAAGAGCGTACAATTAGTCACGATGACAACGGAAAAAGTATCAATAACTTACCAGATATTGGTAGCTATGAACAAAGAAATTCCAGATCCAAGACCATATCCCTTCTGAAGAAGTTCATCTAAGCATATTACAATGATCCCGGCAAAGCAAAGCTGAACAATAATGAGAATAGCATTCCCGACACCAAGTTGACTGACACTGCCATACATCCCTGACAGAACATAAGCAACAGCCTCACCAACAGCAATCAGGATACCGAGCAACTTCTGAGCACCATTTCTGGGGAAAATATCCGACTCAAGACAATTATAACCCCCCAAAAAAAGTTAATGATTCAGAAACAAGGAAAGGGTAAATATCAAACCCGCTTCTAATCTAAAGAAACAGAGGCATTTGCAATTTATACATGCACAGAAATCATACATAAACAAAGTTGGAATAATTAATTTTTCAAGGCACTGAAAATATTTCAAGTGTAACAGAAATTTGAACTCTAGATAGTTTTCTCCATTACTTATAATCATTGATTGAATAGAGCAATGAGAACATTGGTAAAATTTCTGCTAGGATTATATCAAAATCAGGTCATTAAATTATAATAAGCAGAACAAATCAACAACCACGAAATCCGCCAAGTTAACCAAACTATTAGATTAATAAAGATAATTTAATAAATAAAGAACACCCAATAAAGTGAGGACAAAACAGATGAAAATACAAAGAATTCACGCAAAACTTTTGGAGGCTGAGATAACTAGCGTCTACCAGTACACAAGAATCTAAAGGAACATGTAAAACAATGTACATACAAGAGTGCACGATCCTCGCGAACATTGTTGTCCACTTCAATAATCTTTGACCCAGCCAATAGTTGCATCACGAGTCCAGATGTCACAATGGGTGTGATTCCTAGCTCCATGACTGTGCCACGGTTTGACGCAAGAATGACACGCATCCAGTAGAAAGGGTCTGCTCCTGTTGTAGAATGTATGCCGTATAAAGGGAGCTGACTGCACACCAAAAAGATGAAAAGAGAGATCACAGTATATATGACCTTCTCTCTGAAGGGAACCTTCCTGTCAGCACTCTGAACTTCAGGCAGAAATGAAAGAAACGGCCTGACCAAATGCAGCACCCTAAAACCTCCTCCCATCTTAATGAATCACACAGGCCTGCAATTTTATCCATTTTTGGAAGAAACATCAACATCAATATCATGGAACTACAGACAACAAAAGAAAACCTACTACATAACCACAGATGACATGATAAATTTAACAACCTCAAAGGAACAAATGTAATGGCTACTCAACTTCGTATTCCGAAACAAATTTTTGGGATACAATAAGACCCAAAATGCTCCTGATAAATAGCAACGGCCAACGCACTGAATTTAGCTAAAATACAATCCGCATCCAATATTTATTATTCAGGGAAAAAAAGGCTTTGTAACTAGATATGTTTTGAGCTACAAATTTGTAGAACAAAGGCAATTTCCTATTCTTATACTAGGCTTACTACTTCTGAAAGCCAAAGGTACAATAGTAATCTATAAAAATAACTTTTTATGTGGCATTTCTCATCAATCAAGCATGCCAAAGTAGAATGAGTTTCGCAGATGGTCAAAATCTTTTCAGCTGACTTCTCCGCAATAAATCGGATATATTTCATATCAAATAAATAGGTAGATCAGCAATCAGCTAATCTAATCTATTAGTAACCAAAAATATAAATCGCAATTCATATGAATAGTCACAAACGTATAAATGCATGTACAAATCCATATATATTACATCTAAGAAAGAAAAGTGAAAACTAAAACCGATCGGGTTCAGGACTGAATAATAAATCCGTCAGAACAGCTACTTATTAAAATCTATATGCATATATATGTATTAGGTGTACTGAAAAAAGATAAGAGACTTACCGTTCAAATATGCAGTGTAGATCTGAAAACTTGAGAGAGATGAAATTCGTTGGATTTCTAGCCCTAATAAATGGATCGGGGCCATATGAAAGCAGGTGGGCGTCAGACGTAACGGGACAGACGCGCGTCACAGGCCACGACGCTTTGGCCTATCTTCTTTTCCCACGTGGGATACTTGCTCAAATTTGTTCTCTCATTTCATTTTAGACTTCAAATTTACTCTCTTATTATCAATTATTTATTATTGATATTTGTGGAACAGATGTAATTAAAATAAATAAATAAATTCTAAATAAAAAAAAAATTCATTAGTCTTTAATAAATAAATAAAAATAATCAATTTTATCATAGCTTTGTATATATATAATTACATTCTTTTATATTTAACAAATATCTATCTAATAAAATACAAATGATTTTGAATTTCCCGCTCACTCAATAAATCATCTGGGCCGTCCAAAGTTTGAGATAAATCCCATCGTTCATACATCTATCTAATAAAATACATCTATCTATCTAATAATCTAATAATAATTTAATAAAATACAAATGACTTTAAATTTCCTGCTCACTCAATAAATTATTTTGGTCGTTCAAAGTTTGAGATAAATCATATTGTCCATACAGTGCCGGAGACACGGGACCCAGCTAGTTATTATATATAAGACTATTATTTAATTTCTTATTTAGAATGATGGAACCCCTTTTTCCTTATTTGTTATTAATTAATTTTCGTTCCAAAATTAAGATACATTTAGGTGCTTTATTGCCTCTTAATGGACTGTCTTTTATTCGCTAAGAGGCATGATGATATTTTTTTATTTTTTTGTTATATCTGAATGTCTCTTAATCGGTAAAACAGAAAATAAAATCTGATTTATTAAGAGGTACCTCCTAATGAAAATTTTTTAATATTTTTTTTATATAAATATATTCAACAATTTTATGCACTCATTTTTATTAAATTGAATATTTAAAATTATTAAATAAAATTTTACCATTTAAAATGATAAAATAATGTTATTAAGAGACAACTTACTTTTTAGTTATCAAACAATTTTTTAGATTCAGACCTCAAAACCATTCAGATGATCTAATTTATTAAGACATCATAATCATCCAGATCTTAATTCTCAGGTTTATCAAACACAACCTTAGACTTATTGAAATCAATTTGATTTTTTTGAAGAAAAAAAATTAATATACTTTCGTTTAAATTTTAAAAATAATAAACATAATTATTATTGATAGTTTATTGTTAGTTTACTATTGTTATAGGTGTTTGTATTAATAATAAATAATTTTCTACTTATTTTGAATTTTAAAAATTTATAATTATATTTTAAAAAATTAAGGTACATTATTAATTTTGGTAGTAATTTTAAGGAATAGTTAGAGTTTGTGACCAAACAGACTGCAAAATGCGTGTACGAGCGAGTTAAATAAATAAATCGTATTTTAAATAAATAAATAAAACTTTTAAATTTATTTAAAATTTTTAGATTATTTATTTATTTTAAAACGCACTAAACATAAATAAAGTCCTAAATTGTACAAAAGAAGAAGGGAGGGAGGAGAACAAAGTTGACAAACCAACACACATTTGACAATTGAGTTGCCAATAATGGTTCATAGATTTTCGATAAACCCAACGTAGCTTAATCAAATCAACCCAACCTAGTTTAGGGGTGTTTATTTGGAGTTAAATTTAAACGGCTGAATCGATCATTGCGTTTGTTTTGATCTGAATAGCTGAATCGGTAAGATAGACGAACTGAATGGCTAAATCAGATTTTTTAAGCTGAATGACTGAATGAGCAGCTGAATGAAGTAAAAAAATAAAAAATATATATTAACTGGAGTATTATATTAAGTAATATTAAATAAACTAGCTGGGTCCCGTGCCTCCGGCACTGTATGGGCAGTGAGATTTATCTCAAAATTAGAACGGTCCAGATGATTTATTAAGTGAGCGGGAAATTCAAAATCATTATTAGATAGATTAGATAGATAGATGTATTTTATTAGATAGATGTATGGACGGTAGGATTTATCTCAAACTTTGGACGGCCCAGATGATTTATTGAATGAGCGGAAAATTCAAAATCATTTGTATTTTATTAGATAGATTTACAACAATTTTAAATTTTTTTAGAGGGGGATAAAATAATAAATTCAGATTCAGATTCAACTCATTCAAATTCAAACACCCCCTTAATCAAATAATTATCCTTCAGATAGATTAAAGCCCTAGACACCACGTGTCTTAATATAGAAATTGTAGCATAGAAGTTATGTGGAGCTTCAGGCGGCCCCAAACTCTGGTATATTCTTACCATTTACAGAGTAGAAAGAAAAGCAGTGGACTCCCTTTCTCTCTGTAGAAAATACTCTGAAAAATAAGCTTCTCTCTCCTACGCCGAATGAAATTATTATGCACTTGCAAATATACATATATATAAATTTATATAGCTGTATTCGATGTAGAGAGAGAAAGTTCTGAGCACGCAAAAACACTCCTCAAAAGAAGAATTATAGTCTTAAATTAATCATTTATAAATCTTGTTCCTTTTTTCTCACCATTTCAATCTACTTGCTGTCACCGGAAAACTCACCGGAGATATCGGAAAAGACGCTAAGCTTCATTGCCCGCAGCATGGGCTGTTGTGGATCCTCGATCGCCAAAGGAGATGGTTAGATTCTGAATCTTAATTTCTTCAACCTTATCTATCTGGAATTTGATTGGTCAAGTTTTTGTTAGTTATTTGCTTGAGTTTATATCTTGCATATGTTTTGAAGTTAATTTCGATGTAAATGATCGGGAGTTTATGTTAGGAATATCACTCAAAATGTTAACCTATTACGCATATGCCCCTTAACGCATGATCTCCTCATCCACATTATGTGACACCAAGCTCCCCCTTAAATTTTAACTATGAACATGAGCCCATCACTAGACACTAATTTAGCCCATCAAATCTCCCTGTCTGTCAATATGTCTTGCTTGATCCACCAAAGAGCCTCTCCAGGAAGAGTCTACTATTTGTTCAAAGAGTATATATACATAATCCACTAAGCATCCATTAACTCATTGAGCCTAGCCCATCACGTCTCCGTTACTTGCTCAATGAATTATTTTTCGTTTATCATGCGCAATCCATACCATGGATATATGACCCAAGCCCATAGTCATGGCTCTGATACCAATTGTTGGGATATCCGACCCATATATGCTCATCTAAAACCACATCTTGACCCAAAAGGTTAACCTATTAGGTCTATGGTCCAAGAGCATATATGTCTTCATTTTTTTCTCCTTGTATTCGGATGCGAGACTTTTACTATCACGCGGTACCTTACCACCTTACAGTTCCATATTGATCAATGTGACATGAACACGCGGTAGAAAAATTATGTTAAAAACCAAGGTTTGGTGTGTCTTCATTTGACAATACATCTTCCTCCCAACCCTCTCCAAACCCACACAAAAACATAAATGAAAAATCTTAGGCAGAGGGAAACTGAATTGAACACTCACACTGGAACACCTGTAAAAGGGATGAGTTCTTTGCTAGAGTACCCAAATTGGGTTCGATTGACCAAGTGGGTGCACAGCAGTTTGATATCTTGATTCTACTTTCAGTTAGAAACTTAGAACTCTTGGAAGAAAATGAGATTGATGATCTTGATTGTGACTGATAACATAACTTGTGCTTCAGGGTGTTGAAATTTTGCATTCAGTGAATCTAGGTTCATTGACTCAATAGATCTGAACTTGTTTTCTGCTTTTTTAAAATGTGTATCTGTTCTTGGTTTGGTTACAGGAAAAAAGTAAGTTATAGTTCGGGGAACTTCCTCAATGCTGGAGCAATTAGCGTTAGAATACTAGATCCACAAATCTGTAATACTTTTGCAGACTACTAAAAACTGAACCCTTGTATTATTTAGATAAAAGGATAAACATCTTGTGTTGGTGTTAATATATCTTCTTATTTCCGAATAGGGATATTTTTTAATTGATAAATGGATCATATTTTATCTTTGCGCGTCTTTGTAAGCAACGAGAAAGTGCTGAAGGCATTAGATATGGTCACCTAGGCATGTGACTTTCTATTATGTTCCATCGACGGTAATATGACATTATTGGGAATTGTTGCAATACATGATGTATAAGTCAAAGTTGTACCCCTTCTCAAGTGAATCTTCTTTCTGTATCAGGAGTACTTTTCTAGAAAAATGACAGCTAATCTGCCGGCCTAAGCTAAGAGTAGCGGTATCCTTTTCTTATACTTAGAAGAGTACGCGTTTATGAGTTTTCAGTTTTTAGTTGTAATCTGATTTTGACATGCATCATGAAGAAGTCATGGTTCTGCCTTGGTGTTGCATTCTTACTTCTTAGTATTTCATTGGTGCTCATCCATTACTTATAAAAATGTTCGATATGATTTCTTTGTCTTTAGTTCAACAAGGAGAAACATTTCAGTTTTTGGGTTCTAATATGATAAGATATTGCTTTAAAAGAAAAGAGGAAATAATTAGGGGTGACAATCGTGTCGTGTTAGGCGAATTCGTGTCATGTCGAAACTCGTGTATGTGTTTATAGCACGAACCCGTTTATGAATCGTGTTTGTGTCGAAAATTGATACGTGTTTAAAATGGTGTTTATGATACGAACTCGTTTATGATACGTGTTTTTATGACACCAACCCGTTTATGAATTGTGTTCGTGTCGTGTTGAAAATTGCCTCCGCTGGAAATAATAGTTGTATTAATACTTTAGATAAACGTAGTTGTGTTCATAAATATTTTCGTAGACTCAGTAAGGCTGAGTAAGTATAAGGAAATTCAAACACCAGGAAACACTATTTGCAGACAATTGTTCAGGTGCATAGACAGAGACACAGACACCACCTCGTGGGCATCATCAGTGTTATTGCTGCTGCCTTACTACTTATTTCCACACGGACAGAGCCAGGATCCTTTTTAGTGAAGTCTCTCATTTAATAAAGGGTTCCATTGTAGATAGAATAATAGGTTGTGGTAAGCTTGAGGTTCAAATCTCCTACCTAACGAGTGGAAAAACTGCTCCCGCTTCCCCTTGCCTTTTGTTCTTTTTTCTGTGTCTCAACTCATAAACGCACAAACTAGTGTGGAGAAAGAGGAAGAGGGGGAGAGGGGGAGGGGGGGAGGGGGGAGGGGGGGGGGGGGAGGGGCGAAGGGGGGGGGGGGTTTACATAAATCACAAATTGTTCAAGCCCTTTCTCTCAAGATCTTTATTTCTCAAATATTTTAGTGGGCTCACTTGACTCCATAAGAGTACGTGTTGCTTCATCCTGTTCCAACACCAGCTTAAGACTGCATGCGCTGAGGGGCCGGTGAATGCAGTATGTACTGAAGGTGCACAATTTTCAGGAAGGTTAAAAATTAATTGCTATTAAAATATGTTTTTCTTGTAAAATAGGACAAAAGTGAAAATATAACTTTGCCAACCATGATTTTGGAGAAAAAAAATACCGAACTTTTTTCCTCACCCACCATGTCAAAATTCCTGGTTGCACTAACCTAATATGTTGCCACAATAATTACTCCATCTGTCCCTAGAAATTGCTCTCGATCAGTGTTTGGATGTTCCAAAAATATTACCCATTTTTGACTAGTCAAATACCTATTGATGTTACTTTTTCAAATCTACCTTTCTGTTGATGCACTAAATAATGTTACTTTTTCAAGCATTCCTTAGTCTGTTTGCAAAGTCAAAGAGGACAATAGTATATGGATGGAGTGTTTCATTCATACTCTCTTTATATATACATGTGTGTGTGTGTGTGTGTTTGTGTGTGTATATATTAATACACAATTATCATGTTACATCTATTTGAACTTGTTGATTATTTAATTTTCACAAAGATATAAAGTTAAATTCTTTTTCATTTCTTGGCACTAAAAAAATTGGCGGCTCAAGTTCTGATATAAATTGGGTGGATTAATTTCTTAGCTTATTTCAAATTACAGAAACTGCAAAGAAAATACGAAAACCAAAGCCTTGGAAGCATTCTGAACCAATTACTAGGGCACAGCTAAAACAGATGCGTGATGAGTTCTGGGATACTGCTCCACACTATGGTGGGAGAAAAGGTATATACATCCCTTTAATTCAGTTTTTATCTTCCTTTTATAATGAGTTTGATTGAACATTGGAGAGTCGACAGGATGACCAGAAGAATGTGGTCAGTTTGCAATGATAAATTGGAGCTAAAATCCGCTCTGTGCAATCCTACACACTGTAGAGAGGGTATGAGTATTCACCAACAACATTCACTCCCTTTCCCTCCCATTCTAAGGAAACAAATGAGAAAAGAATGGGTGTTTAGAGTAGAGCTTATCAGAGTCGCTTCTTTGCTTACTTTCTTAATTTGTGGACTAGGGTGCATATATATTAATTATGCATGACCATATTTGCAACTATAAAAATAGATAATGAATTTGTGCTTGTTCAATAGAGTAATAGTGCCAGACAAATTATTTGACTTGAAGACACGGCTTGGGTGGAATGCATCTGAGCCTAACTGCTTAGAGCTGAAAGCCTTCTGTGTCCCTTTTGTTTCTTTTGTTTTTTAAAGTTTTCCTTCTAAGCAATAACTTGATTTATGCCTTTTGGAATGTTGTTCTTGTTTAGTGCCAGTATTTGAGAACTTTGTGGTATATGCGCCAATTAACTATAGTAGATGTTGCGTGCCAAGGAAGAAATACCTTGGGGTTGTTCTGTAGTTGGAAGGATCAAATCAATTTTGCCTTTTATCCCAAACTAGTTGGGTTAGGCTGAAACGAATCCCATAGGAAAGCATAAAAGTAGAATGACAAGAAGAAGAAAATTGATGGGTTCGGTGGAGTGATAGAAAGTCTGAGCTGATCTGTCAAAACCTCAAAGGATATATGGTAAATTAGGAGTCTTGGGGTTTTTGGTATCCATAGCATTAAAGAGATTCTTTGAACTGCTTCCTCCACCCCCACCCCCCTCTTTTGAGATGCTGCACTTTAATTAAAGGTTTTCTATTTGAGAAGCTTATGTAAAAGGTTAATTCACCTATATAGCAGCACAGTAGTATACGGTGAACACATGCACCTCTTCACTCTTAGCCTTCTTGGTAGCTGTAAAATTCCAGGGTCATTTTTCAGAGGCTGGGAGTGTGTTTAACGTATCTTCTTAAAGAAATGGTCCAAATGTTTTAACTTCTAAAGTACCCTTACTTGCATCTACTCATATCGTTATTTGGTAATTTACTGTCCGTTTTAAAGAACAAAGTATTTCCCTTAATGCTGAAGAGGAGGGAGTAGGAGAGGAGGAGGATGCTTAACTAGTGTGTAGGCCCGACCCCTTTCTCCAAATTTTACAAACATTTGGAAGCTTGTGCTGCCAATAATGTTCTTACAATTTGAAACAACCCCTTGACTTTTATGTTTCATGCATTCTAAATATACCACTAAGTTGCATAAAGTTTAGTGTTACTGTCCGTACTTTTTAAGGTTTTTATGTGAAAAATGGATAAATTCATAAAAAGTTGCAACTTTTCATTGAGTGACTACTGACATCCAATAATTCCATAGATATTGCTTGATACTTATATGTAAAAAGTTTAATAATGTTTCTCTTCTCCAAATCTATTTTCTACTATTGTATAATTACTTGATTTTGCTTCCATCATTTCTTGATGTTTATTGTCCTTTTTATTCCTTCTCTAATCTTAGGGTGTAATAATTTAGAAATTTAGATGTCTAAGATCTTTATGTCATCTTTGTTTGAAGCAGTTTAATTACTTGATCTTGAGAATGGATATCATGACTGTTAAGATAGGATTTATCTATTCATCTTTTATCATGATAGGGACTTTTCTGTGAAGACTTGTGAAATCTTGCACCACAGGCATCTTTGTATCTTCTCTATTTATCATTCTCTCTATATATGCATATCCGAGACTCAGATAAAATTCTGAGTAAACTTTAAGGATCAAACATTACGGCCTCATTATGGTCACTATAATTTTTCATCAGTGTGGTAGTGCATATAAATATATATGTATGTTTATAATGCATGCATTTCATGCAAAACAAGACTTAAGGTCAGCATAGAGACAAATATCTGAAGGACCTATTTTATGTTTTTATCAGAGATCTGGGATGCACTCCAAGCTGCTGCTGAGGCTGACATAACTCTTGCACAAGCAATTGTGGATAGTGCCGGCGTTATAGTTCAATCAGCAGACTTGACAATCTGCTATGACGAGAGAGGTAAGTTATCCATTTGCAACTTGCACATTTCAAGATTTCAGTGCAACAACAACTTGTGGATTTTTTGTTGCAGGTGCAAAATATGAGTTACCCAAGTATGTTTTGAGTGAACCGACTAATTTGATCCGGGACAATTAATCATGGAGACATTACTGAGTTCAATGATTTACTAAATCTGTAAATCGTGTAAATCTAGTTTCAGTATACGATGCCAAACTTTCTTGTTCCATTCCCAAAAGCTCATGCCAAAATTGCTGCAATATTTTTTTGTATTTACCGGCTCTGCGTGAACCAAGTTAAGTGTGGGTATTCACTCAAACTTGGCCCATAGTTCATGCATCAAAATCAGGTTGACTAACATCTTGAGAGTTCTGGGCTGAATGACAAGTGATTTCTCTATTATGAAGGGTGTGACAATTTTAGGGAGTTGCTAAAGAACACCACAATGGTTGAGCAGTTGCCTGGTTTTTTGGCTGTGGTTGGCTAATACTAGTTATGTGCTTGACAAATGCACCCCTTTATCTCATCTGGGATATATTTAGTTTCATATTTAATTTATCGAGTGTAATTTAGTATGGAGGAGATGATAACATAATTATGATAACTGTACTTCTTAAAACAATCATGCACTCTCTCTCTCTCTTGTTTGTCTTGATAATAAGTGGAGTAAATGTGGATGATCCTTGCTACTTTATGAATTAAAGATGTTGAATGCCATAAACTTTTACCTGCACTGCTTTGCTTTTCCTGTGGAGTAAAAAATTTAGTTTTAACTTGTGTTACTAATATATATATAGTATATATAAGACCTCAAAAGTAAAAATAAGATGCTAATTTATATTTATATTTATTTTCACGTTATTCAATTAAAATTGTACACCTGATTAATCAAATTTATATCACGTATGAAAATGCGTGCGTGCGTCGACAAGCTAGCTATAAGTTTAATATCCATTTCATTAATTCATTTTACTTACAACTATCTCCATTCCATTCTAAGAACAGGTTCGTTTTGGGGTATATATGCATGGGGGGCCGTTTTCTTTGTTTTCTTTTTGGGGGTAGTTTTTTCGATAGAGTTGGCAACCTGACTGACAATTTTAAACTATTATTATGCATGGATTCTCTTTATAATATCACTCTCCTAAATTCATTTGTCACCCTAATTTAGGCAACAATTATATATAATCCCTAGCTATTAATTAAATATGTTAGCTTTTAACTTCCATTGCTCTCACTATATGCATCTTTTTATTTCATTTATTAGAATAAAAAAGTAAATAATAGTTGATCTCTAATATAAGTAACATTTTTAAATTTGTGTTATCTGAATTTCTTGATTCATATATTCAAAACATTATCTCAAATTATTACCAAGTATGTTCGAATTTCATGGTAACCGGATTTATTTAATTTGTAAGTAAGAGTGTAAATGAATCGAGTCAGCCGAAAATTGAGTTGCTCATATTTGGTTCACAAAATTTATTGAATATAAAATAAGCTTTGATTGAAGCTCGTTTAGCTACCGAGTCGAGCACGATTTCAAATATGTTTGAAACTTAAAATTCAATAATTGACGTACCATAAAAAAATTCCAACCAAACATAAAAAAAATCAATGAATTTTTAAATAAAAAAATATATAATTTATTAATGAATTTTTAAGTATACGCGATTTGATTGTAATTTTGTAAATAAATGTGTTTGTAAAATTAATTAAAACGTATTATATATTTAATTTGGGAGTGGTTAACATGAAGTTAATTTTAGTCAATTAATACTGAATCGAGCCGAGTATTGAGTTGCTCATATTTGGTTCGCAAAATTTATTGAGTATAAAATAAATTTTGATTGAAGCTCGTTTAGCTACCGAATCGAGTTCGAACAGTTTGAACTTTTCGAACGAATATGATCCGAATATCAATAGAAAATTATAATTTGAGAAGGTTTGAATAAATTATCAAACTTTAAAATTTATTCACATTTGACTCATTTATATTTCGAATCCAAGAGATACAAATTGAGTCTGAAATATTTGCTCATTTTACAGCTTTATTTGTAAGTACAAGAATTAGGCCCCTAGTGTGGATGTGACCTGATCACTGTATATATTAGGGTCCTTTACATAAGTATACAACAAATAAAAAGTAATTACAAAAAAGTGCATCAACTAAATAATTATAAAAAGAGTATAATTAAGACTCATATTACAAAAATAGTACAATTCACATTAATAAAGAAACCTAAAATCAAGGATAACTAATAATTCAAATTCAAATTCAAATCTTGTCTCTAACAACAATTTCAAATCCATATTTCAAAATTCAAATCAAAATGAGAAAATTAAAAATAAAAAATTATGAAGGAACTAATGTTCATCATCCTCCTCTCTCGCCGCCACCGCTGCCGCCGCCACATCGCCGCCGCCACAAAAATTGACTAGTAACTGCATCACATTTAAAATAAAATTGGTAATCAAATACAACTGAATTGGTTACCTTGGTCTAAAAGTTTGACAACCAATTTCATGTTGGTAAATAAAAAATAGAACACTGCATATTTATACCAAAGGTAACCAAAACTTTATACCAAGGTAATCAAACTTTTATACCAAGATAATCAATCTACCTTCACACCTGCAGTATGAATTAGTTACCTTGATTTGAAAGTTTGGCAACCAACTGCACGAAGGTTTGGCTACCAACTGTATTACATGCAAAATAAATTGGAAACTTAATAAAACAGAATTAGTTACCTTGATATAAAGGTTTGGCTACCAACTGCATTATAAAAAAACTGCAGAAACAGAGCGACGATGGCAAAGGGAGGGGGTGGGGCGTGGGCAGTGGTAGGAGGAGGAGGAGGGGGTGGCAGAGGGAGAGGGAGAGGGAGGGAGAGGGAGAGGGAGAGGGAGGGGGAGGAGGAGGGAGGCGAAGGGAGGGGGAGGAGGGAGGGGGAAGAGGAGGGGTGGCGGAGGGAGGGGGTGGGGGTAGCGGATGGAGGGGGAGGGGGAGGGGGAGGGGGAGGGGGAGGGGAGGAGGGGGAGGCGGAGTGAGGGGGTGGGGCGTGGGGGGAGGGAGGGGGAGGAGAGGGGCGGAGGGAGGAGGCGGAGGGAGGAAGGAGAAGAAGAAGAAGGGAAACATAAATGAAGTGGGAGAAAATCGTGGGAGAGATGGTTGAGAATTAAAACACATCCCATAATTAAAGGAATCATAAATATGTACTGATAATGAAAATAAAATTTTAAAGATGTTAATTATGTAAATATTTAATGAGGGCACTTTTCTTGTAATTATATTTTTAAATGTACTATAAAATGTAATTTTTCCTATATATTATTGTCATTAATGTTTCTCAGTACAAAAATTACAAGCCCAATTCAGCCCAACATTGTTCGTACAAAAAAACGGCTTCTTCCAACAGAACGGATCATTTGGTCCCCCCTCTCACCCCACTCCCACCCCCACTCCAACCCCACTCCCACTCCCACTCCCAAATTCATAAATATTTTATTTCCTATATATTTTTAAAATTCCAAAGGTTCAAAACAAAAATGTTACTCACCCTGTCTCTTAATATAAGTGATTTTAGAGTTTGTGCATAAATATTAATGAAATGATTACATAACATTAAATATAATATCAATTATATATATTATATTGTATTGGAAAATAGAGTATTATTTATTGGGCAAAAAATAGTAAGAAAATTAAAATTATATTTAATACTTGAGTTAATATTATAAACTAAGCAATTAATACTTATTTAAAATTTTCAAACGACTAATATTAAGAGACAAAAATACTTTTTTAAAACGACTTATATTAAAGAACGGATGAAGTATAATGACTAAAGAATAATTACAAAATAATGTGTAAAATTGTGATTGATTTTAACTATTAGACCAATTTATATATGATAAATTATCTACAAATTAAATTTTGACATATCAAATAATCAGGAATCTACATTATTATGTGGAGTATAAAAGGACTACAATTATGTATATATAGCCAATAATTTGTGGAATCCATCACATCTTTCATTCTAAAATTTGTAATAAGCTAAATTATATTGAGAACCGTCGCTAAAAATAATATTTATATAATTAAAAATGTATTTAAAAAAACAATGGAGGGAATTCTGATCCATAATTTACAAATTGCTCATACAGAAATAACGAATGGTCCAAAATATATAATAAATATCATTTTTGTTATAAAAATATAGATACTAAACTATAAAGGAAAATGAAGTTATTAATAGGTTATTATTTATTTTTTAAAAATAAATAATAGTAGTATATTATTATGAAAAAAATAATATAAAATTCGTTTTAAAAAAATGCTGTTTAATTCAACTTTTTGGTCCGAAAATTCAAACAAACAAACGGACACAGCGCTTGAGTGTGCAGTTTAGGTGCATTCGTCAGCATGTAGCAACATTTCTCTCAGGTCCCCATAGGCCATAACCCCCACCTCTTTCTATATATTTTATCTCTCTTACAAGACTCCGAATCTCACTCTCTGGGTAATTATCACTGTATTAAGCTTTCTCTCTCTAAACAGTATGAACCGCATCTTCCATCGTTTTTAAGGAAGAAATCCCCGTGAACTACATGTGATGATAGGGAGAGTTGGAAGGATCTGATGAGGTTTAATGATGGAAACGGGTCACTTGATGCTTTTCTTTGCCTTTCTGATTCAGGTGAATGGAGTGTTCTGTGAATTCCTTTTTCTTCCTTTTTTTCACCCTCTACTTCCTACAATTTAATGCCCCTTTTGATTTCCGCCTCTAATTTGCTTTGCCACTTTGTCAAAAATGGAAATGACCATTTTATGGCCATAAACCCATAAGGATTCAACGGTATTTTTGTGGGCATTTTGTGTTTTGAGATTTGCATGTGCCACTTCTGCTAGTTAGCTTACTTTTTGAAGCTCAGATGTTACTGTGTTGGCAGTTGAGTTTAAAGCTTTACAGCTTGGATTTTTAGTTATTGCTCTGTTGCTAGTGGATTTATGCCTATGTTCGGCCAATGATATATCTTGAAGGATTTAAATCTGAAGTTATAAGTTCTTTGAACATTTATAATGGGATTCTTTGATTACTTGGATTTGGGCTTAATGTTTGCTGTGAGACGAATTTAGTGGGATTTTGGCTGGGTTTGTTTCTTTGTTACTGTAATTGAGAAGATTTGAGAGAGAAATAAATCATGACAATGCAGTATTTTCTGATATTCTGCATTAAAGCTCAAAATTTTATGCTGTTGGATCAATTTATGATCTGATCATGACCAGGGCTGTTCGTGACCGGATACTTAAGGATGCGAATGGTGATATTAGTGATCATCTCCGTAACCATATTCATTTGACAAATTGTATTCATTTAAAGAACCATATGCATAAGCAAAGCCCCATATTAGCCGACAGGTCCCTCATAAGGGACCTTGTTGTCCTTCAGAGGTCTCGATCTCTTAGGGATCCTTCTATGAGTCCACCCTCATGGAATTCTCCCTCTGTTATTGATTTACTATCCAGAAGAGGTGAAAAGGATACATCGGTGGGAAATGGAAGACGGTCTATTGAGCGTCAAAGGGATGATAGAGGATTTTCGGGGAGCTCACCACTTTTAGCTAGTGTACCAATATCAAGAGTGGCTCCTGGGGAGGCTAGCAAGCGTAATGATGGGGTACATGCTGTGAGTGATCGTAGTTGCAAGAGTGGAGTCCGGGAACGCAGAAGAAGTAAGAGAGGAGGATCAATAGGGAGGAATTTGGGAACTGACCTTCTAGTTGGCAAAGATGAGACTCCAATAGATGGTAACAATTTGATCCATGACATTCATTCTGGAAACTCTGGAACAAGGGATACGAAGATCAATCAAAAGGAGAGGCATAGACAAGATGATCGCCTCAGGATCCTCTCTGAACAGTTACATGAGGTCCGAGTGGACAGTGATGATGTAGCATCATCTCACGTCCATCATCATGGCAGACATGCACAGTATGAAGACCCACCTGAAGAAGGAGAAGCAAGCAATCGCAGCCACTGTAATGGTTTGAATAGGGTAAAACGACGCAAGTTTCGAGGTGCAAGGAGGACTCGAGCTTCGATAGCTTCACGAGATGTTGTGGCTCATAATGAAATGTCTGTGGCCTCTAATTCATTAGCTCATGGTGCAGTACGCTCAAAATATCACATGGAGGAAGGAGGACAAGAGTATGGCGATCAGAATGTCACAAGGGCTCCCAGAAATGGGTGTGGTATTCCTTGGAATTGGTCACGAATTCATCACAGGGGTAAATCATTTCTTGACATTGCTGGAAGGAGCCTTTCTTGTGGTTTGTCTGACTCAAAGTCAAAGAAAGGTGATCCACTAACTCAAGGGGGAGAGTTTTCTAATATGCCTGTGAGGCCTGATCACTCAAGTTCATCAAGTAAATCTGACGGGGAAGCTCTTCCGCTACTCATTGATGATCAGGATAGTACAGATAATGCTGCTTGGGTGCATGATTACTCGGGGGAGTTAGGCATTTATGCTGATAATTTGTTGAAGCAGGATATTGACTCTGACCTTGCTTCGGAAGCTAGGTCTGGTGATCAGCAGAAGTTTCAAGGGCATCGAAATGGTAGGCATCAGAATTTGACCCAAAAGTACATGCCAAGAACCTTCAGAGATCTTGTGGGACAGAATTTGGTTGCACAAGCTCTTTCTAATGCTGTTGTAAAAAGAAAAGTTGGGTTGCTCTATGTGTTTTATGGACCACATGGGACAGGTAAAACCTCGTGCGCACGCATTTTTGCCAGGGCCTTAAATTGCCAGTCTATGGAGCATCCTAAACCTTGTGGGTTTTGTGCATCTTGCACTGCATATGACATGGGTAGAAGTCGATATATAAGGGAAATAGGTCCAGTCAGTACTTTTGACGTCCAAAGTATTATGGATCTACTTGATAACATGATTGTTCCTCAGATGCCGTCACAGTACAGAATTTTTATTTTTGATGATTGTGATACTCTGTCTACTGATTGTTGGAGTGCTATATCAAAGGTCATGGATCGAGTGCCCAGGCGTGTCATTTTTTTCCTTGTTAGTTCGAGTCTTGATGTTTTGCCTCATATAGTCATATCCAGGTGCCAAAAGTTCTTTTTCCCAAAGTTGAAGGATGCTGATATTATCTATACTCTGCAGTGGATTGCAACCAAAGAAGATCTAGAAATCGATAAGGATGCTCTAAAGCTTGTTGCTTCAAGATCAGATGGATCATTAAGGGATGCTGAGATGACACTTGATCAATTAAGTTTGCTGGGGCAGAGAATATCTGTTCCTCTGGTTCAGCAACTGGTTAGTTCTATGCTATTTTGTCCCTTCACAAAACAGTATTATTATTCCATAGTGTATTATTTATTTCATCTGCTATCACTCCTTTGAATTACATGTTCGCAAAAGTATTGCTTAGCCATACTTGGGCCCAAAGAAATACATTTTTTTTAAACTACTGCTTATCCAGAGCTGGTGACTTTAATATAGTTTTACTTCCTGTGGTTATTTGTTTTCTAACCATCTTACATCATACTTCCTCTGTCCCATGATAAATGTCTTCCATCGACTTTTACGGTCAAACTGACTATTTTTTAAATCAATAGATCTTATTATTCTTTTATATATATGGAAAAAACCTATAACATTATAAAGTACATACAATTTAGTACTAATCCCAATGTTTGCCTTCTTGAAAATCTAATATATATATATATATATGTGTTTAATAATTAATTTAAAAAACGGTCAATTTGACCACAAAAGTCAATGGAGGACTTTTATCTTGGGACGGAGGGAGTATAATATTAAAAGTTTGTTGAAAAACTTGCTTTGAAAAGTTTAAGATTCTATCCAACATTATATTTTGCACAATTGCGAAAATGGGTTGAATAGTTCCAAGTAAATTGCTAAACTCAAAAAAAGTTTGAATTTAAAAGAAGCATGAAAACTCATCAAATGCATGACTTCTATAAATAATTTGGCGGGGTTCGGGGGCAGTGCCCCCAGCCAATTTTTTTTAATACTTTTATACTTTCGGGTAACACACACACACACACACACACATATATATATATATACTATATATATATACTATATTACAATGACAATATAATAAATAATAATATATGGTATATATACACTATATTGACTCATAATAGACTTTTTTAATCACAACTGTTCATAAATAATTAATTCATTAATTATTTTAAAAAATAATATAAATTATATTATTATTTAGTTTAAAATATTATAGAGAGATATACTAAAATTGAGAGAATATGAGTCATATGTGATTAAAATTTGACTGACAAAGTTATAAAATTTCAATTTGACCCCGTATAATAGAAAATTTATAAAATTTTAGTGGGGTCAATTTATATATAATACTTAAAATTCTTAAAATTTACCTTACATTATAAAGTAATTATTTTTTTCAGTGGGTCAATTGACCCCACAATGCAACACTTGGCTTCGCCACTGCAACACTTGGCTTCGCCACTGCATATATGAATATTGAAATCAACTCTATACCATCTTATGTATGAATATTGAAACTGCTTATTTCTCTACATAAATATTGAGACTTCCCATTGCAATTATTAATTAGGTTCTACATAAAATCTCATAGTGTATGCTTTTTACAGGTTGGTCTTATATCTGATGAGAAGTTGGTCGATCTGCTTGATTTAGCATTATCTGCAGACACAGTTAATACTGTTAAGAATTTGAGAGAGATCATGGAGTCTGGTGTCGAGCCATTGGCTTTGATGTCACAACTTGCTACAGTAATAACTGACATTCTTGCTGGTAGTTATGATATCATGAAAGGATTGCCTAGAAGGAAGTTCTTTCGACGGCAATCATGTAAGTTGAGATTTCTGATGGTCCACGTGTTAATATCAAAAAGTTGATCAATTTGTTAAGTTCGATAGTTTTTTTAATTTATTTTCTTTATTGTTTTTTCACTTAGCCAGCTACATGTCATGAGCGCCATGATGCTAATGCATATTAGCTCCGAAACATATTGAATATGAGAATTTGAAATGACACGTCTTTTGGCCAGCTATCTATCTTTTTGGCTGCATATGTTAAGAATACTAGTATCAGAGCCTTTTGTTACTTCCTACCTGTCATATTTGATTTCGAATTCAGCTCTTTTACTGTTTTCAGATTACGGCGCATCTGACTTTATTTTCTGTTATTTTGGTTTAAATTTAATATGCTTTCTTATTGGTTCCAGTGTCAAAGGAAGATATGGAAAAACTACGTCAAGCTTTGAAAACATTATCTGAAGCTGAAAAGCAGCTGAGAATGTCAAATGATAGATTAACATGGCTAACGGCTGCGCTTTTGCAACTTGCTCCTGATCAGCAGTATATGTTGCCTAGTTCGTCTGCAGACACTAGTTTAAATCATAGTCCCTTGGGCTTAAACTCTGCTGGTGGAAGAGAGAGGCCCAGGAGAAGTAATGTTGATCATAATGATATGCCTAATATTGCAAGAGGATTGTCAACAAAGGTTAGAATAGATAACCTTCAAGCTGGAAGTTCTAGTGATACTTATTGTAATGCTCAGATGAAAGTAGGCACTAGTCTAGATAGAAAAGGACATGCTGGGTCTGGGATGGTTCCTCAGCAGACATTTGGTGTTTCTGGTCATAAAAATAGAGTAAATAGCAAGCATTTTCCAGGTAAATTTCACAAGGAAATTGAAGAAATTTGGTTGGAGGTTCTTGAAAAGATCAAAATAAATACCATAAGAGAGTTCATGTATCAAGAAGGCAAGCTGATCTCAGTGAGTTTTGGAGCAGGTACTTCCAACTTGCATCATTGACTATTATTAACTCATGCAATAATTTATGCCCTATTTTCATTCTTGACTATTTTTGTAGTTGTTGGTTTCATTGAAATGTTGTGCGCGAACATTTCTAACTCGTGGAATCCTGAACAATTTGGGGACCAGATTGGGTGATGGAATTTGGCAAATATTGGGACAAATTAGCATTAGTACCTTTAAATTGTCATTCAGTCCTTGGTCTTTATTGACAACTGGATTCAGAACTTCATTCCCAATTTTAACGACTCCGAGATTCAGTCATGCTTGGTAGGATGAGCATTTAAGCATGTCGCTCCCTTAAAGCCTAACCTTTTTCGGGACTTGTACTTTTCTCCTTTCTTTTGGATACAATCCAAATTTACCCTTCTAAAAGAATATTCCGTGGACATAGAAAGATTAAGACGAGCTGGCCAAAACTTAATAGAGTCGATGTACATCCCAAAGGAAACCAAACTGCAGACTTCCTTGCTTATGAGGTAGTCCATGTTGATCAAGAGATTGTTAAACTGGGGAGTCATCCTTAGTTCCCAACAGGTTTGGTCAGATATTTACTGCTTAGTTCCCAACAGGTTGGGTCAGATATTTACTGTTGTTATGGCAAGGATTGCCTTTGAAAGGCCTAGAAAAACTTAAAAGTCTCAGTAGGGTTGAAATAGTAAAATAGTATTAACATGGCATATGCTAAACTAGTCTTATTATAAATGTGAATACAGAAGGAAATTGTTAGTTATTAAGTATGTGGGAGGGAGGGAGGGAGGGAGAGGGAGGGAGGGTGGCAAAAGACCTTTACTAAAAAAAGAGTGACTCTTATTAAATTGAAGTAGTGAGCATTTAATGGAAACATAAAGTAGTTGCGTAGAAACTTAATTACATAGAAGATGTATAAAATGTTAGAAGAGGGAGACAAGTCAAGGATTAATGTCATTCAGCCATAGACTTACTTCCACCATAGAGAACAATAACACTAACTTAGATTATCTCTAATAGTAACGGAAAGAGTGCACCACAGAATGCTTTGTAGGATAATTCTTTTTATTCTTTATTTTATGAAAACTGAGGAAATGCCAATTCTCTCTCTCCTTAAGGCGATATCATTTATCCATTCAAATCAGTTAATATATGTAAATGGTAGTCTCATTTTTGATGACAACACATAATTCTAATAGACTAGATACTCTGTTTTTTTTGGTTTAAGTAATTTTTTTTATTGAAAAAGGTACCAAGAGAGTGCACCCATTTACTTAAGAATCTCAAAGGCAAGAACACAAATGCCACACTAACCAAACCCTAATCATGCTTGTTCTAAATTTCTATAAGAAATCAACAAAATCCACATCCGAACCAGAAATCTCCTTGTTTCAGAAGAACAAAAGGGGCAAAAATAAATTCTAAATTTGACCCATATTCCATTCCTTCACCACAAAGTATCTACATTTCCTCTCTCTCCACATCACCCATCCAAACAATGAGGAGTCCTGGCCCACAAAACACGACTTTTCTTTAGAAATTCACACCCCTTCCTTACCCTCAGCAACTCAACCAGAGATGCAGGCATCACCCATTGTAAATCCCACAAAGAAAACACTATCGACCGCAAAAGATGGACAAAATCACAATGAAGAAGCAAATGGTCAGCCTACTCCCAATCCTTCCTATACATGTGAATCCTGACTTAACACTATCAAGAGCCGCTGTCCATGTGAAAAAGCCACCTTCCGTGGTAACTGCGCCGTCCGTGCCCTCCAAATACTCTGCCATGAAAAACTTGGTTCCTCCTGCTGCCCCCTATGACCCCAGTAACCCGATTTCACAGAAAATTTTCTGCTACTATGGCATGGTATACTTTTTTCAAGACTCCAAGTATTTGACATGGATGGAAGATTAGAGTATCAGAAGTATATTTAACAAAAAAACATAAAAAATTTAGGTACACTTGCACTCTTATGGCCAATTAATTAAAAATGTCTGTTTTATGTTTCTTATCCAAGAAATAAATGCCTTTTAGCTCTCTTCTTGATGCAGGCCCAATGCTCATTATTTGTTACATGTAAATTTACATAATTATTACATTTTTAGTGGAATGACATTGTCCTGTCGCTCTAATTAGTTAATTGTTTTTTAATTTCGTTCTAGCAGGTTCGACAGTTCATTTGCTGTTCAGCTCCCATCAGGCACAATCGAAGGCAGAGAAATTTAGGGCACACATTTTACAAGCATTTGAGTCTGTTCTTGGATCCCCTGTAACAATTGAAATCAAATATGAATCAAGGATAGATACAAGAACAGGGGTTAATGTGCCACTTATTTTACTAGCTTCTGGGGATGGTTCATCCCAGGCATATGCAAACCCAGGAGTTATTAGCAGCAGGATTTCTACGGCAAGATATGATGATTCCAGTGGAAGGTTTTTGAAAGATAGAGATAATTTAACTCAAGCCCTGGCAAAGAGTGAAATTGTTGAAATTGAAGCTTCTCCAAGACAACCAAGAGGAAATGAGCATCTTGGCAATACACAGCCTGGCAGAAGAGATATACGAAATGCTTGGATAGGAGAAATAGCATCTTCACATAAAAATTCCATGTTGGCTTCTCTCCCTGAACAAAGTAAGTCAAGTGAACCAAATCAGAGTCGGAGCATAGTGAGAAGCAAGGTGTCCCTTGCTCATGTAATTCAGCAGGCAGAAGGATGTACACAGCGAATTGGGTGGTCAAAACGAAAAGCTGTTTCTATTGCTGAAAAGCTTGAACAAGAGAATCTGTATGTTTCTTTTCCTCAATCAATATATTACTTCCAAAATTGTATTTTTATGAGAATATGATGATTTTGATTTTTGACAAACAAACCCAAAACCTCTAAATCATCCATGACTTTAATGTATGAAGAGGCTAAAACATAATCAAGAGGCAAGGTTCTGGGTTCAAACTTAGTTTAAAACTTTTCCGATACTTGGGGTCACCAAGCTTGCCCATATATATAAAGAACAAATAATTTAAGAGGGTCAGATAGTAATTAGTTTTGTGATAGTTGTAAAGAGCATGGGTTGAAATGATGTGGGTTTTCCTGGTCAATGCTTGATGTAGCCTTTTCAATCAGTAACTTGCTCAACTGGCTAATAAACACCTTGTTTGACAATTCTGAACAACAACTTTGAAATGATGATGCCAAAAGTCTTGTTCTGAAATATCAGATATTTTTTGTGTGTGGCCGCACAAGGGTGGTAGTGGTGGGAGGGATTCGAAACGATTAGATAATGTTCCCCTACAAGGAAAAAGTTCACTGCATTGTGTTTTGACAGTATATATTTTTGACAAAGTGGTGAAATTGGAGATTTTTAAGTTGGAAGGGGGGGGGGGGGAGATGTGTTTCGATCTTGTGGAACTAGGATTTGGCCTAAATCATGAGGAGAGATAGATGGAGGTTGTGGTGTCTAATATTTATATTAGAGCATCTTAACCACCATAATCCATAATACTGGCTAGGTCTTATGTGACGGAGCACGAGGAGGGCATTGGTAAAATAAAGTGTACAGTGTGGTTTTAGGTTAAATGCTTTTACAGATCCAATATGTATCTTTTTGGGGGTGGGGGGGGGGAGAGGGTTGGAGAAATCGATATATCTTATACCCGGAGGACCCGAACTTTTGATACTGTGGAGTTAGCCCACACCACTAGGTTATATACCGAGGGTGTGGCGGCTAATTCATGTTAGAGAACTTGTGGTACTGTGCATAACTAGTGGGGTCTAATGCGAGGGAACGGGAAGCACTTGTCCCGCATTGTGTAATAATGCGTCATGCCTGTAATGTGGTTTTGGATTGGATGCTTTTGCAGATCCAATATTTTTCTTGCTGCTTTTCCTTTCCTTCTTTATTTTTAAGTTTCTGCAATACCTATCGTTTGAGGAAGGCCTCCCAACAGGTAAAGCATGAAAAAGGAGCTGACTCAATCTTTGGTATTGAAAATATATTATAAATTCAGAATTAATGCAGTTGCTCTTACATTCCAAGAACCATTTCATGATTTTCAGATTTCTGCAATGACAAATGATTTTATTGGAGTGAATTTGCACTGGGGTTATCTTGCATGATTCCATGAAAACGACTAATATTTATCTGTTTGTTCCACAGGAGATTAGAACCTAGATCGAGAAGCTTGCTGTGCTGGAAGGCATCTAGATTGACCCGTCGAAAGGTACGTGTTGTAGATCTTCATATGACTATAAAGTGCAGTTTCGTCATGTTTCTATGAGCCGTATAGCCCTAGACTATATAGTGTTTCTTCTAATGTAGCCATATAAGTGCAGACTTTTGTGATGAGTGAGTTCCACTCTGAATTGCATAAGACACCATATCTACTGAAATAATAGGGCTACCATAACCTAAAGAAATATTATTGCCAATATAAAATGCTGTGATAAGAATAATGAATATGGTGTGCACTCAATTTGGTCTAAATTCACGGTGCTCAAATGATTAAACTTCACTACTGGTGGTGCGTACTGTAGAAGGAAATAGAAGAAAAATAAGAGGAGAGAGTTTAGAGGGAGAATAGTATCAATTCATCAGAACCTAATAAATACAATACATCATAAGCCTTCATATAGGTGACCAAGCATAAAAAAAATAGCTACATATTTTGGCCAAGTTACTCAAGTCCTAAATTAAGTAATTACTTACATTACTAAAATTCCTAAGTGACACAAATAAAATTCTCACTTTCCTGAAAGAGGCTTCCCTCTCTCAGGGCAGCAGTCATCTATTTGTGGTCGACGGCTTCTGTTTATTGGGCTCCATTCCTTTCACAAAAACCTACAGCACCTAGTGATCTTTGAGAATAATGTAGATAAGGCACTAGATTATTAATTGGGCAAACTTGTGCCTCCTTTTATCATATAATATGAATCCTCTTGCATGGATCATCAAGTCAATTAGGATCTCCTAACAACTGGACACTTGTATCATACTTCCTTCTGCCCTTGATCCCCTCCCTTTAGGGATTAGTAATTTAGTATGGCAGGAGTGAAGATGACTGGATACGACAAAAAGGAATAATGCAAGTAAAGTAGAATGGGGCAACTCATAGACTCAGTTAATACAAGAGCATAAAGCACTCAAATGCGCTTGTACACAACTCGTGTAGATTTTATTAATATAATTTGATGAAGAATGTGCCAGAAACTGATTAAATAAGAAGAATATCTTTATGTCAGCGAATAACGAGTATTCGTCTATATAATTTCCATGCTGACATAAAATGGAGCAAGACCAGGTGGGTGTGTAACTGTGTAGTCCAAACGTGCACATTCACCTACGATGACTCTTCTGGCCCATTTTTGTGCAAGACATGTTTATTTGTAGCGTGGTAGGACAAATAGCATGTATACTAGTCTTCCCTACCACTATATCTAATATGTTAACATTGTACTATAACAACATTTCACTCTTTTATCTTAGAGATTGAAGCTTACTTGTTCCTGGTTTACCATTTTTTCTTCTTGAAAGAGCAGCAACTTTAATGACCTTTCATATTTGTGAATAGTACTTTCTGGTGCTCATTTATCATATCATTTTTTTCGTAATCACGATCATTATTATACCAGCTATGGCAGAACTTTAAAAGGCATGGTACCAATGTTTTAGCTTGTTCTGTCTCACATGCTATTCTGGCCAAGAATCTATGTCAAAATAGAAGTTCATAAACTTACTCAAAAATGTATTCTAAGGTTTATATGGCATACTATTTACAATAATGTCGACATCTGGTGTGCACAATATTTTGTTTTGTTTTGGATGTTCACAATAGTAATTTTTTAGCAAATTATTCCTCATAGTAATTTCGATATTCATTTTTTGGTGATTTGTTTGAAGCTGTTACTTGTGATGTTTTGTGAACGCAGCTTTCACGTTTGAAGGTTAAAACAAGGAAGCCAAAAGCTTTGCTGAAATTCGTCTCCTGTGGAAAATGTTTGTCTTCTAGGTCTCCAAGGTAATATAGAAGATACTGGACGATTCTGAGGGCTTCATTGTATGACTTTAGTTTATTCATTCCTGCTGTCTAAGAAGCTCGATTCTATCAGTCAAATAATTTTTCCTTAGAAGAAAAAACTAGAATAGAGAGATGAAATAGTAAAGCCTCTATCAATGAATTTTCAAATTTATATTCCACTCATTTTCGTTTTTCACCTTTTGTGATTTCGATATCACTGAATCGCCATTGATCTCGATCATAAATGTTAACAATGCTTTGGAAAGTAATAGAAACACTTCCAACCAAACTACATTGTGCAGAATTCTGGCATTTACCCATTATTACTAGAACTTGTGTTTGATTCAAAGTATTTTAGGACAGCTTTAGAACCTTAGAAAAGTGATGGCAATGGCTGTATCTTTTCTTCTAAAAGATGAGCTTATTGTTTTTAATGGAGTCAAAAGTAGCTAATCTTATTCTGAAAGTGAACATATGATATGATGCAAAATTGGTAGGGGTGGGTATATTAGAGCATCTCCAGCATGCCGGAGATGCTCAAATCCTAGACTAAATTAACAAAGAGACTATATCTAGGAATTTAGTTTAGTTTGGTGGACTATAAATTTTTAATATATTTAAATGGTAATGTGGAAGAATGATTGATGGATAATAATTCATTAAATATAATATAATCTTTTAATATTATAGTCCATGTGATAGTTCATTTGCTAGAAGAATTAAAATGATGTCATATGAATTACATATAATCTATGAAATAGTTCACCTTGTTGGAGATGCAATTAGAAATCCTTCTACTAAATGTGAATATGCATGTAGCTATGCCCCCTTAAAAAAGATTATGACTAGTGGACCTGGACCTTTGCTCTTTATGGAAAGATGGATGAAATACATATGCTAAAATGGGAAAGGGTACAGTTTTTCTTCATTTTTGATTGTTTTTATTTATTTTGAGTGGTGGTCTTGTACTTGTTGTTATATGTGGTGGCTCTTATGTAATGAGTAATAAATAAGCCTGTCTTCCATCTGGACTAAAATTTGATTCTAGAATATTCAGCAGTGAAGATCAAAATTTGTTTTAAATTTACTAGAATCTCCCTTTTCTTGCATAAGGTGTTGACCCACTTTCATATTGATATAAGAAATTTATTGAAGCTTAGGCCTATCAATTTTAGTAGAAGGGAGAATAACAAGTTGACCAGTAAATGTTTTTTGTTAACTACCTTTTCATACTAATGCCAAACATTTCAAAATGACAAAGAGAGAGAGAGAGAATTATTCAAACAACATTTTCTTTAAAATAGCATGAATTTATTCAGAAAAGTTGATAGCCTAAATAAAAATTCTTTTTTATTTTCATAAATATGATGCACTAGCATGTTGCTAGCTACCACACTACCATCATTATCACCATATTAAAGTTTACTTCTTTTTTTTTAATTACTCTCTCCGTCCCAAATTAATTAGTTAATTTTAATTTTTTAAAGTCAAATTGATTATTTTTAAAATTAATTTTTTTATTATTTTTGCTAAAATATAGGTGAAGATATTATAATCAAAAGAAAGTATAATTTGCACAAAATTACAAATGGGTTTATCGATCCAATAACAGATGAATCAAAATCAAATCAAATACACAATCCAGGAAGAAGTGATGAATGAATGAATGAGAAAAAAATGGTATCCCTGTTGTGAGCTAAGAAGGGAAAGAAAATGGTATCCTCCAAGTGTTTGGTGGAAGGTTGATTCGGGCAGACAACATCAAATATTGAGTCTCTGAGGGTGAGTTTGAAAATTGGTGGCCAGAGTATCATGTAATATCAGCCGATGTTTTGATGTTTTCCCTTTGTTTCTCTTTACTTCCATTCACTTTTCGATTATTCATTCAGATCATCATCTGTTCACCGGCCCGGCCAGGCCAAGTAATTTGTTCGTTTTGATGGTTGCAGAAGAGCTGGTCAACTAGGTTATAAAAGATAAATTGAAGCAGAACGGTTCTAGAGGGGGTCAAAATATATCATTAAAAAATTTTATTTTTTGACGGTTGGATTTAATGGCCTAAAATTATGGAACAATTACATATTACAATACATTTTTAAAAATAATTACAAAAATCATACATTCATAAAATAATTACAAAAATATGACACTTCATCATATATATTTACAATACTAATACAATTAAAGAGTCCTTAAATTAAGGGATTAATATTGAGTCCTTAAATTAAGGGATTAATATTAATGGACTGACATAACAAATTAGTTTCCATCTTCCTTCGATCTCTCTCTACGCCCTTACTATTTCTCTCTCTTCTCCCTTACTACTTCTCTCTCTCCTCTCGAAGCCACTCGTCGTCGTCCTCTTTCGTCGCCGCCGCAACACCACAGTCTCTCAACTCCGACAGAAAATTGAATACGTGACTTTCAGGCTATGTTTTCAGGCTACTACGTATTTTTCTCTCTCCAACTCTCTCACAACTGAAAGAATTCTGGTTTCTCTCTAAGGTATGCTTCTAATTTCTGTTAATTTTCATTCTACTAATTAATTATCAATATGATCATACATATACACTATTTTTCTAACAAAATGGGGTATTGATTGTTTGGATTTGTGTTATTTTTATGTTTTGTATAGAATGGTTGATACAATGAAGAAGGATGGAAAGAAGAAAAGAATCACAGAGGGTGATTCTATTAAGGACTTCAAGAAATTTGTTTGCGTTTGTGCAGTTGGATTCTAATTTTGATTTTCCTGTAGTTAAGACAGAAGCTCAAGTTCATAGCCAGAAGATATTTCCAACCCAAAATTTTTTAAAGGTTTGCTAATTTATATTTTGTTATTGTTACTATCATATAACTGTTTGGTTACTTCTGCATTATGTTTTGGTTACTGTTAGCTTGTGATTCGGATACCATTTTTGTTACCTTGATTTGATATTTTGGTTACTTTTTTATGTTGTTATGGTTACCATGTATTTGCTTAGTATACATGGTTGACTAAACTGTTTTGGTGTACATATTGTTTATGTATTGGTTACCATTAAAACAAGTTTTGGTTACAATCATATAAATATTTGGTTACTTTTTTTTGTTGTTCTGTTTACCATGTATTTATTTAGTATATATGGGTGGACTAAACTGTTCTTGGTCCTATATATGTTGTTTATGTATTGGTTACCATTAATATATATTTTGGTTACTAACATATAACTGTTTGGTTACTAAATGAGTATATTTTTTGTTACTGTTAGCTTATGGTTTAGATACCATTCTTTTTTTCTCAATTGGGATTTTGGTTACTTTTATATGTTGTTTTGGTTACAATGTATTTGCTTAGTATACATTGGTTGACTAAACTAGTTTTGGTATACATGTTGTTTATGTGTTGGTTACTTTTAGAACATGGTTTGGTTACTATCATATAACTGTTTGGTTACTTTTTTAGTATATTTTTTGGTATACATATTTTTGTTTTTGTGACCTTTAAATTATGTTTTGGTTAATATTATATATAACTGTTTGTTTACTACATAAAATGGTCTGTACTACATGTTGTTTATATTTTGGTTACCATTAGATTATATAATATAACTTTTTGGCTACTGTGTAATTGTTATATTATATTGTTGGTTAGTATGCTCTTATTTGTTGGTCACTACGTAGCTGTTTATGATATAAATATTGTTTATATATGGTTACTAATGACTATATAAATCTGATTTTGTTTATTTGCAGTTATGAGATCTTTACTATGAGGAATGCAACAGAAAATTCACTGAAAAAGTTATATATTGGTGTGACAGTGAACTAGAGATTTATCTCCAGACGAGATGCGCCTCCACAGTTGGCTTTTTAACAACTTCAGAGAATTTTCATGAAGATTTGTACCAAATTTTGATTAGTTCGGTTGTCGTTGTACTGTCATTTTGAATTGTGTTTCATACTTTGGTTTTGTTGGATATCCATAGCCATTTGTTATGGTTAGTGAGTATGTAATATTTATTGGAACTTATGTAAATGAGATTACATATTTGATTATATTACCAGTGATTTGACATTGTTTGTTGGTTCGTATTTGTTACTTCTAAGTTGTGTCAAATACATTGTTTGAAAGGTGCAGTTGGTAACCAAACATGCATAGAAGGGTAACTATTTTATTTTTTGGTAGTAACCAGATAGTTACAAGCTTGTATCAGGACATATATCAAGTGTTAAATGTACATGTGAGAGTATACATGGGTTGCCTAAACTGGATTGGATATACATGTTGTTTCTGTTTTGGTTACCATTAAAACATGTTCTGGTTACTTTTATATAACTATTTGGTTACTTCGTTATTATGTTTTGGTTACTGTTACCTTATGGTTTGGCTACTATTATTGTGCCCTTAATGTGGAATTTTGGTTACTTTTATTTTTTATTCTGATTAATATGTAATTATTTAGTATACATGGATTGCCTAAATTGGGGTTCATTACATGATGTTTCTGTTCTGGTTACCATTAAAATCTGTTATGGTTACTATCATATAATTATGTGGTTACTGTTTTATTATGTTACATTATGGTTACTGTTATTAGTAACCAGATAGTTATAAGCTTGTATCAGGACAAACATCAATGGTTACTAACATTAAACAATTATATATTCCTGTAAACAATTAAATTTGTTGTATTGGTTACTGACAGTCTCCATTGTCTAACAACTGAATAAACATTGTAAAGTAACCAATTCAATATTAGACAGTAACCAAATTACATAATCTCAGTAACCAGAAAATAAACCACATTTTTACATGTAATTTTGAAGGCCTAAATGTTGGAATTTGGCCAAAAAACCCTGTAGTTCACCAGCAACGCTTGTGACTTTTGATCGTTGACCCGTTTCCAATGAAATTAGGCTCCGAAAACGTCAAAATCTGACACTTCAAACTTGACAAAAATTGCCAAATTGTCACTGCAACTAAATAAACATTATACTGTTATCAATTAAATAGTATACAACAACCAATATATATAATCAGATTAACAGTTATATGAAGGTAACTAATGTAGTCAATAAGTAACCACCAATATAAAAGAAACAATTATAAAACTCAATAACATTATAGAGTAACCAAATAAACACCTTACAGTATCTAAATACATATTAAACAGTAATCAAGATATATGTAATTAGTAGCCAAGATTATAAAAAATATTTTTACATTCATTTTACAACCAAAACAATCAGTAATGACTTTGTTACAAATTAAAGACTAACAGGTGTATGAAAGTAACCAATGTAGTTAATTAGCAACCATCAATATAAAAAAAATCAGTATAAAATACAGTAATATTATGTAGTAACCATGGTAATATTACACAATAAACAAGTCAACATTATATACTAACCAAATCCAGATTAGACAGTAACCAACATATATTTACTTAGTATCCATAACATAAAACATATTTTTTTTCATGCATTTTACAGCAAAAATAAACAATATAAAAAACATCAATATGTACTTAAAGATCTAACTGCTGCAGTAAGCAAGTCAGCATTAGTCAGTAACTAATATAATATTACTTAGTAACCAAATCAGTATTAGTCAGTAACCAAGTCAGCATTAATTAGTAATATTATGCAGTAACCAAGATAGCATTAGTCAGTAACTAAGACAACATTAGAAAGTATAATGTTACACAGTCAGTATACTGACTTTGTTATCAAAACAGTCAGTACACTGACTTTGTTAATCAACATCAATTTTGGTTACTGTACACCATCAAAAATATTACCAACCATGTGGTTAATGGTTACTAATATTAAACAATTATATATTCCTGTAAATAATTAAATTTGTTGTATTGGTTACTGTCAGTCTCCATTATCTTACAACTGAATAAACATTATAAAGTAACCAAATCAATATTAGACAGTAACCAAACTACATAATCTTAGTAACCATAAAATAAACCAAATTTTTACATGCAGTTTTGAAGGCCTAAATGATAGAATTTGACCAAAAAATCATGCAGTTCACCAGCAAAGCTTGTGATTTTTGATCGTTGATCTGTTTCCAATGAAATTAGGCTCCGAAAACGCCAAAATCCGACACTCCAAATTTGACAACATTATACAGTAATATGCTTCAGCAACCAAATCATTATTAGTCAATAACCAATGTAATGGTACACTGTAACCAAATCATTATTAGTCAGTAACCAATGCAACATTAGTTAGTACCATTATGCATTAACCAATCCAGCATTAAACAGTAACATAGACATAGTCAGACAGTAACCAATATAATGTTAAACAGTAACCAAGTCAACATTAGTCAGTAATCAAGTAATAATCAGTAACCATTATAATTTTACACAGTAACAAAGTCATTATTAGTCAGTAACCAAAGCAATGGTACACAATATCCAATTCATTATTAGTCAGTAACCAATGTAATGGACACAGTAACCAAATCATTATTAGTCAGCAACTAATGCAACATTAGTTAGTACCATTATGCATTAACCAATCCAGCATTAAACAACAACATAGACATAGTTAGGCAGTAACCAATGTAATGTTAAGCAGTAACCAAGTGCATTTTTACATGCAATTGCAATCAAAACATTCATATTGCAATCAAAACATTCATTATTCTTATCGTGTGACAATTTTAAGTGCAAAAAACTTAATAAAGGTAACCAATATAGTAATTCGTAGTAACAATAGGTAACTATATGATTATAAATTTTAAATTCACATACCTCAGTATTTTTTGATCGAAATTGATGTTGATCTTGAATTCAACAATCACTGCAGTATTTGGTTTCTGATATTGAAAGCGTTGTTGATTTTGTATGTTATTTTCGATCTTAGAGATGTGTCGCGACAACCGGTTTCGTCTTCTCCATCGTTGATCTGCAGTATTTGGCTTCGTCTTCTCCGTCATTGATCTTAGAGATGCATCGTTGATCTTAGAGATTACGAGTTTAGTCGCGACAGGAGGCTTCGGGTTCGTATTTTGTCTTCTCCATCGTTGATCTGTTGTTCCGATTTCAAAGTTGCATGATTTTAGGGACGGTTAATTTCAAATATGAAATTAGATAACTGACTGGATAATGACACGTGATTTTAGGCGCATTATATTGTTTATGTTTTATTTTTGTAATTATGTTGTGTATGTTTTATTTTTGTAATTACTTTCTAAATGTTGTATATTAGTGTAAAGGACCCTAAAATTATTTGTAGATGCAACTATTTTTCCTTAAATAACACTCTTTTATTAAAACTACGTCGTTTTGTAGTGGCCGCGGTTGATATTTTTTGTAAATAAAAAGAAAACAAGTAGGAAATTAGATTTTAACAAAAACTTAAAAAGAAAAAAAAATGCGATTGATTATAGTCGACTATGTAAAGAGTTTTTTTTTTCAAAAACAAATCTATGTAAAAGGAAAAAAAATAATAATATTTCAAAAAAAATAATAAGATGACAACTAGGGTTAATGAGTTTATTACCATAGGAGAGAGACATTATTCTAAAAAATTGGGCCATCATTTACATGCATGTGGATTAGTAGTTGGTAATTGGGAGCTTTTGGTCAAAGGTTAATTATTTTAAGAGAGAATATATATATATATATATATATATATATATATATATATATATATTAAGAAATTGATATTTTTTATAATATTTTTTGATATTCACACATAAAAAATATCGTTATAAATATATAACGATAGTTTTTAGCGACAAAAAAATAGTCTTTATAGAATTCATAAAGACACTTTTTATATATTGTATAAATATCATCTTCCTATATATTAATCAATTTGTTAAAACAAAGCCCAAGCCCAAGCACTTCTTTACTGTTTTCCACTCGGTATTCTACATTTAGTCAACCTTTGGATTGTTCTCCAAAAAGGAAAAAATACCATTGGATTGTTGGACTTTTAATCACATTACTCCCTCCTTCATTTTCACATAAAAATAAATGGGATCCTTTACATAAGTATACAACAAATATAAAGTAATTACAAGAAAAGTGCATCAACTAAATAATTATAAAAAGAGTGTAATTAGGACTCATATTACAAAAATAGTACAATTCACATTAATAAAGAAACCTAAAATCAAGGATAACTAATAATTCAAATTCAAATTCAAATCTTGTCTCTAACAACAATTTCAAATCCATATTTCAAAATTCAAATCAAAATGAGAAAATTAAAAATAAAAAATTATGAAGGAGCTAATGTTCATCATCCCCCTCTCTCGCCACCACCGCTACCACCGCCACATCGCCGCCGCCGCCGCCGGAGTTGGTATTCTGAATTTCTTTTAACGATTTGGTTACCCACAAAAATTGAAATGGTTACCTTTATACGAATTTTGACTAGTAACTGCATCACATTTAAAATAAAATTGGTAATCAAATAAAACTGAATTGGTTACCTTATCAAATGGTTTGGTAACCAACTATATGAAATTTGGTTACCAACTGCATCACATCCAAAATAAATTAGTAACCTAATAAAACTAAATTGGTTACCTTATCGGAAGGTTTAGTAACCAACTGCATAAATTTTGGTTACCAACTGCAGAACAATCAAAATATATTAGTAAACTAATAAAACTGAATTGGTTACCTTATCAAATGATTTGGTAACCAACTACATGAAGTTTGATTACCAACTGCATCACATCCAAAATAAATTAGTAACCTAAATAAAATTGAATTGGTTACCTTATCGAAAAATTTCGTTACCGGTGAAAATAAAGAATGGACCGGTGGCGGTGGGAGGCGGAGGAATCGAGGAGAGGGAGGGGCGGGAGGAGGTGGAGGATGGAGGAGGGAGGAGGGGAGGAGGGAGGAGGGAGGAGGGAGGAGGGGAGGAGGGGTGGCGGGAGGAGGTGGAGGCGGGAAGAGGGAGGAGAGGAGAGGAGAGGAGAGGAGGGGAGGCGGGAGAAGGTGGAGGCGAAAGGAGGGAGGAGGGGAGGAGGGGAGGAAGGGAAGAGGGGTGGCGGGAGAAGGTGGAGGAGGAGGGGAGGAGGGGAGGAGGGGAGGAGGGGAGGAGGGGAGGAGAGCAGGGGTGGGGGCGGAGGGTGGGGAGGGGGAGGGGGAGGGGGAGGGGGAGGGGGCGGAGGGTGGGGAGGGGTTGGACAGGAGGAGGAGGAGGAGGAGGAGGAGGAGAAGAAGAAGGGAAACAGAAATGGAGTCAGAGAAAATCGTGGGAGATATGAGGAGAAAATTGTGGGAGAGATGAGGGAGAATTAAAACACATCCCATAATTAAAGGAAGCATAAATATGTACAAATAATGAAAATAAAATTTTATATATATTAATTGTGTAAATATTTAATGAGTGCACTTTTCTTGTAATTATGTTTTTAAATGTACTATAAAATGTAATTGTTCCAAAATGGGATCCATTCACTATTTATATAAAAAAGATGATTTACAAATATTAATTTTTTATATAAAAATATCACTTCTGTATAATAAAATATAAAATATATTTATTTATTTATTATCTGAAGTAATAGAGAGTGAATAAGATAGTAGTATTCAATTCAATCCCACCATAAAATAAACCACCACCATTTTCACATCTGTAGAATAATTTCAATCCCAAATCATCAATCGGGTAAAAGCAGAATAATTTTTAAATATTTTACTGGAATTTGGGGTTTTTATGGCTTCAGCTGCGATTTTTTCCTCCTTAAGGAAGAGAAGGTCGCCGTCGCTTGAGGCGTTTATAGCTCCGGTGGATTTGACTGACGTGGCGCTATTGAAGATTCTTACTGCGGTATCGGTGGAGCTGATCTCATCTTTTTCAGGCAAGAAGCTGCCGTTCCAGCGGAAGAATTCGCGGTCTCTGGTTCGAAAAATTGAGGTATTTGTACTTCTTTTGGAGTATCTTGGTGATTCACGCTCTAATTTGCCGTCAACGGCGATTCTTTGCTTCAAAGAGCTGTATTTATTGTTGTATAGATCCAAAATTTTGCTTGATTATTGCGCCCAATCGAGTAAGTTGTGGCTTTTGCTGCAAAACCATTCGATTTCTGGCCATTTTCATGATTTGAATCAAGAAATATCGACCCTTTTGGATGTTTTCCCGTTTAAAGAATTGAACTTGAGCGATGATGTGAGGGAACAGATTGAATTGTTACAAAAACAATCTAGAAGAGCAAAATTGCTGATTGATAAACAGGATGAGGTGTTGAGATTAAAATTCTTTTCATTTCTGAATGACTTTGAGGATGGGAGGATTCCTGATACCATTGCATTGTATTGTTTTTTCGTGGAAAGATTGCAAATTTTAGATATTAATAGTTTTACGGTTGAAATTGAGTTCCTGGAGGAGCAGATTATTAATCATGAAGGGGATGTTGAGCCTTCTGCTTCGGTGCTTAATGGGTTTGTGGCACTGGCTCGATATTGTCGGTTCCTGCTGTTTGGTTTTGAGAATGATGAGGTGGGGTTGGGAACGGGTAAACATAGGAAAACCAAGAAAGGGTTGATTAGTCAAGAAATTGCGGACAAGTTTATTTCAATTCCGAAGGATTTTTCTTGTCCAATTACGTTGGATTTGATGACAGACCCTGTCATAATATGCACAGGCCAGACTTATGATCGATCTTCAATAACAAGGTGGATGGAAGAGGGGCATTGTACTTGCCCGAAGACAGGACAGACTCTTCTTCACACACGGCTTGTGCCCAATAGGGCTCTGAGAAATTTGATTATGCAGTGGTGTACTGCTCATGGAGTTCCCTATAACCCACCTGAGGGCTTGGATTTGTCTTCTGAAAATTTTGCAGCTCCTTCAGCGAGCAAGGCTGCAATTGAAGCTAACAAAGCCACATCACAGCTTCTTATTCAGCAGCTAGCAAATGGGTCACAGGGTGCCAAAACTGTTGCTGCTCGAGAAATACGTTTATTAGCAAAAACTGGAAGAGAAAACCGAGCTTATATTGCAGAAGCTGGGGCAGTACCCCATTTGAAGGCTCTGCTTTCCTCTCCTAATGCTGTAGCACAAGAAAATTCAGTAACTGCTATGCTTAACTTGTCGATTTATGAAAAGAATAAAAGTCGAATTGTGGATGAAACAGGATGTTTAGGATCAATTGTTGATGTTTTGAGATTCGGGCACACAACCGAAGCCAGAGAAAATGCAGCGGCAACATTGTTCAGCCTATCTGCAGTTCATGATTATAAGAAACGGATAGCAGAAGAAGATGGCGCAGTTGAAGCCCTGGCAGGGCTATTGAGGGAGGGGACACCAAGAGGAAAGAAGGATGCTGTGACGGCTTTGTTTAACCTATCTACTCACATGGATAATTGTGTGAGAATGATAGACTCGGGGGCTATAGAAGCACTAGTAGGGGCTTTGGGAGTTGAAGGTGTTGCAGAAGAAGCGGCAGGTGCATTGGCCTTGATTGTTAGGCAGCCAGTTGGGGCTGAAGCAGTTGGAAATGAGGAGTCGGCAGTGGCAGGACTAGTTAGTATGATGCGTAGTGGGAGTCCTAAAGGAAAAGAAAATGCAGTTGCTGCATTGCTTGAATTATGCCGGGGTGGTGGGGTGGCTGCAACGCAGAGGGTGTTGAAGGCACCTGCGCTGGTTGGGTTGCTTCAGACTTTACTCTTCACGGGCACCAAGCGGGCAAGGAGAAAAGCAGCATCTCTTGCTAGAGTTTTCCAAAGGTGTGAGAATACATCCTTGCATTTTGGTGGGTTGGGTATAGGGTATGCACTTGCTGGGAACTCGGCTGCAAGTAGGGATTCAGGTTTTGCTGGTGATGTTTCGGTGTCCATGTCTATATCTGTTCCAGTTCTATAGTGGTAACATCCACACTATAGAACATGGTTAAATTATTCCACATTTTTCGTTTGTAATATCCACAGTTCTTTTATTGAAATATTAATTATGAGGGGAAAAAAATACAGGATTACTATAAATGATGTGTTTGGGAAACATGGACTTGGTTAAAACATTTAGTCTATTTATCTGTAATGTGTAATGGTTTTTAGTATTCTCTATGTAAGGTAATACTCAATTATTTGCGGATCATTTGATCATCACATATTACAAGTGGGAGAATTGTTACTTCCGTCCCTTTATTCTTCTTGATCCTCTAGTTTCTATTTGAAAGCCACTTCAAAATATTCAGGAATTCTGTTTTTGTGATACATTACTAATCTATTTTTCAACCACTTGTTAAAAGCTGTTTAATTTTTTGTCTGAATTTGTCTGGAAAAAATAAAGAACTTGAACATTAATTGTAATATTGCATATTGGTTCTCATGCTACAAGAGTTTGTGAAAAAAAGTTGAATCTTTTGGATACTCTATAACTTATAGCTTAATGCATCAGATGGAAAAAGAAAAGCATGATAGAGTTGATGGTGCTAGTTGTTCCTTGATTTACTCTTAAGGCTCATATAAATAAGCTGCTGCATTTTGTACCAACTGGCAACTGATGTTTTGAATTCATTTTTTAGTTGTTCTGCCCAGATTTTTATCCTTTTCCTCCTCCAATGTGGTATTGTCCATGAATATACTCCAATACTGTACCATAATGAATGACACAGAATTTTCAGGAGAATTTAAATTATAATGATGCACTACAAATGAAAGGAATCATGTCACTAAACCAGTGGACTTAACAGTTCCTGGCTTCCTGCAATGATTTTCTACTTTCATATGATGGTGAGAACTGAGAAGAACCAACTTGACACCTTGAGTGTGCAAAGCTACTGAAGATATCACATTTGTGATCAAATTATTACCATGACAGCCTGACCTTTCCATTGACACTCCACTGGAAGCACTATCTTCCAAAGATTGACAGCGTTTGTACTGATGATTGTGTTGGGGTATGTTGTCTAGTGGAATGGAAATAAGATATTTTAAGTGGCCAAATAGGCCACTAACTTGGGTAAATAATAAGCATGCGTTTTCACAACCTAGAAATATGGTGGTTGTTGCTTCTGGAATCTTACTTAAATTATAAAGATCTTGCAATTAGATTTTAATTTTTTTGAAGATGTATTTGTTTTATATATTTGATTTATTCCATGTACTTTATTTTCTTTTTAAATTTTTTTTCCCTCATATGGGCTGCTCAACTCTCTTCACCTATATGCTCCACTTGTGTTTGGTTGTTGGACTTTAGTTCTGATAATGGTAATAATAGAGCTTTGGTACATTGTCATTGTACCTCATGCTTAGGAGAATGCTTTCTTTATTATTTACCATTAAACGATAGATGTTGTTAGAGAATAACAACGCAAACAAAAATAAATAACGAGAAAATCAAAAGAAAATAATCATGACAAAAATTTATGTGGTTCATCCAAATGTGGTGTAATAAAATACAAATAATTTTGAATTTTCGGCTCACTTAATAAATCATTTGGGTCATTCAAAGTTTGGGATAAATCTCACCATCCATCTATATAATAAAATACAAATAATTTTGAATTTTTCGCTCACTCAATAAATCATCTGGACTGTTCAAAATTTAGAATAAATTTCACCGTTCATACAATGCCGGAGGGACGGGACACATCTAGTCTAGTATAAGTATATAACACAATATAAAAAACCTTAATTTACCCTAAAGTACAAAATTACTCTAAATTTGGGTTGTCTGAACCCGCTAAATTATTCGTAACTCATATGGGTGGATTTTTTTTTATTTTTTATTTTTTAATCTTCTCTAGGTTGAACTACAAGTCGCTTTACGAGTGCTGCGGGCAACAGCATGCAAAGTAAGAATAAATTCAGTCAGACACACATTTTGACATTCATTATTGTAACACAACCTTTTTTCTTCTTCTCTTCTCCAAACGCGGATTCCATTTTTTGACCCATATTCAACGGACACATAGTAGTATTCAATTCAATCCCACCATAAAACAAACCACCACCCTTTTCACATCTGAAGAATAATTTCAATCCCAAACCATCAATTGGGTAAAAGCAGAATAATTTTTTTTTTATTTTCTTGGAATTTGGGGTTTTGATGGCTTCAGCTGCGATTTTTTCCTCCTTAATGAAGAGAAGGTTGCCGTCGCACGATGCGTTTTTAGCGCCGGTGGATTTGACTGACGTGGCGCTATTGAAGATTCTTACTGCGGTATCGGATGAGCTGATCTCATCTTTTTCAGGCAAGAAGCTGCCGTTCCAGCGGAAGAATTCGCGGTCTCTGGTTCGAAAAATTGAGGTATTTGTACTTGTTTTGGAGTATCTTGGTGATTCACGCTCTAATTTGCCGTCAACGGCGATTTTTTACTTCAAAGAGCTGTATTTACTGTTGTATAGATCCAAAATTTTGCTTGATTATTGCGCCCAATCGAGTAAGTTGTGGCTTTTGCTACAAAACCATTCGATTTCTGGCCATTTTCATGATTTGAATAAAGAAATATCGACCATTTTGGATGTTTTCCCGTTTAAAGAATTGAACTTGAGCGATGATGTGAGGGAACAGATTGAATTGTTACAAAAACAATCTAGAAGGGCAAAATTGCTGATTGATAAACAGGATGAGGTGTTGAGATTAAAATTCTTTTCATTTCTGAATGACTTTGAGGATGGGAGGATTCCTGAAACCGTTGCATTGTATTGTTTTTTCGTGGAAAGATTGCAAATTTTAGATATTAATAGTTTTATGGTTGAAATTGAGTTCCTGGAGGAGCAGATTGTTAATCATGAAGGGGATGTTGAGCCTTCTGCTTCGGTGCTTAATGGGTTTGTGGCACTGGCTCGATATTGTCGGTTCCTGCTGTTTGTTTTTGAGAATGATGAGGTGGGGTTGGGAACGGCTAAACATAGGAAAACCAAGAAAGGGTTGATTAGTCAAGAAATTGCGGACACGTTTATTTCAATTCCGAAGGATTTTTCTTGTCCAATTACGTTAGATTTGATGACAGACCCTGTCATAATATGCACAGGCCAGAATTATGATCGATCTTCAATAACAAGGTGGATGAAAGAGGGGCATTGTACTTGCCCGAAGACAGGACTGACTCTTATTCACACACGGCTTGTGCCCAATAGGGCTCTGAGAAATTTGATTATGCAGTGGTGTACTGGTCATGGAGTTCCCTATAACCCACCTGAGGGCTTGGATTCGTCTTCTAAAAATTTTGCAGCTTCTTCAGCTAGCATGGCTGCAATTGAAGCTAACAAAGCCATATCACAGCTTCTTATTCAGCAGCTAGCAAATGGGTCACTGGGTGCCAAAACTGTTGCTGCTCGAGAAATACGTTTATTAGCAAAAACTGGAAGAGAAAACCAAGCTTATATTGCAGAAGCTGGGGCAGTACCCCATTTGAAGGCTCTGCTTTCCTCTCCTAATGCTGTGGCACAAGAAAATTCAGTAACTGCTATGCTTAACTTGTCGATTTATGAAAAGAATAAAAGTCGAATTGTGAATGAAACGGGATGTTTAGGATCAATTGTTGATGTTTTGAGATTCGGGCACACAACTGAAGCCAGAGAAAATGCAGCGGCAACATTGTTCAGCCTTTCTGCAGTTCATGATTATAAGAAACGGATAGCAGAAGAAGATGGTGCAGTTGAAGCCCTGGCAGGGCTATTGAGGGAGGGGACACCACAAGGAAAGAAGGATGCTGTGATGGCTTTGTTTAACCTATCTACTCACGTGGATAATTGTGTGAGAATGATAGACTCGGGGGCTATAGAAGCACTAGTAGGGGCTTTGGGAGTTGAAGGTGTTGCAGAAGAAGCGGTAGGTGCATTGGCCTTGATTGTTAGGCAGCCAGTTGGGGCTGAAGCAGTTGGAAATGAGGAGTCGGCAGTGGCAGGACTAATTAGTATGATGCGTAGTGGGAGTCCTAAAGGAAAAGAAAATGCAGTTGCTGCATTGCTTGAATTATGTCGGGGTGGTGGGGTGGCTGCAACGCAGAGGGTGTTGAAGGCACCTGCGCTGGTTGGGTTGCTTCAGACTTTACTCTTCACGGGCACCAAGCGGGCAAGGAGAAAAGCAGCATCTCTTGCTAGAGTTTTCCAAAGGGGTGAGAATACATCCTTGTCTTTAGCTGTTCCAGTTCTATAGTGGTAACATCCACACTTCTTGTTGTCCTCCCAAATTCATTATTCCACGTTTTTCGTTTGTAATATCCACAATTCTTTCATTGAAATACTAATTATGAGGGGAAAAAAATACAGGATTACTATAAATGATGTGTTTGGGAAACATGGACATGGTTAAAGCATTTAGTCTATTTTTCTGTAATGTGCAATGGTTTTTAGTATGCTTTATGTAAAGTAATACTCAATTATTTGCGGATCATTTGATCATCACATATTACAAGTGGGAGAATTCTAACTTCCGGCCTTTTATTCTTCTTGATCCTCTAGTTTCTATTTGAAAGCCACTTCAAAATATTCAGGAATTCTGTCTTTGTGATACATTATTATTTATTTTTCAACCACTTGTTAAACGCTGTTTAATTTTTTGTCTGAATTTGTCTGGAAAAAATAAAGAACTTGAACATTAATTGTAATATTGCATATTGGTTCTCATGCTACAAGAGTTTGTGAAAAAAAGTTGAATCTTGTAAGAGAATTAACTAGACAAAGTTAATTTTGTATTGTATTTAAAAAACGATGCTCTTATGTTTGAACAATTTATTTTTTTGCCAAATGAGACTCTTATTGCATGTGGATGGGTATTACATTGGTATATATGTAGGAGGGTTTGGATGGTGGAAGAAGTATACTTGTTTGATCCTCCTCAGTACAAGCACCATGCATTATTGTCTCCAGAGTCTCAATGATATTATTGGTTATATATGTTTCTCCACATCTCCTGAAGATTTAGTATACGGTGGAAGCTTGTTGTTTTCACTCATCTTCTTGTTTTTTGGAGGTATGCTCCAAGAAAATTCATTTCTAACAAGACTACTACTAGTTATCAAAGATGATGAAAGAAGATTCAACTTTTAAATCAATTCTTTCGTACTGATGCATGCAGGAGCAGGACGGAACATCAAGGAAGATTTAAGTTTTTATTTTATTTGTTTTGATTTTATGGAAACACATTCTATTTTCTATCACTTTTCACAAAGTCATAGACTATATATATCTCCACAAATACAACAGAATTTGCTTACTTTTTTGTTTTCATTTCCCCTTCTGAAACTTTATTGTATGATCAAAAAATATCATGGCTATCAGGCTATGTGGTATTTGAGGTGTATTTTTCTCTGGAGGCAATGATAACTCCTTTTCTTTTGCCATTGGGATTGTACGTCGTAAAATCAATCTTCTATTATGATGAGCATAGCGAACTCTTGTGGTCTGATCTTGTGTTAGTTTGGTTCACAGACAGAAACAAACTAATTCTTGAAAATGGAACCTTGAATTTGCTTCCAGATGGAAATTTGGTCTTGAGAGAAGCAGATGGAACTCTTGTTTGGTCTACAATTACGTCCAATAAATCTGTTAATGGTATGTAGATGATGGAGACTTGTAATCTTGTGCTTTATGACAGTTATAATAGGACTTTTTGGCAGTCTTTTGATCATCCATCGGATACACTGCTTGATGGGCAGAAACTAATGGCTAGAGTTTCTTCCACCAACTGGGCTGAAGGTAAGTATTATGTTACTGTAACTTCTCAAGGTCTGTTTGCATTCTACCAATCCAATATTCAACAAATGTACTTCAAATTTCTGGTTCTGAGGAACGAGGAAAAGCATTCAAATAAATCAATAAATGGAACTCTTGTTCTTTACATATCATCATCAACTGAGACCAGATGCCGTGTTTTTGAAACCATCTAATATGCTGTATATGAAATTAGATTCTGATGGCCATCTCTGAGGTTACAGAGATCAAAATGAGCCAGTTGATCTGTTAGCAGATTTTTTTGTCAGAATGTGATTATCCCAGTGTGTGGAGACTACGGGCTTTGTGAATTCAACAACTACGGAAGCTTTAAGGAAGGATTCAGAGTTGCGCTATACAGCCACAATGCTTGCTGCCATCAATTCTTTCAGGCCCCAGGTTAAGTTCAGAGCAAATGGAGGGAGCTTTTTTAAGTTTTAGAAGTTGTATTATGTCATGGGAGTTTAGTAGCACATTCATATAACATGATTTGTGCTAATAGATGAGTGGAAAATGAATCAAGCCATGATTTTTACAAGCTCAGATCTTTGCACCCAAATGTTTAACACAAGTTTGTATTACCCACCCACGTTGGGAAAGGACTGACAATTTTATATATTTTTTTCCTAATAAATTAAGACACAGTATGATAGTAGTACTCATTTGTTTTTGTAATAAAACAAAAAAGTAGAGTTTAAGGGCCCTTTTGCCCTGACTGCAACCAGCTATTGCTCCTTGGGGCTAGGCTTTCCTTTATGTTTTATTAAGCACTTAAATTAAGTCATTGCCTAAAGGTCAACCCAATTTTTGGCCCAATTGCATAAAAACACAATGGACACTACATAACTTTGACTAAAGAAAAGGCCACACCCTACAAATTAGGGGAGTAGTTAAAATAAAATTAACTTTTTGATTAATTGACCGTAAGTCGAGAGGTGATATCTCTTTGTATGTCAGTACTATATTTATGAATTGAGCAACTTGAGGTAACCAGATCCAGAAACCAGAAACTTCATAAACCATATAGCAAGCCAAAGAAAGTAAGCACCCATCTATATCCTTTTGTTTTCTTTTTCTTTTTCCCAAAAAGAAACATAGAATCCTAAAAGCAGTTGTGGGCCTGCTATGTTAACAAAGACAGTCCAGATGTTTGGATGCCTTTGTAAATCATATGGTTTGAAATGACTCCATGTCGGACCAACCAGTGAGTGGTCTAAATCCAAGGGTGTACTTTGCTGATTATTAAAAAAGAGCTATCAAATATTTTAATTACAAAAATGATTTTTTGGTAACAAAATTTACAAGGAATCAATAATAATAATAATGTACTTAAAACATTTTGAAGTACAATTCAGTATTAAGTCAGAATGGTTGAAAGCACATTCTCCTTCCAATGTTTTATTAACACCAAAGAAGAAAAAAATTAAGGTTCCATGATCCCATAAGCTATATCAACACTCAATAGCATGTTTTCTTAGTTTAATTGAGTTGATGATTTGTTAGTTTCTAAACAAGAAATTGATATTTTCATAATACTTTTTGATATTTCTACATAAAAAATATTGTTATAACGACACTTTTTATGTGAAAATATTATTTTCTGTTGAAAAAATATCAGTTTCCAAAGAATATAACCTTTAATAATAAAAGTATCTTAATCCTGCAATTTCCCAGCAACCAAAGAGATCTAAAGTGAAACTAGGATATGAAAAACAAAAATAATAAACCGAGTACACAAATAGTAAGCCTTGGGTCCCCTCAAGTAAGAACACCCATTAGGCCATTATACAAAGCTAGTACAAACCAGTCCATAAAGTAAGAAAAAGTGGGAAAAGTGGTCACAAGATCTTAGGCGGGCCTTTCTTTTGAAATAAATAGTAGTAGAAGTCGAACACAAAGCCACTACTAACCCCCAAATATGAAGAAACCCACGTTCCCATTTACTCCTACAAGTCTCTACAACCACCTAACCGTCCCTTAACTGCTGCCCATCTACACAAATTTTACTTCTTTTTTGCGACTTCATAACTTCAAATTTATCACCCCAAAAATAAAAGAACACAAACCCAGAAGAATCATTTTTTGTAGCCAATGATGAAATGGGGAAGAAAGAAATCATCTTTGAATTCTCCTATTGGTCGTGTTTTTCCAATGTCTTGGATTTCAAGGTTCAAGAAAATGAGTGGCAGCCCCAAATCAAATTCAGCAAAAAATACAGAGAGTAAAGAGGGAGAGAATTCACCGTTTCAGCCGCGTACTAGTTGGACTGAAGGTCGATTCCATGGTGAAAATGAGGAGTCATATTGGAGGTTTTCATTTGGAGAAGAAAAGTGTGAAGAGGAGAAAATTGGAGGGGTTTTGAAGTCTGTTTGGTATGATTCGGATGATGAATACGAGGCTCGGATTCTTAGTCCCCAACGCTCGAGAGCCAGAGAACAGAATCACAAGTTGAGCAATGTGATCCCGGGTAGAAGGAAAATAAGAGAATTTCCTCGAAATGTTGAAATTCTGCAAGGAAATGATGCATGTGAAGGGGGACAAGAGAGTGAGAAATTTAAGGTACTGAGGAGAAGAGCTTTGGCAGATATAAAATCAAGAAAAGCACAACAAAGAGAAGAGAAACGCGCAGAATTACCAAGTGAATTGGATAAAGCTGCGGAGAATTCTACGAAAGATATTTTCGAACTAAAATCTGAAAAGGATTATGGGAAATCAACAGCTTCTGGTTTGCGAAAACAGCGTGGCGGCTCCGATTCAAGAAGATTTCAACAAGATTTTGCATTTGAAACTCCGAAGTTGGAGCAAGATAAGAGTGAGAAACAGAGAAAATCTGCTCTAATTTGCAGGGAATCACCAAGGAAAAGGAATAAGCAGATAAGGAAAGTCAGAGTTTATACTCCAAGAACAGCTGCTAGGATTGAATGCAAGATTAGAGCTCTTGAAGACTTGAAGAAAGCAAAGATGAAGACAAAGAAGGCGACAAAGGAAAGATCAGGCAAAGGCGCAACCGCCTTTGATAGCTTTGCTGTGGTTAAAAGTTCAATCAATCCGCATGAGGATTTCGAAAATTCAATGGTTGAGATGATAACTGCAGAAGGTATCAGACACCCACAAGAGCTTGAGGAACTCTTGGCATGCTATCTAACGCTGAATTGCGATGAATACCATGACATGATCATACAGGTGTTTCGGCAGGTGTGGTTTGAACTCAACCAAGTCTATTTTGATCCAGCAATACAATGTGAACATTGTTGTAACTTGTAAGGGTAACATCTGTGTAGCTAGTTCTAATGAACTTGTAATTATCTCAAGTTTTAGTACCATAGACATGATGTTAACTAAATTGCATTGTGCCACACCTTTTGTTTTAAAGTTGAGTGACGGGTAAAATACATAGGAAACTGATATTTCCACGTGTGTTTTTGCTATTTCCATATAGTCCGTATTTTCACATAGTCATCTCTCCTATGAGAAGAAAGTGTATCTCGAAAGGGGACATATATGTGTGTGTGTCTGTCCAAGAATACACATTGCAAATATGTTTTTACTATATAGGGTAACATATCACTTGGCATTCTTTTTTCTATCTAGGGGTTATGTTCTAGTTACTTTTGTCTTTTGTTTCATAAGAGAAGGTGCTGTAATAAGAAATCTTATTATACCATTTGTTCATCAATTGTTAGTTGAAGTTGAAGTTCATTGAAATGAGCCCTTTTTTTCTTCTATTTTAAGTTACATCAGGATTTGTTGGGGCCAAAGTCCCACTTGGTACTTGGCTTTTAAGTTAGATATAAGGAATGCCCACCATTAAGAGGGAACTAAAAGAGGTGTTTGTGTGTCTCAATAAGCACAGTCCAAAACAGGAAACAAAAACACACGTGCAAAATGAGGAAAAGATTTCAGGTTGGAGAAATGTCCCTTAATACTTGTTTTGTTGCATTTACCAAACAACGATAATGTAAGACCCCAACTTTTATAAATAAAAATGAATTTTTTATAAATATTATTTTTGAATATTATAGAATAAATTTGATATAATGTTATAGTTGTGGGTAATATTTATAAATTTTCCAAAGTAAGCAAATTGTTATAAAATATTCGTTTGGTCGGGGAATATTCGTTTTGTCGGGAAATATTCGTACGACGGCTCAATCATTGGTGGACCCCACAACGGAAGTATTGTCGTAGTTAGAAAACGACAAAATTATCTTTCTATAAAAATAACGGCGGAGGTGTTACCGTTAAAACTGTTGAACTACCCGGTAGTAAAAGTACAGTAATACGCGTGGTTGCATAGTAGCACACGGTATTGATTATTGATGCTTACGTGAGAAGTCACTCAGCTATACTCAATTATTGCTACAGTAATTGCTGCATCATATCTCTTATATTATTGATTCAATTATTGTCACAGTATCATCTGTATAATATGTCATATTATTAAATCAATAATTGAGACGACAAGTTATAAATGATTAATAATTGTTGAAAGATTAAATACGTGTTGATTAAAAATAAAATGATTTGTGGTAATATTTATTCAATCCTTGATGTATATAAAGAGTCTGTTATGAGACGTTTGTGGTAAGTTTAGTTATTTTATGGGGGGCCCATATGTCATCATCTAAGAGTCTCTTCGTCAATAGTAATTATCTTCGTCAATAGTAATTACCTTTACCAGTCGTCAAACCACTTGTCGTTTCATATTACAGGCGTCGAACCACTTATCGTTTCACATTACAGGCGTCGAACCAATTGCCGTTTCACATTACAGGCGTCAAACCACTTTTTTTCACATCATCAGTTGTCAAGCCACTTGCCTTTTCACATGGCAAGTGCTAAGCTAGAAATCTTCTATAAATAGAGGCTTAGTGCTTCATTATTTTTCACGAATTCATTCAAGCTATAGAGAGAGAAAGTATAGAGAGAATAAGAGAGAAAGAAGAAGAGTATTCTGTTACTACACTACTGCAGTATTCAATCTCCTACTAATGTAAGGGGTGTTATTATTTCTTATTCATGAAGAGAACTGTTGTTATTCCATTGCTTATTATTCTGTTGGAATAACCTGTATACGCGGTTTACCCTATACTTGGTGACATTTTTCTATTATTCTGTTGGAACATCCTGTCTGTGTGTTTTATATCGGACCTGGTTCTGTCTTTATTATTATTATTCTGTTGGAACATCATGTCTGTGTGTTTTACACCGGACCTGGTTCCGTCTTTATTATTATTCTGTTGGAACATCCTGTCTGTGTGTTTTACGCCAGACCTGGTTCCATTCTTTATTATTCTGTTGGAATATCCTGTCTGTGCGTTTTACGCCGGACCTGGTTCCGTTATTTATTATTCTGTTGGAATAACCTGCCTGTGCGGTCTATCGCATGCATGGTGATTTCTTTTGTTATTCCATTCTTTATTATACTCAGTTGGTTAAAACTTTGACTTTTATACTCCATGAAATTAATGGAATATCCTTGATATTTGCGCTTTATCCAGTATCCTTTCATGAAAATATTCTTTTAAATATTCTTGAATTTTACTCTACAAAGCAATATCATGTTGACAGTTTGGATGTTATTGGTTCCTGGATAAATTAATTCTTGAACTTGTTTTTATTGAATTCTTATATCATTGTCATCATCCTCATGTTTATATTATGTTGAAAGTCATCTGTGGCCTGTAGTGCATAGATGGACTTGGTATGATTATGACCAGGGATTATTCGGTGTAATCATAACCGTAATGTTATAAATGATGTGATAAAAATCTTCATTGACCCGCAGTGCATTGATGGACAGTTGTTGGCATGATCATGACCATTAATGAATACACAAATATTCTTGGCACGTAGTGCATGGATAATTGTGGTCGTGATACTAAAGAATATCCTTGGCCGTAGTGCAGGGGTGATTCGATGATGTGAAATATTTATTAAGCTGAGTCTCAGCGATAACAGTGATGAAAAACCTTTTAAATCACAAAAGATAGTAGATTTTATTTTCTACTTGACTCTTTTAATGGATTGCTGGTTCCGCTGAAGTTAAACTTGATGTTTATTATATTTTATCAGTTTAACAGTGTTGAAGGCTAATGATAATTTATTCTGCATTATCTTAGTCATAATATTTCTTACTGGGCTAGTTGAGCTCACCATTTCTTTCACTGTTCTCTTCAGAAAATGAGAATATAGCTGGGACGAGTCGGGGAACGGAGTAATGGTCCAGAGGATAGCATTAGTAGTCCTCACTATTCTGTGAAATAGTGTGATAATAATTGTAATAAGGACTCCTTTTGAGTTTGTATAATCTCTAGTAGACAATAATTGTATTCAAACTCACAGTTTATTTTTTGTTGTATTGTACACGACAGTTGTATTAGTAAGTTGTATTTGAATTCTGTACCATGTATCTGACGACCCAAGATGAGTGATGCACACCTAATTTTGGGGGAGTCGCAGATAACCTACTCAAGTGTTTTAAAGGCAAACTAAACAATGGGAATGACATCCCCTTCTCGTAAAGTGACAAATTAAGAAATATCGTAAAGTGACAAATCAAAACATGTTGAAATATCGGAACATACAAGTTAGAGTGCGCGTGAGCCTAATTAGATTCACTATAAAACCAAAATTTCATCGCATATAAGAATGCTAGGCAACATAATACATATCACGTAATATGATACAACAATAGCAAGTATCGAAATCTGAAATTTCAATCTATTGGTTATTATAACACGTCCTAAATTTACAAGCATCTAGTATTGAACGCCTGAACAAATAACTAAAACTAATATAACCAACTAACATCAAGTTCTTCCTGCTGGAGCAAGCTGTCCCAGCTGTTCAGTAAGGTTATTAACACTCCTCATATTCCACCAAAACTTCCCATGATGAACTGGTTTGCTTTCGTTCTTTCTATTCTCAAGATCTTTTCTTCCAGGCGGAACTTCTGGAGCATCAGTTGAACCAGGATTCTCAGTCAGAAACTGTTCCCAGAATACATCATTGACCCCAGTTGGCAAATTGGCCGCACTTCCAGCTACTTGTTCTTCTGACGCTGCAACCTCAGGAACAACAGCAATAGCAGGCTCAGAATTCATGTCAATCCCAGAAGTTTTAAACCCAAGATCAACATTTACTTGTGGGTAAGATACAGACGGGCTGTCAGCAATGTTTGTAGATTCATCCAAGTCCAGAGAAGAAATCTCTGGCATGTTCGGTAAAGTAACATCTAGTACTATGGTCTCCCAAAAATACAGAGAAGACTCCAATTGCTCCAACAATTCCTTGTTCAAGGTCGAAGGAGAAAAAGCATTTAAACTTTCTCTTGTGAAACCTAGGGAAGCACTTGTCTGATCATCTTCAGAGCTTCCATCATCCTGGAAGGAACTTTTCCTTGGCAACCTTCTCTTTCTGTAATGTATTTCTTCTGATTGTGGCATGAGAGTCGAGGCAATTTCTGGTTTTTGAAAGGTTTGAGCCAAGGAAGATACCATATCTTTTTGGCGTTGTTCCACATGTTGCAGACGCTCTGACAGAACCTGCATTTGCAATTCAAATTGTTGCTTCTCCTGTTTATGTCTTTGAACCTCCAAGTGAAGTGATTCTTTTTCGTATCTCAGTCTTTCAATGTCTTCGTTGTATCCCTGTCTTTCTAAATCAGTTAATGGAGATGAAGAAGCTCCTTGTCCATTATGATTCTGTATTGAATGACTGTGCACTGGCTTGCGTCTGTGAATGTTCTTTAAAAGGCGTGGCTGACCTCTGACAAAATCCTCATTAGCAAATTCCCATTGTTCAGGATCAACTTTCCTAAAACCCTGGTTTGAAAAATCCACACCAAAAATTTATGCACAAACAATATGAAAGAACTTATGATAGACTCGAGCACTGAAAAAAATATGTGAAAAAAGGGAAAATCCAGTTGACTTACATATGTATTGAGCTGTCTGATAAAGCTGGAGAAGTTATTGTGCTTGAAGAATCTGGGCAACAAAATCCTAGAAAATTCTGGTGGATTCCACACAATGAAGCTTTTATTGTTCTGACTCCAAGAGACAATGGGATCCGTTGAAAGATCATCTACCATTTCATACGTCTTCGCAATAAAAGGAGGCAAAGCACCTGAGCTACCTTGACCTTCATCCATCATGATTTTTTCAAAGCCAATCTCCCTCAAATTCTGAACTCAAAAGCAAACCAACAACCAGCCCAAATTTCAAAACTTGGCTGTAAAGAAAAGCAAGATTTCCAGCCTCTTTTTTTTTATTTCTAGACGACCTAGTGATCACATGGCAATCCTAGAATTCCCTTCATTTCCAATCAAATCTCTTACTAAGCTTCTAATGTATGGCAAATGAATTGCTCAAAAGTCAATACAATTAGCCTATCGATCTCAACACAACACCAAATAGTGTTATCCAGCAATTTCTTTCTGAATCTTCCTTTCAATGGTGAAAACCCAAATCAAAATCTCCACCAGTTCTCACACAACGAAAAATATCCAAAACATCAAACTTCAACAGAACACCAACAATATCATCAATCTAGAAAACTATTCAAAAACCTTCAATACCCACAATTTATCGTCTATAAACTCGTTCAAATTCAGCCAATCAACCCCCTTTTACTACTCAAATCGCGTTCAAGCCCCCAAAAAATCCCAGTGAAATACAATTACTCGCAAAGCAAACCCCCACCAATCTCAAATCTACCACCACGCCTGCATATTTATACCCGACAAACAACAAATCTAGTCAAATCAGGTCAACTCAGCATACCCATCACAATTAGTTGCAAAGTTTTAAACATAAGGTATCAAAAAAATAATCTTTTAACTAAACCTTAAAGCAAAAGCATCAACCTTGTTAATATATACTGTATAAAATACATAAAACAGTACACAAACATATATACGTATATTTTCATAAAAAAAATGTACTTCAGGTGTGTGTTCGGTGAATTACCTGAAGCAAAGACGAGCTCCAGAATTAGGTATGCAAAGTTGGGGGTTGTTGCTTAATAATTGGATTGGGAATGGGAATTTGGGAGGGTTTAAAAAGGACAGCAAATGAAAATAATTCAATAAATATCTTGAATTGGAGTGTCGCCCAATCGATGTAGAAACTTTATATCGATGAGCGTTGACCCTTAACGCTGTCGTTGGAGATAATCGACTGTGATGTGGCCATTTGACGACTGCATATTTCTACTACTCCATTAATTACTAGTAATTAACTAACTAATTTCTTATTTAATTCTACTACTTTACTCTTGTGGCGGAAGGTTCAATGACGTCTGTGCTTTGGTGGCTGTAGATCTTTTATTGGGATGCGTACAACCATCTCTCTTTTATTTTATTAATATTTTAATTTGTATCTTACTCTCAAAATAAACGTTCTAACAATTAATTTGATGATAATGTTATGACACCGTAATTATTTTTTTCAACTAAGAATAAGTAAGTTTCTTTTGAATATTAAGATTTATATAAAAAATATCTATATATAAATTTTAATTATTAAAATTCAAAGCAATATTTTTTCAAAAAAATTATTGGGTGGATGGATCAAGCAATGATTGAACGAACCGCTATTGAAACGGTAACGTCATTGTTCGGGAGCGTTTTACCGACCTCCAAGTGGGCTGAATGCTTTCTGGCAGAAGGGTTTGATAGACCGATGGGACGAAGCCCATGAAGGTGTTATAGGTATTCGGGTCGGCATAGGTGTTGGGGTCGGGCCTTTGAATCCTTTGGACCGAAGCCCATGAAGGTGTTATAGACCGAACCCATTCTGGTGATGATAAGGGGTCGGGTCTTCGAGTCCTTTGGGTTTGTTGAAGCCCAGACCAGATAATAGGATTGTTTGGGCCTGCACAGTGGGCTCTCCTGCGTGCAGAGTCCGGTGACCTATTCATATACGGTAACTCCAAAGGTAGTGGTGGGATTGGATTCTACTTGCACCTTTTAAGGAGATTGTGTTGGACCCAAGTTATGGTAACTACCATACACTAGGAGTCCTAATCCGACTGGGAGAAGGATTCTAAGGTGGTGAGCTCTATAAATACAAGGCCTAGGTTAACATTATGAGGTAATACCTACTTTTGAGCACTAAATACTTTGCCTCCATTGTTTACCCTGGTAACGGCCTGTACTCATTCTCACACCGGAGCTATCCCCCGGCGGCACAAGCCGTCAAGCTTCTGTGTGATCTATTACTGTGCAGGTTCTAGCGCGTGGATTCTGTGATTGGACGCGCCGGCGAAACTTGGCGTTAACATTGGCGCTAGAAGGAGGGCAGTGCTTAAACAATCACAATCAGATTCCTTTTCGGCGAGAAACGATGGCGAGTGTGGAATATGCAGTTTCCGACCGGGAAAAGGCCAAGTCCCATCAGACCACTCAGGTAAGAGGGTCGGTGAAGGACAGACTGGGTTCCAGAATCCAGGAAGATCAGAGGGAGTCAGCTGGCTCCCCTCGGAGGCGGCTCTTTCATGAAAGCCAACGTACCCCCAACCAAGCCAGCCGGATGGACGGGGCTAATCCATTGGCATTGGAGGTGCACGAAAAGAATCAACCACAAGGAAGTCGAGATCAGAGAGAATTCATCCTGCAGAAAAAGATGCAGCAAAACAAAGATGCCATGACGGCCCTACGTCTCCAACAGGAGGAACTCGCACTACAGATGGCTAACATGGCCGGGGAACAGGAGGCATCTTCCAGGAGGCGCAGGCACAGAAGCCGGTCCCGATCTCCTCAAAGACGAGAGGCCGGTAGAGAAAGGAGTAGATACCGGAGCCATTCGAGGGATGGTCGGAGCCGGAAGAGGAGCCGTTCAGCAGGACGCCGATCAGATCACCAAGGCCATTCGGGAAAGAAGGGGGACGAGACACCCGAACGTGAGAGGGACAGACCCCGATCGTCCCCTCATGAAGGAGAGTCCGACCCCCTCGCCCGAAGAGTGGCTGAGCTGGAAAAACTACTGTTGGCAAAAAGTTCGACGGGGGAACCTTCGACCTATGTAGGCTCCCCCTTTTCGGCAGAGATTAATCGGGAGATCGCCGACCCCAAAAGGAAGATGCCCCCAATGGAGACTTACGATGGGCTGGGAGACCCTTATGACCACTCCGATGGGTATGATAGGCTAATGACATATTACGGCCATTCCGACGCGGCCAAGTGTCATATGTTCGCTACCACCTTGAAGAAGAGTGCCCGAGAATGGATGGGAACCTTGGCATCAGGGTCAATAAACTCGTGGAGGGACCTTCGGGAAAAGTTTCACGCTAGGTTCGGAAGTAACAAGAGACGGGGAAAGATCACAGCATCCCTCATGCAGGTCAGGCAAAGGTCAGACGAGAGCCTGGGACAGTATGTTAAAAGGTTCCGAGAGGCTGTGGGGTCGGTGGCAGAGTTGAATTCCCCACAGGCCTTGGGATTCTTCACAACCGGGCTCGACATCGGGAAATCCAAAAAATTAATGAAGGATCTGGTAATCAATCCTCCAGCAGACTTAACAGAGGCTTTCCACAGGGCCGAGGGTCATATAGCAGTTGAAGAAGCGATGGGGAATTTCAAACCACAGTCCCAATCCCACGACAAATCCAGAGATCGGGACAAACAAAGTTATCAGAAGTCCGACACCCAGGGAAGGTCGGACAATTACAGTAAGAGGAATCATAATGGTGGAGGGTCTGGCAGTGGAACGCCGCCCTTCCCAAACAAAAATGTCAACAAAGTATACACCGCACTCACCACAGATCGGGCCAAGATACTTGAAGAGATTCGGAACAAACCCTTTTTCGAACCGTGCCAAACGGTCACCAGACCGGGAAAAAGAGGTCGGGATAAGTACTGTGCGTATCACCAAAGTCGAGGGCACACAACGGACGAATGCGTCAACCTGAAAGATCTGATAGAAAAGAACGTGCAAAATGGACAGCTGGTGCGATATGTAGTCGGCAGAGAGGGATCGGAGGCTCCCCCAGAGAACGTCAGAGAACCCCCCGGGAAGCACAGCCGCAACCGAACACCCAGCCCCGAGGAGTTATCGATGTGATATCGGGCGGGTCGGTAGGGCGTGTAACCGGTAGGAAAAGGAATGGACATCTCGAGGCAGTACTATCATTAGCCGGCTCCTCGCCCCGGAAGGACAGGCCATACTCAGGCACGACTATCTCCTTTACAGACGAGGATTACCCGACCGATCACATTGAACCGCATGACGGGGCTCTGGTCATAACAGCTCAGGTCGGGCCGGTTGACATGAAGCGAATGATGATTGATAACGGATCCTCAGTCGACATACTTTATACGCATGCCTACCAAAGGATGGACTTGGGAGGAAAAAAGATGGAATTGGGGGGAGAAGGTCCCCTATACGGCTTCAGTGGAGACCCGGTTCACGTGTCGGGCACGATAGAACTGCCAGTCCGATTCGGCACGGCCCCACAGCAGACGGAAATCATGGTAAAATTCTTCGTGGTACAAGTGGATTCGGCTTACAACGCCATCTTGGGGAGGCCTACTCTAGCAGCCTTACAGGCTGTAACATCTATACCCCACTTCAAACTAAAGTTTCCGACGCCGAACGGGATAGGGGAGTCAACAGGAGATCTTGATATTGCCCGAAGGTGTTATCGGAACACTTTAATATCTTCAGGAATCGGGGTCAGTAAACATAAGCAGGCGATGGCCATAGAGTTGGAGCCATTCACGGAGGGAAGTACAGAACCCATGGCTCTACCAGCCGAAGAGACGGAGGATGTAGAATTAATACCAGGGAATCCAGACAAACTGATCAAGATTGGGGTCGGGTTAACCGAACAGCTGCGAACATGTCTGGTGGAATTACTCAGGGTATACGCCGACATCTTTGCCTGGGAACCCAGTGACATGCCCGGGGTAAGCAGATCAGTAGCACTGCATAGGCTTCATACCGACCCTAAAAAGAAGCCAGTGATACAAAAGAGAAGGATCTTTGCCCCAGAAAGACAGAGCATCATAGACGACGAGGTTGCCAAATTGTTAGAGGCAGGGTTCATCTTCGAGATCGACTATCCCGAATGGTTGGCGAATGTGGTATTGGTTCAGAAGCAAAATGGGAAATGGAGAATGTGCATCGACTACACTGACCTGAACAAGGCATGCCCTAAAGACTTCTATCCCTTACCCAACATAGACCAGCTGATTGATGCCACTTCAGGGTTTGAGATGCTAAGTTTCATGGACGCTTTCTCGGGATATCACCAAATCTCGATGCATAAGGAGGATATCCCGAAGACTAGCTTCATCACTCATCGGGCAATATACGCGTATCGGAAAATGACCTTCGGACTGCTGAACGCAGGGGCAACCTACCAACGGATGATGAATTTCGTATTCAGAAAGCAGCTGGGAAGAAGTATGGAAGTGTACGTAGATGACATGATCGTCAAGAGCATGGCAGCCCGAGATCATCTGGAGGATTTGGCAGATTGCTTCGAGACGGTAAGGCAACACAATCTAAGGCTAAACCCGACCAAGTGTACCTTCGGATTGGGTTCAGGAAAATTCCTGGGATATCTGGTTAGCAAAAGGGGAATCGAGGCCAATCCTGAAAAAATTTCGGCTATCTTAGACATGAAATCCCCGAAGACATACAAGGATGTCCAAAGGCTGACGGGCCGAATCGCAGCCCTTCGGAGATTCATGTCAAAATCAGCAAAAAGGTGTCTACCCTTTTTCGACACTCTCAAGGGTCCGAAAAATGACAAAAGCTTCCAGTGGACTTCAGAATGCGAAGACGCGTTCCAAGAAATCAAAAGGTATTTGGGTTCGGCACCATTACTGATGAAACCGGTTGCCTCTGAACCCTTATACTTATACCTAGCTGCCAGCCCGATGGCAGTAGGGGCGGCACTGGTGAGGGACAAGGGAGGCAAACAGTTTCCAGTTTACTACGTCAGTCATGTTCTCAGAGACGCGGAAATAAGGTACCCGAACCTGGAAAAGTTCGCCTACGCCCTCATAATTGCTAGCAGGAAACTTAGGCACTATTTCCAGGGTCGGGTGGTGGTGGTCTACACGAATCAGCCTTTGAAAAAAATTCTGCACAAGCCCGAGGTGTCAGGTCGGCTGGCCGCATGGGCGATGGAATTGACACAATTTGCTATAGAGTACCATCCCCGAACGGCAATCAAAGGACAAGCGTTGGCAGATTTTGTAGTAGAGTGCTCTTTCACAGAGCCAGAGGTAGACACAGTGGCCGAAGCACAATCGGGGCAGACCTCGTGGACATTATACGTGGATGGATCATCAACCTCAGACGTCAGTGGAGCAGGGGTTATTTTGACAAGTCCAGAAGGGTTCAAGGTCCAGCAAGCCATTCGATTCGGCTTCAAGGCCACGAACAACGAAGCAGAGTACGAGGCCATCTTAGCAGGGATACGATTGGCCCGAAGCCTAGAGGTGCAAAGGTTAATTATTTACAGTGACTCACAGCTGGTGGTCAAGCAGTTATCGGGCGAATATGAAGCTCGGGGGGCGAGGATGACCAAATATCTGGCCGAATTAAGAGATAAACTCACATACTTCACATCACACAGCTGCTTGGGGGTGGACCGATCAGAAAACACCATAGCAGATGCCCTGGCACGATTGGCAACTACTGAAGCAAGCTCCTTCGAAGGATCAGTATACTTAGAGGTCCTGGAAAAACCCAGTGTCCCAAAGACAGACATTCTAGCTTTGGACCGACTCGATTGCTGGCTCACTCCTTATATTTCATATTTGGAATAAATATAAATTATTAGTAGTAATTAGTAAAATTTTAAAAAATCTGATTTTTATGAACTAAAATATAATAAAATTGAGTTACAATATTATTTAAAAAAAAGTCTTAGTACAAAAAAATATTTAAAAATAAACGATTCACCGGGTCAACTTAATCGGTTTTGAACCACCGTTTCGATCGGTGATCATTCAGTTCGATCTGAATTTTGACCAAACTTGAATTTTATTTTTTAGAAATGTTCCTATAAAAATTGTTAGAATATATTTAATTATAAATATAAAAAAAAGTATTACCAGACCAAGCTTGTTAAATGTGGTAATCTAATTAAGTAATCCTACTATGCAGAGTTGTACTTTTAGATGATCAAAATAAAAGAGATTAAATAGCATATGCATTTTGACTTGAGAGAAATGGATTTATACGCATGGTATGACCTCAGCCTGTCAATTTAATCTAATTATTATAACCCTATTTTCACCTACTTATTAATTTAATCATATATATTCTCAATCAATGACTGATCAAACAATGCACAAAAATACTAGAAAAGAATTTTACATTTTTTTAATATATTTATTCTTTGGAAAGAGGTAAAAGGAAATATAAATTTATTCAGTGCACATTTGAAAAAGAAATGAATGTCATTGGTACCATAGAAAAGAAATAAGATTTGGTTAATGATAAGTTGATCAATTGACCAATGCAGTGCTGACGACACGCAGAGAGATGAATCACATCCCGACCTGTGTGTCGACAATGTATTGACCAATTGACTTTGAGTTAAATTCAAGTTAAACACTCCCAAATAAATATGTTTACCGTTTTAAAATATAAAATTAAGTTTGATAATTTCATATTTAAAATTGATATTGATAAAATAGTTGTAATTATTGATAGCTTACAAATGTAATGTCCAAACTCCAAAACTTAAAAAAGAAAATGTAGTAAAGTCAATCAACCAGAGACTCAGTAAAAGCTCCAACGGGTCCCAAAGTCGGGTTAGATATCAGTCTCATACTGAGAGTGGCCCAACCTCAAATGGGCTTCTTCTACTTACTAGGCCAGGCCAGGGCAGACCCAGATGGGATAACGATAGAGAGAGTTTGAGAGTTGTATAAATATTCCTTCCTGCTCCTCCTCCTGCTATATAACTGAAAACATGTTTCTACTTCCGGTGGTTCTTATTCCTCGGTGTCCTCCCTCCCAGAGCCTGTTGTACCTTTTCTTGATCTTAACACAGTTTTTCTTGGGAAAATTTTTTGAGTTAGCTTCCATGTACAGCCTTGTTTAGTTGATTATCAGGCTCAGGCCCAGGCCCAGGCCCAGGCTCAGGCTCAGGCGTAGGCGTAGTCGTGCTTGCTATTCTGTCATTATTTGTTTAAAATTTTATATCGAAAAGATAATGCCCAAATGTAAAGATGTAAAATGATCAATTAGTTCGGGTTCGATTCGTACTCATTCGACTAAAAGTTCTATTCGAGCTCGATTCGAAATATAAATGAGTCAAATATGAATAAATTTTAAAATTCGATAAATTATTCGAACCTTCTCAAATTGTAATTTTTTCAAATCTTATTTTTTGTTCGTTAAATTTTGTAAAACAAATATGAGCAACTCAATCTTCAGATCGACTCGATTCATTTACGTCCTTACTCAAATGTAACTCCAACTATATTCTCCCTATTTTAACTGTCTTATGAGAATACTACTATCCCCTCACCTCCTCACCATATTTAAAAGAGAGTACTATTTTCATATAAATTTTTAATATTTGAACATGATTTATTTTTATATGAGAGAGAATTATTTAGAAATATAAAAAAATGTGAAAATATTAATTTTTTATTTAAAAACAAGAACTTGTGTAAAAATTCAATATTTATAAAAATATCATAATATTGTTAGCTAAAATTTTAGTTATAAAAATTTTAAAATCTAAATGTTTGATCTTTTGTTAGCCTACTCAAGTTATGTTTGATAAAAATGAATGTTAAAATATGAAGAGTTAAGACATCTGAATAATATAGAACATAACTATTATTTGATAATTAATTTTTTAAAATATCTAAATAATAATATTTTATTATTTTAATTCGTACATTGCACGTGTTTTTCTAATAGCTAGTTATCTCTAATTTCAATTTTAAGGAGTGAAATAAGTTCAAATAACTTCAACATAAATATTAGTATTAAATTCAGTAATTATTTTTTGCTCAAACATATTAGGGCATGTTGTTCTCCTATAAAGCCATAGAACCGCCTCCTTGTTCTTCTATTTCTTCTTCTTTCGAGTGAGTAGTAACAGTTAAAATTTCAGTTCCTTTATCTCTCTCCCTCCTTCAAAATGCATAATCGTTCATCAATCTCTCTCTATAAATTCCTCTCCAGATACCCTTTACAAACCTCTTCAAAACCCACAATTTTGTTTTCCTTAAAATCATTCCCCTCTCTCTCAAATCAATGCAATTCAGACCCAATTTCACCTTCCAAACCCAAGAATTCCCTCCATTTTCTTCACCCAGAAAGCTCAATCCCTTCAACCCATTTCAGGATTTGCCCAAATGTGAGGCAATACAGTTTTGAGACGACGCTGCTCTCACGATCCTCCATCCTCCACCACCGTAGTACTCAGAGCTTCACCGTTAGAGCTTTCTCCGCCACCATGTCACCGCCGTCGTCTACTACCAACACAGCCCTCATTTTTCCAAGATCTAATTCCAAGATCAGATATATGAGCATCTATATGAGTCGATCATTTCCAAGATCTAATTCCAGTTTTTTCTTAGGTACGGGAAACGCCTTAAAATCTGAAGTTTTACGCTTAGGGGAAAAAATGTTGTTGGTGGATGCAGGACTTGGGACCCCCAGAATTTGTATGCAAGATGAGCTTGCAGGAGTGCCAATCAACCGAGCCACCAGATTTGAGAATAAGGTGGGATTCCTGGATCCAGTGGCCAAGGAATCACTGATCAGAGGGCGTATTTTGGAGAGACTCTTCATCGATATAGTGGTCGGTGAATCACTGGTCAAAGAGCAAGCAACCGCCAGGTTTGATGATTTGGTGGGATCCACAGATGTAGTGGCTGGTGAACCGCATCTTCTTCTTCCACGAAGATTCAGACAAAACCGAGCTTGGAAGGAACTGAACAAGATTTGGCGAACGAATACAAAGGTGAAAGGCCTTGTTATTAAGAAAAGAAGAGGAGGTTTTGCAGTAGCCATAGCAGGCTTTCTTACTTTTCTTCCATTCCGTCGTTCTTTTCCATTCCTTCGTTCTCGTAATCGTAATAGGAAATCGAATGATCTATTCACCATTGAGCTCATTAATCCCAAAAGAGGTAATATTAGGGTGTTCTAACAGCGGCAGTCAATGGGTGCCAGAGCTGCTACAATTGCTCAGCAGGAGTCTTCAGAGGGATACAAGAGAGATTTTGTAACCACTTAATCACCCGTGTGGGTTTTATTCCTGTACTGAAGTATTTGAAATTTTGGAGTTTTCAAACTCCAACCATAAATGACTATCCAACCTTTTTCCTTTCATTGCTGTAATGTGATTGCAATAGTGCATACATAATATTTTCAGAGAGAAAACCATGGATGGATAAATTACAAGTCCTACATATACTCACATCTCGACCCTGATCATCTGCTAGGATTTTCAAAGCTGTTGCAGATCCACCAACGACCAGCTCTAGACAATTAGCTCATCAGTTTAGTACTTTAGTTTATGATAAGTTTACTAACTGGTGCACTGTTTAAGGCTCGGACAGGTGAGCTGTGCGGTTGTGTGTCTAAGAATAAGTGCAGTTGGTAACACAGCTATACATTGTTGGGCCATTCCCTAGAAGCTTAATCTTTATAAAAACAACTGGAATATTAAGTCATTCATATACTAAATATCCCATATGTTATTTATGTGATTTTAGGATTGCCATGAGAAATATGCATGTAATGATAATTTAGGATGAAAACTGCTTTACGGACGGTTTTGAAGGAGGTTTTCATGGATCTTTAGTATAGTGTGGTCAGAAGGAAGATTTTGCTATTCAAAAGAAGGGTGTCCCCAGTCCCACCAGTAAGCTGTATAACTTAAAGTATTGAAACAGCTTAAAAAGAGAGGAAGGTGTTACTGTTCTTTATTTCTGATTGCATGGAGGCTCTTTCTTTTTTGATGAGGGTAGGGTATCTTAGATCAGCAAAGGTAGTTTAGGATTGGGAACGAGGAGGTAAACAAAGTTCTATGCATATGTTATACCAACACCTTAAGGAATTCCTACACATGTATTCAACACTTCTTTGACGTTGGCATAATTTAAATTTTTTAGGCATACAGCTGACACTTCTTGAACATATGCGACCATGCAAGTTTAATTTGCTGCCAGAATTCAAATTAGAGGTCTTATCGTGATTTAATTGAACTAGGGAAGGTGTTATTAAACGAGCCTGGACAATTTTACTCCTGGCTAGCGTCAAGTTCTTTTCTAGTGATCAATGATATCTAATTAGTATTACATCGATTGCAATAGATCTTTAGAGCCTAAATAATGCTTATTGAAATCAACTCTATTGGTGGTTGAACTGCTCTGGCTCTGCCTGATCCCTAAAGAATATTCATAGTAAAGTTTTGAAGTTTTCAGGATCAAGATAGTTTGGTTTTACATTTAAAACGGAAGAAATATGGTTAGAGTATAAATTTTTGAAATATAAGTGTATAAAATTTTTTAGAGGAAAAATATATAAAACGCTAGAGATGGAGGGTGAAAGAATATATAAATTAAATATCATAAATATTTTATTTAATTAGACGATAATAATGATAAATTTAAAATATGAATTGATCTATATTTATAGTTTCAATCCATATTAAAAATAACTAATACGATTTTAGTTTTTAAATAGAACCAACCCGCTTATGAATTAACTTCGGGATCCGGTGGTTAATTCAATTGACCAATACATGCTGACGAGATGGATCACATTTCGACTTGCGTGTCGACATTGTATTGTTCAATTAACCAAAGTTAACTTCGAGTTAAACACTCCCAAAGAAATATGTTTATCGTTTTAAAACATAAAATTAAGTTTCATAATTTCATATTTAAAATTGATATTGATAAAATAGTTGTAATTATTGATAGATTACAAATGTAATGTCCAAACTCCAAAACTTAAAAAAGACAAGGAAAGACTTGTCAAACAATGTAGTCAAGTCAATCAACCAGAGACTCAGTAAAAGCTCCAACTTAAATCCAGTGGTCCCAAAGTCGGGTTAGATATCAGTCTCATACTGAGAGTGGGCCAACCTCAAATGGGCTTCTTCTACTTACTAGGCCAGGCCAGGGCATGGTCCCTTAAAAGGGAGCTATTAAGGTTGGAGAGCCCAAAGTTTATAAATAAACCACATCAAAGTCCCATACCATCGGGATCATTAACAACTCTGCAATACCGACATCACCACTCTCGCCGCACGATTGCAACCGGGAGGTAGTGGACGACTTTGATACCAATTGTTATAAACAATGGGAGAGCCACACCTTAAAAGCTAACTATTAATGTTGGAGAGCCCAAAATTTATAAATATCCCACATCAAAATCCCATACCATCGATGTGGAACACAAGTTCCATACCTTGCAATTAGGATCATAACATTTTGTGACCATCATATTTGTTTTGTTTGGTAAGAAAACCTTTTTTACCAACTGCTTTGAATTCTGGTGGAACTGAAACTCTAAGCACAATTCATTCACCTTTGCAGGTTGTATCAAAAATTAGAATCCACTTGTCAAAACAATTTAACAAATTTTTAAATATTATTATTATTATTATTATTATTTATTGAGGTAAATTTTGGTCAGTCCTAACCATTTCTCATCAATTATGTTAAAAATAGAAGAATTGTTCAAAATGTTGTGATATGTGTTTTTAGTAGGTTTAGATCATTTATTTAAGGGAAATGGTCCATAACACGTGCTTGTTACGTATTCTTAAAAAGTAAAAAAATCAAATAAGTCGTCCGCTCGCTATTAAAAGTACCGGACGGTTAAAAAAATACAATTCATCCGCTACTAATATTAATCAATTTTCACGCAAACAAGAGTTTAACTTTATTAACTAGAATTTAAAATATATTAACAACGATTTAGAGTTTATTAGCTAGGGTTTAAAATTTATTAACCATAGTTTAGGGTTAGATTTTATAAACTAGGGTTTAGGGATTAGATGAAGAATTCTGGTTTACTCGCGTGAAAGGGATGAGGAATTTTAGTTAGTGTCCGTTATTATTAGTAACAGATTTAACCGCCGTCAGCTATAATTAATAGCGGACGATACTTTTTACTTTTTTAAACTCATCCGTTGATATTTAGAATAGATATCAATAATTACCTCCGTAACAATTACTCCATTACATTTATTTAACACTATATACATATAGTTAGGACTTAGGAGTGAGAAAGGTGTACATTTAAAACTTAATTATGAGAACTAGTGCTTTCTTTCAGATATAATCGATGCAAATGACTTTCCTTCTTATAAACCATATGGATTAAAATTCATACATATTAAATTAGTCAAGCAATTAAAGAAATGAAGGGCTAGGATTCAATTATGTAGTAAAATATCCAAGGGCGGGCTTACAATTTTATTTACATTACATGTTCGACTTTCTTTCTTGGCAACTACCCCACTCTCTTTTAAAAGACTAAACACGTGCACGAGTCGACCCCCATTTCCTCCTTATAATTTCTGTCCTTTTTCGTAATATATTCAACTTCCAGGCCCAAAACATAACTACCCACTATATTTATTATTTAGCTCTCTCTCTGCTCATCATTTATTTGACTCCCACTTCCTCCAAAACAAAATCCATCAATCCGGTTTTAAACTAAGAACCGGACCGGTCAGCGGCGCCGTGCTATGACGTCGGGTTCGAGGCTTCCTACATGGAAGGAGAGAGAGAACAACAAGCGGAGAGAGCGCCGCCGGCGAGCGATCGCCGCCAAGATCTTCGCCGGACTGAGGATGTACGGTAACTATAAGCTGCCGAAGCACTGTGACAACAACGAGGTCTTGAAGGCTTTATGTGATGAGGCCGGTTGGTCTGTTGAGGATGATGGCACCACTTACAGGAAGGTAATTGATTTATATTCAAATTCGCTCTTTATGCAACAGTGATTGTAGAATTTTTAGGTATGCGGTTTTGGTGATTGCTTATGTTTGTATGTGAGTGAGAATATAAGCAGTTTTGTTAGTTTTCAGATCAAGGATTCGGTTCGATTTTCAGCAATTCGTTTTAGTGTTCAGAAATGGTGAAATTTGAGATTTTCCGTTTCAATCTCTTGGCTAACGTACGCCGTGTCATCTGATATATGATAACGCGATGATGGAGGCAGTCCGGAGATGTTAATGTTCCCGGAAATGGATGCTCTTCTATCTCTATCTATTTCGGCATTCGTCCTTTATGCTGTAGGCTAACACGCGCCTAATTTTGAGGCCTGTGTTAAGATTGATCTATAAACAGGTTTGAGTGTTCTGACTTCCGAGTAGTATCTTACTGGATCTTGCATACTAGCGTGCGCCTCTGGTAGTCGGTATAAGTTAGCTGAACCTATAATTCTATGAATATTAAAATTGTGCTGTGCGCATTCGGCGCACTCTAGCTGTTTAGCTAGCAGATCATAGCTCTTTCTCTAAAGTCTTGTCTCACTAAAGTCTAGACAGATGGCTTGGTATTAACTGGTGGACGGCTCAGATTTGTCCGTGCACTTATGATGTCCTACTAGGCTAGGCTTATGGATTCCATATTTCACCTGTGAGTGATTTATCATTAGCTGCTCTGCACGAAGCACAAAATATTCTCTTTCCTAATTAACGAATGTATTCATAGATACTACAGATTATCTGAAACTGAGAGCTCTCTGACGAAAGAGAAACTGAGCAAAAGTCACGCGGCAGCTTCTTAATTACTACTCACTATACAACATTGCCCACCGACTTCTCTAATTCCTTCCCCTTATCTCGCTATATGTAATGTAAAATTAATACATTTTCAAATTGGGCATTTTGGTCTTTTAGGTACCAGTTCAATCTAACAAATTTTACAGTCTACAGACAAATTTTCCAATAATTTTCATTTCAAGGGATAATCTTTACACAACAGTAATTCGGTTCAGCTCAGCCTGATTTTTCTCCCTAACAGTCCTTCCCTATCTTGTATCTTTCTGGAGGACAATTCAGTCATTTGATAAAGTAATTGAATTGATTTTTGCTTTTATACGAGATTCCGGGTGACACTTTTTCAACTTAAGCGTGGGATCGCATGGGCGTTTTGGTTGTGTATGGCTTGTGGGTCATCTCTGTTTTTGCTTTCTTTCTTTCTTTTTATTTATTAATTTCTTTTTAAATGCCAAACATTTCTTTCATTTTATGCTTTCATTAACTCTTTCACATTCTTATTAGTTGAATTGGTTTTTTTTCCTTCGATATCATTCAATATAAAATAAATAAATACATATATAATCTTTGTGTTCCCTTTTTTTAAGCTTTGATTAAGCTATAGAGCGTGTGGGGTTATATTGACTCTTGGAGCTGAAGTTGGTTGGATGAGCGGTAACGTGCCGTGTGGAGCAGTATAATTATAGTTGACATCATAATTTTAATCTTTTTACTAAATGGCTATCTAAATGGTCCCCCTCTAATTTTCTTCCACACTAAATTTATTTTTTTAGTACTCAAAGAAGTGGATTATCAAGAATTTTTTCAATATGAAAAAACTTTAATCTTGCACCAAATGTGGACACCGGAGGTTGAGAATAAAAACAACAATAGTGGGTCAAAGTGGGCCCTGCTCAACTTAATATTGTTATTTAAGGCATTGTGCAAGTATTGTGATTCATCATTCTGATTTTAAAGTTTCAGCTATTTGAATTTAAGCAACTTTTTGATTTGATTAGCAACTTTTTTTAAAATGTGATTCATCATTCTAATATTTGTTGAAAATGTTGCAGTGGTGGTGGCATAAATGATTTAATTTATTGTACTGCTTCCGTTCCTTTTTATTTGTCGTAAATTTCAAAAAAGCATTAATGATTTAGTTTACCATATTATCTGTAACACCCCCTTCCCGAAAAGGAAAGGGAGGTCACGTGCAAAGCACAACAAACCTCAAAATAAGAAAACAGAGCACTAACAACCTCAAAACATTAATAATGATATCCACCAATGAAGTACTAATTATAATTCTCCAACTAGAGTCAAAATAATCAAAACTTAAAATCGAAACAACCTAGATTGATGGTCAAAGACAACTCCCTCATTACACTAGCCCTGAATCACCCCTGCAAACCTGCCGGAAGAAAAAACACAGCATGAGCCAATTGCCCAGTACGGATATAAAGATACAAAAGATATACAACTGAAATACGAAATCAACATAGACAAAATATTGCCTTTGACAAAAATAAAACTCCAAAGATCTGAATAGAATATATCTGAACCAACAGGAATAACGAAACAAACAGAGGAGTAAAGAAAATAATGAACTGAAATAACTAACCCAATTAATTGAAAGGAGACGAAACGAACTGAAACAAAACAAATAAAACTAACACAATAAAATAATAGGCTGAAACAAATGGTTGGGTTTATTTCATACCGATTGAGCTCAGAAATATACCTTGCCACATAGGCAAGTCAAACTAATGCCACACAGGCAAGTCAAATGATGCCACATAGGCAACCAAAATAATGCCACACAGGCACATCAAAACAATGCCACACAGGCAAGCCAAATGTTGCCACACAGGCAAGTCAAAACCATGCCACACAGGCAAGTCAAATGATGCCACACAGGCAAATCACACATTGGACCGCGAATCCAAATGTATGCAAATCGGATAGGTGTGTTTGGCACAACATCACCAATCCGCAGAACAGAAAACTAGGGTTAACCCATACGCCTCCCACAACATAACACCAAACGGCCCACTTCCTCCGGAGCCCAAAACAGAGACGCCGTGGACTAATCACACTGCCACGGAAAGTGTCATGTCTCTCGTGCCAAGACGACATGCCTGTGGTACCCCCACAGGTGGTTATAGCTCAGGTATACCCTACGGTATATTCTAATAAAAATACCATGTCACAACACATGCGACATAATACTAACAAAAGGGTTCTATATGTACATGTTGAACCAAATCAAATTATGGTCACAAGGTCTCAAAAGAAGGTAACAACATGTACCGCTCTACAATTATCAAAAATAAATACTAAACACGATATCCTAATTCAAAGAGTACAATTACGAGTCCAATGTGTCAACTCCAAAATGAAACAATTATATAAATTTCACAAGAAACAATTATGTGAAATAATAACAGAATTTGACACGAGAAACAAAACGAATAAATCAAATGTAACAAAAGTATCGCTGAAAGAGTACGGAATCCGTACCTGATACTTCCAAACCATTTATAGCACACTCCACAAAATCTTATCCTCAATTGTCAACGATATCAAATACGAAACGTTATTCACCACCTAAACATATTCACCTCAAATTAAATATAATCCAACCCATAAACTCCAAAATAAATTGTTATTCATTCAAGGTACATTTAATCATCACCTTAAATCAATTATTAATATTCCAAAATTTATATTCTAAAAATGACTCGTTAAATTTCTTCTGTTCGAACTAATAAAAAGTAATAATAATACAATCATAAGTTACTTACCAATTATAATTTATATTAATATGAAATTAATTTCTCCAATTACATTAATTTTACAAGATAATTCAAATTAAAGTATAATTTATCATCTAATCATTTTTTTTAACATAACAATAATCTTTATAATGGGAGGTGGAATTAGAAAGGAGGGAAGCCATGTCTAAGATGTTACCAAGAAGGAAGCCAGGTTTGGGGCCACGCACACCTTGCTTTTCCATAATTTTCCTGATGCGTCTTGGAGTTAGCCAGTAACATGATATTGCTTCATATCCAACTTTCATCAACAGGTAAATACATGATGATAAAACAACAACCAATTTAATACCCATCTCCCTCATTCTCATCATCATGTTTAGGAGGAGAAAGAAAGAGATCGATCAGAGTTAATTGTATTTTCTCCTTCCTTTTCAAAGTCGGTATAACAAAAGTAAGATTAGGTTTTGTTATATGTTTATTTATTAACAAATTTTATTAATTAATATATTTTACTAACTCTCCTAATTTTAATAGGATTTTAAAATTACCCACACATATAAATTAAACCAAATTAGTTTTAAGGCCCAATTTTATCAACTTAATTTGTATCATTTAATAATACTCATTAGCCCACATAAATTAAATATGAGTTGACCCAAATAAAAACAAAGTCCAATTAATATTTTTTTTTTTTTTTTTAAAAATTAATTTTTTTTTTCCCGGGTATTACATCACCTACCCCTTAAAAGGATTCCGTCCCCGGAATCGAAAGAATGAACGTACCTAATTATCAAAAAGATGAGGATATTCCGCTCGAATAGACTCCATCTCCCAAGTAGCTTCCCGCTCCGTAACAAAAGGAATTATCTTCCTCAATTTTAATTTTATCAGTTATTTAATTATCTACTAAAGAATTTAATCTTCCAAACAAAACAAAGAAGAAAAGAGGGAAACAAAATCATTTACCTTTTTTCCATTTAAATACAATTGTATAAAATCACATCAATTATTATTTAATAAAAAAAATGAGTTATTACATTTTTCACCCCTTAAAAATAATTCCGTCCTCGGAATTCAAATAACTTACAAAGAAAAATATTTTTATTTAAATTACATAATTATTCATAAATTTTAGTTAAGACGTAGCTCCGCCATTTATAACGATCATCGCGGATAAGTCATCGGTCCACAATTTATCAATGTACTTGTAAAAGATTCATCAGCTACCGTGTCGAGCCTTTGGAAGGTTATTCGCGTTGCATCAAATTAAATCACATGATCCACCGTTGGTGCGGGCCGTCGCTAATATCTTTGAGTTTCATTCTCGTAAGCGTACGTACTCTTCGGAACATAATTCGAAATCACAAAAAAATTTCTCTTCATCTAAATACGATTCGAATACCCAAAATATTTAAAATTATTTTTAATTCGTAAAACGTTTATATTCCATACATGACAAAAATCTAACAAATTATTTTTGTTTTATTTTACATAAATTCATACAAAACTCTAAAGACATCAGATAAATAAAACAATTATGTAAACTATATTACCAACTCTCCCCAAGTCCTCAAGAGCTTCAAAATATCTCATCCTCTATTTGAACTAGTCCTCAAATATAATTACACCAAAGAATATACTACTAATATCTCTTTATCACAAACTCTCCTAAGTCCTTAAGAGTTTCAAAATATCATAACCTCAAATCAAATTAGTTCTCAAATATTATAATACCAAAAATATACTACTAAGATCTCTTTATCACCATAACAAACTCCAAGTCACATATTCTACCATCTGTAGCGAACTGCAACTATTCAAGATCTCTCAAAATTAATTGAATTTCATCACTTACTATCTAATAATATAATAAATCAATCATCCCTTATTGCAAACCTTAATCTAATAAATTTCAATGTCTCCACATACTATCACAAAGAAATTTCATAGAACATAACTCCAATATCTTATTAGAAATAGACACAAAATTGATCATTAACTCCAAATGATTAATCTAATTACCTCGAATATCAACAACTCAAATTACAAGAAATCCTCTATACTTAATAATTCATCTCATTTTCATAGTATGACATCAACACAAACCTCAAATTATCCCCAAGCTTAACAAAACCAAAACCTAACTCAAATCAAATCCTCAAATCAACAATCATAATAATTGTCACAAAAAAATACAACTCTAAAAATAATTTTCCAAAATCATATGCTCGTTGATACAAATACTCACATCACAATCGCATCCCGAATAAGATCATTTCTTATTTGTACAAAATATAATTTTATTCACCTGACTGATTAAATCACAATTCTTAACTAATATCATTGCTCAATCACCTAAATAAATTATTCCACTTTCCTCAAATCAACTACAAATCGAAAAGGAATTGACAGTTAGTCAAAATAGAGACCAACCAAACAAAGAACAAAATCAAATCAAACTCCTACGTCTATCCAATGGTCTACCCACAACTCACAGGTCAAACCTAAATAGGTTTTCTACAAGAAAGAACCTAAGCTCTGATACCATCTCTGTAACACCCCCTTCCCGAAAAGGAAAGGGAGGTCACGTGCAAAGCACAACAAACCTCAAAATAAGAAAACAGAGCACTAACAACCTCAAAACATTAATAATGATATCCACCAATGAAGTACTAATTATAATTCTCCAACTAGAGTCAAAATAATCAAAACTTAAAATCGAAACAACCTAGATTGATGGTCAAAGACAACTCCCTCATTACACTAGCCCTGAATCACCCCTGCAAACCTGCCGGAAGAAAAAACACAGCATGAACCAATTGCCCAGTACGGATATAAAGATACAAAAGATATACAACTGAAATACGAAATCAACATAGACAAAATATTGCCTTTGACAAAAATAAAACTCCAAAGATCTGAATAGAATATATCTGAACCAACAGGAATAACGAAACAAACAGAGGAGTAAAGAAAATAATGAACTGAAATAACTAACCCAATTAATTGAAAGGAGACGAAACGAACTGAAACAAAACAAATAAAACTAACACAATAAAATAATAGGCTGAAACAAATGGTTGGGTTTATTTCATACCGATTGAGCTCAGAAATATACCTTGCCACATAGGCAAGTCAAACTAATGCCACACAGGCAAGTCAAATGATGCCACATAGGCAACCAAAATAATGCCACACAGGCACATCAAAACAATGCCACACAGGCAAGCCAAATGTTGCCACACAGGCAAGTCAAAACCATGCCACACAGGCAAGTCAAATGATGCCACACAGGCAAATCACACATTGGACCGCGAATCCAAATGTATGCAAATCGGATAGGTGTGTTTGGCACAACATCACCAATCCGCAGAACAGAAAACTAGGGTTAACCCATACGCCTCCCACAACATAACACCAAACGGCCCACTTCCTCCGGAGCCCAAAACAGAGACGCCGTGGACTAATCACACTGCCACGGAAAGTGTCATGTCTCTCGTGCCAAGACGACATGCCTGTGGTACCCCCACAGGTGGTTATAGCTCAGGTATACCCTACGGTATATTCTAATAAAAATACCATGTCACAACACATGCGACATAATACTAACAAAAGGGTTCTATATGTACATGTTGAACCAAATCAAATTATGGTCACAAGGTCTCAAAAGAAGGTAACAACATGTACCGCTCTACAATTATCAAAAATAAATACTAAACACGATATCCTAATTCAAAGAGTACAATTACGAGTCCAATGTGTCAACTCCAAAATGAAACAATTATATAAATTTCACAAGAAACAATTATGTGAAATAATAACAGAATTTGACACGAGAAACAAAACGAATAAATCAAATGTAACAAAAGTATCGCTGAAAGAGTACGGAATCCGTACCTGATACTTCCAAACCATTTATAGCACACTCCACAAAATCTTATCCTCAATTGTCAACGATATCAAATACGAAACGTTATTCACCACCTAAACATATTCACCTCAAATTAAATATAATCCAACTCATAAACTCCAAAATAAATTGTTATTCATTCAAGGTACATTTAATCATCACCTTAAATCAATTATTAATATTCCAAAATTTATATTCTAAAAATGACTCGTTAAATTTCTTCTGTTCGAACTAATAAAAAGTAATAATAATACAATCATAAGTTACTTACCAATTATAATTTATATTAATATGAAATTAATTTCTCCAATTACATTAATTTTACAAGATAATTCAAATTAAAGTATAATTTATCATCTAATCATTTTTTTTTAACATAACAATAATCTTTATAATGGGAGGTGGAATTAGAAAGGAGGGAAGCCATGTCTAAGATGTTACCAAGAAGGAAGCCAGGTTTGGGGCCACGCACACCTTGCTTTTCCATAATTTTCCTGATGCGTCTTGGAGTTAGCCAGTAACATGATATTGCTTCATATCCAACTTTCATCAACAGGTAAATACATGATGATAACACAACAACCAATTTAATACCCATCTCCCTCATTCTCATCATCATGTTTAGGAGGAGAAAGAAAGAGATCGATCAGAGTTAATTGTATTTTCTCCTTCCTTTTCAAAGTCGGTATAACAAAAGTAAGATTAGGTTTTGTTATATGTTTATTTATTAACAAATTTTATTAATTAATATATTTTACTAACTCTCCTAATTTTAATAGGATTTTAAAATTACCCACACATAAATTAAACCAAATTAGTTTTAAGGCCCAATTTTATCAACTTAATTTGTATCATTTAATAATACTCATTAGCCCACATAAATTAAATATGAGTTGACCCAAATAAAAACAAAGTCCAATTAATATTTTTTTTTTTTTTTTTTAAAAATTAATTTTTTTTTTCCCGGGTATTACATCACCTACCCCTTAAAAGGATTCCGTCCCCGGAATCGAAAGAATGAACGTACCTAATTATCAAAAAGATGAGGATATTCCGCTCGAATAGACTCCTCCATCTCCCAAGTAGCTTCCCGCTCCGTAACAAAAGGAATTATCTTCCTCAATTTTAATTTTATCAGTTATTTAATTATCTACTAAAGAATTTAATCTTCCAAACAAAACAAAGAAGAAAAGAGGGAAACAAAATCATTTACCTTTTTTCCATTTAAATACAATTGTATAAAATCACATCAATTATTATTTAATAAAAAAAATGAGTTATTACATTATCTCTATATTAAATATTAGTTTATTTATCTCTCATCTTTTTCCCTGAATTTTGAAGGGTGATATTGAGATATTATACTCATTTTAATCAATAAGACAAAACATTAATTATATTTTTTAATCTTTGTATTTTCTCCTAAAAAAAAGAGCGGAAGGAGTAATATATGTAATGACATGTTAGGAATTTCATTTTTCCTTTTAGTCTAAAAATAAAATTGTATATATAATTTTGAAAAGGACTAAAAATATATTTATTTGTAATTTTGGAACAGAGGGAGTCAAATAGTGGGACCCAGTTCTTCTTATGCTGACTTATTGTTGGTCCAATTTAAACAAACAAGTTGTGGATGTTGCTGAAGGCTTATATTCCATGAAGCCTTTGGCCAAGAGTTTCAGTTTATAGAGTGCTTCTTCATAGCCGGAGTAACACATTTTAAAGTGACCATTCTGATTCTAAAACTTTCTCTTTTAGGCACTATGTGTAGAAGAATATATACTACCATATTATATAATTCCAGAGTAATGCTACTCGCTATACCTTTAACTTGAAAGGAATCAGTCTTGATCATGAAAGATTAAAAATTACATATGGCAAAAGTTAGGCTTCTATACCTCCCGTCCTAATTTTCTCATTCTTTTTTTTTTGTGCGAGTGTGGCAATTGATTAAGATGCATAGTGTAAAAGAACTGATAGAGGATTCACTATTTTCACAAAATAAAGTAAACAGAAACCGAAAAAAGGTTACATTTGAGTGTCCCGTATCCATACGGCCAACTAATAACTATAGTCAGCACGTCAAGGTAGTTCAATTTTGCAGTTTATTTTTTCATTTGGCAGCTGTTGAAATCCTTGCAAGTACCCACTTTCAAGTCTACTTGTATGCCTCAGTGTTAAATATCAGTTATCAAAAAATAATACTTGAATGTTAGCTACGGACTACATAAAACAAAATATGTAAACTATGTTTTGATTTTTCTAATCATCTTTGCTTTTCTAAAGGGATGCAAGCCTGTGGAACGCATGGATATTATGGGTGGCTCAGCATCAGCTAGTCCTTGTTCGTCATACCAACCAAGTCCGTGTGCTTCCTACAATCCTAGCCCTGCTTCATCTTCCTTTCCCAGCCCAATCTCATCCATTTACACTGCCAGTGTTAATAATAATGCTGACCCCAACTCCCTTATTCCGTGGCTGAAAAATCTCTCATCTGGCTCATCACCTTCTTCTTCTTCTTCTAACTTCCCCCTCCATCTCTACATTCCTGGAGGTTCTATTAGTGCGCCTGTGACTCCACCATTAAGCTCTCCTACTGCTCGAACTCCTAGAATGAAGGATCATTGGGATGATCCAACTGCTGTTCCAGCCTGGGCTGGCCAGCACTATCCTTTCCTACCCTATTCCACACCACCAAGCCCTGGCGGTCAGACCCCACCAGATTCAGGGTGGTTATCCGGTGTTCAAACTCCCCAAGATGGGGCATCATCTCCCACATTCAGCCTTGTTTCACCAAACCCATTTGGCTTCAAAGAGGCATTTTCAGGTGGAGGGTCTCGAATGTGGACTCCCGGACAAAGTGGAACATGCTCTCCGGCAGTGGCTGCAGGTTTTGATCAAACAGCAGATGTTCCGATGTCTGATGCAATTTCCTCCGAGTTTGCATTTGGCAGTAGTAATACAAAGGGGCTAGTTAAACCATGGAAAGGAGAGAGGATTCACGAAGAATGTGTCTCAGATGATCTTGAGCTTACCCTTGGAAACCCTAGCACCAGGTAAATATATAGTGCATTTGTTCCTAATCTTACGTAGTATGGTCATTATCTCTCTTTGTTTACCATTTGGTTGGTAGTTTTAGCCTTTGTATTGTCAGTAATGGTGTATTTGATATTGCAGGTAGACATGTGGCAGGAAGGAGGAGAAAGGATATTTCTGGTTTTCTGGTTTGGTGACCAGGGAAGATGAAATACAGAGAGTAGCAACAGCAGCTGTTTTTTTCTTTTTCCTTTCCTTTCTTTATTTTTTTCAGAAAAGGAAAAGTATAAATTAAGTTATAATAGTTCATGTAATGGTTCTTTTAACCTTGTTTACGTCTTATTTCATTTTTTTCATTTTTTGAAGAAATTTTTCCTTACATCACCAATACTGATTGTTGAGTGTGATTTTGATTTTGTATTGAAAGTGGATTTTGTATGTCAAGCTTAACTGATTTCTGACTACCTTGACATTTCTCTGGTGTTAGTTTGTTCCAGCTTGCTCATACTACTCCCTCTTTTACAAAGTAAAGATACATTTTCTTTTTTAGTTATAGTTTCAGCTATATAGTGACACGAAGTTCTTGACACGTCGTTTTATTTATATTCTAAGTATCATGCCCGAGTTAAAATTGCATGCCTGAGTTAGGATTTGACATTGAAATATCATTAAGAGTAAAAGCAAAAGAAAATTAGAATGAAAACCCAACCTCAAATATGCCAACAGTGCAGCCAGAAAAGTACACAACTTGGCCCAATTTTCTTAAATACACTAATTTATATAGAAACATAATTTTCTGCACATTATTGACGGGCGTCGGGAAGTACAAGATAGCAAGAGACAAGTAAACATCTTGTGCCAATTTTCATTTTTTTTTCTTTTATTTCACTTGTTTTTTTATCAGCAGTGAACCCAAACAATTCAACCCATATAATATATACAAATAGAGATACCAATGAGGTGTTATGCCCCAGTATTTATCAATCCGAATTCAATTTACACAACCTTTCCTTCTGTCCCCCAAAGATTTGATGTACATCAATTGAGTAACTATTTACATGGAATAATAAGTACCAAAGACCATACAAGGAATGAATAAACAAAGTAATTACAATCCGAGGATTTATGCTCTCCCCCATTCCAGCTCCTCCAAGTAGTTCAAACGATAACATCAATTTCAACATAAGCAATCAGACATCAAGCTTCTGATACAGATCTGCCAGTGCACGGTAGAGAGTTGCAGCTGCAGGCGGCTTCGGTAATGAGCCGAGAAGAATATCAGATGCAGTCAATGACTGGCTACCATAAAATCGGGAATTTTCTTTCACACGGGTTGCGACTACACTCCCTTCTAGAGAGCATCCAACGAATGCCCCTGCATTATAAAATGAATGGATGCAGAAAAGAAATGTAACCAGAAGATGTAAACTTTGAAGAACAAAGAGCATATAATATAGATAAGTTCATCATATTACTTCAATTATTATTCAAAATTTTATTATCACCATATTTGCTAATTTAATTGCCCCATACATACTTGATACAATGAGTGCAACCGTCTGTATCAATATTTAACTGTCATGATGTTTTTTAGTAAACAATTGCCACCAAACCAACTACTTTAAACTTTTAGACATGGGAAATCAACCAAATTCATCTCTCACAAGTGATTTCAACGTTTTAATTATAAAAAATATCGACATACTGAGCCAGCAGAGGAAATGTAGAAGAGAGATTTCGAGAGAATAAAAGAGGAGGCTTATTCTGCTCTATGACAAGACTGTATTATGCAAGGAGTAGTACGCCTACAGAAACTTGCCAGTTTATGGTTGATTAATGAACAAAGGAGGATTTAAGAAGATCAATAAAAAAAGAGAAAAGCCATAAGGAGAGTTGAGTAAAATAATGATAGGGGTTGGTCAACATAACAATATGGGCACAAATGACAAAAAAATAGAAGCTGAGAGGATAGGTCGTATGCCCTCCAGTTTAAACATTTGATATTGAATATAGATAATAATTAGATAACTTTTCCAGTTTCCACCCGATCTGATGATTAGAATCAGCAGCTGACCTAAAATGGTGTAACGTCATTCTAATTGTTGCATTGAAACACCATTTAACTAAACACAGAAAAACAATCAGAAACTCTACATCATCATATTCAACAACCACCCATGTTAAATGGATGCCAGACTGGGGATACATCCTCCAGTAATGTCTTTCAACGTCCTAAAGTTGAGTAACCCTTCCAGCTTAACGATTTAAATCAGCCATTTTCCCTAAAGATGATTGAAGTCCTCTAGTAACATAAAGTGACACGCAGTAAAAGTCGAAAGGTTATAAGACAACAACAAGAACACAACCTCAATTATCTGGACATCAGAAAATTTGACTATCACTTGGGTAATATATAACTATATAAGGTATTGTCATGAGTGGAATATGTAATATTTTAACTTATAATAATTCACTCAGATGAAACAGCTACCTTTGCTGCAACTATATGTATAACAAGCAGCATAGCCACCAGTACCAGCTCGTACATCAGCTTCAGCTGTCCGCCCTACAATGCCAACAGCTGCACTCAAACCAGCTCCAACTGAAAGATGCACATCGCCACTGAAAGTCTTGACAGCATCGTTAGATCTCAATACAATTATGAAGTCTGTGAATTCACCTCCAGCCTGCAAATGAACAAAATTCAGATAACAAAAAGAACGAGGCATAACAGCTCACTTACTAAATATTATGGAGGGCAGAGTGGAACATTTTGACCAAGGGTCTTGGGGATAAAATGAATGAATTGCAGAAACAAGATAAATAAAGAACTTCCAAATAGTGTCATATAATTGAAAAATATTTAAAAATTGAAGGCATGAAGTTTAATTATCAACATTCCTATATTCTAAGGAAACAAAATCATAGTATTCATCCTTTTTACTGATGGGAATTTCTTCGTTCTTCATCTTTCATGACTTCTGTCAATGGGCTTGATAATAAACACGACATTTGAGCAGGGTAAAAAATATTAGGAGTTAGAATAGTAATTAGGATCAGAAGGCAATGCATGCCCTCAAATCCTCTTTATACCATTAAATTTAGTTAGAGATAAGAATTTCAAGCAGGAAATTTGAAGTTGGAAAAGAAAGTAACAAATGTGAATTAGTTACCTGAGCACCCCACCCCACACCAAAAGAAGAAATGGCAGATGGTGGAGACCATGATCCATCTTCCCTACGAGCAACCACTAGTCCTGTTCCAATATTGTAGGTAACCATCACACCAACTTTCATGACAGTAAGTATTGCCAGGCCTTTTGCTTGTCGCAAAATAGCATCTGGAATCGGCTTCTCGGGTCTCAGAGAACCAACCTAAGAAATAAAATTTTCAAAATTTGATGCAATGTGCGACATTCTCAGGTACGAGAACGCATAGTTTCCTTGTGAGCATAATATATTTTTATCACAATCATTAACCATAACAGCATATAGACCAAATTTCCAATTTTCTTTAGCAACTCATCCTAAGGCCTCCAGCCAAGGACATGCCTTACAAGTCATTTCAAACCTATTACATCTAAAAGCTATATGATTAAAGAAAAGTCATTCATACCATGACACTATTTCAATCAAAGACCAGTGGCAGGAATAGTTATTTGCTTTCTCAAAGCTACGAATGCAGCAGTTTCTCTCTTTCAACACTATTTGGAGAGAGGAACACCTAAAGCTAACAGAAAAAGTTTTCATTTCGTAATAGAGGCTAGACAAAGTTTAAAAGCCAGAATGAAATTTATTATAAAAATGGAACCAATATTATGATGGTTCATCACTATAGTAGAAACACTACTACATAGCCTAGTTTTGTAAATTGAATACATGATTCACAATAAAACTGAACCTATCTCTTACCTGATTATAACCACGAATTGTATTTGTGGCTTTATAAATCTCATACTCCATCGACTGTCCCCATGGAAAATTAAGCCAGGATCTTAAAGTACTCAAATCTGTCAAATCATGGGTTGGCAACTGTGCGGCACGACTTACTTGATCCATTAACCATGGTTGGACAGACTCAAGACGCACACAGCATACATCACAGACTCGTTGTGGATCCATAATACGAAATCTTTCTGGTAACAAACTCCTTCCTTTGGTACACTCGCTGCAGAATATTCCTCCACAAAACCGACAGTGATGCCTGCTGCACATGATAGGGTGAAAGCGCACATTACACAACATACAAGCAGAAGCTGCACTATCAGGCAACCATTTAGGTGGCTCTGCTTCAAGAATTTCCTGGGTTTTACTATAATTGGCCTCTGTAAGAGTTTGAGACATCTCCTTCCAAGCTTGGTCAATAATGTGGCTAGATATCCACGAAATGTTCGGAATATCACCAGAAGCAAAAGCATTCAATTTTCCTCTAGCCACAAGTAACATTTCTACAACTACATCCCACATGGTCAATTCTTTATCTTCCACAGATAAATCGCCCCAACCCAAGTCTTCTTCAGGGAAGGAACCTCCATTTGAGCAGAAGCCGTTCGTCAACTCTTCATGCTCACTTTCTGACATTGGAGGCATGGATATAGGTATCCAGACCCCTGTTTCTTCGGAAAGTGGTGGGTCATAGTAGAAGCACTTCCCTCGTTTCTGATGACATGTATTCGGTTCTACCCTCCGATCACTATTGTTGTCAGAAAATTGTGGTAAATTGATATCACAGTCTTCAGCTTTGGCCATTTGTTGACCAACAAAACCAATCTTCTCATTATTATTGTTCCTCGTGTATTGACGTGCTTTAGGTACACACTCTTCACTTCTAGCCACTTGCTGCTGCATGACTTGGCTCATGAAACCTTTGTTCTCATCATTCTCCTCATGTGTGCATTGAGGTAGCTCACATTCTTCAGAGTTGGCCATCTTTTGTCCAGTGATACTACTCCCACCATTCTCCACCACTGTGCTCTGCTCAGATAAATAAGAATCACAATCGTTAGCTTTAGCCATTAATGAAATCACAAAATTATGATTCTTATTATCCTTCACCCTCGCATGTTGAGGCAACATGGGCATGCAATCTTCAGTTTTATATATCTCTTGATCCTCAAATATTCTATTCTCATCGCTCCCAAACCCTGAGGATTCAGGTAATATATTACACTCTTTAGTTGCAATCACTTGTTGATTCATCAAATCTCTTGTCAAACCAATTTCCTCCCTTGAATGTTGGGCATGTTGGGACAATTCAGGTTCGTATCCTTCAATTCTAGCCATCGGTTGGCTCATAAAACCAGGCATGGGTTTTGATTCATTGCCCTCTCTATCTTTCTCGAATCTCTGGCAATCCTGTCAGTTGCATCAAACAAAGCAGTAAAAGAACAGTTCAGATAATCAATAAAAAGGATAAATAAAGGGTAAAAAAATGAACTTGACAAAACCAAACCAGCAACAAGAACAGCCACTCTCTCTCTAAAAAAAGCAGAAAGGGAAAGAAAAAAAAAAGTAATTTGCTCTCCAAAGCTTTAACTATCAGTTCAACTAAATTCAGATTATTGTATACCCAAAAAAATGGAGCTTCCCATATGTTATTTAAATGCAAAATAATAGACCTATCAAATTTAGTAAACTTAGCAAATAAAGCTTTTAAAAAATTTTGAAAAAAGAAAGAGGTATTTCTATCTGTAGTCCAATACTTTAAATAATACAAAACTCAGAATCAATCAATCAATCAATTGAGGGGGAAAATATGGAATCTACAAATTGAGCGATGAATTACCGGGTGAAAGCTGGAATCGACTCGATCGCTGATGGATAAACTAGAAACCCTAGACTCCAACGCCTCAGCTTCGCCTTGGGCATGAGATTTGAGATGATTTTTGTTGAGGTCCATTATTTACTAGTAGTATTAATTAAATCATATTGCATAAAGCAGTTTTTGAGTGTTACCCCCGTCTCTAGTTTCTGTTTGTTTATCGGTGCACGCAGGCCTTGTTTGGTTTCTCATTAATCAAAAACAGTATTTTTATTTTATTTTATTTTTTGACTTTGATTTTCTTTGAAACTTAAAAAAATTAAATGAAAAAAAGAAGGAAAAGGGAATATATATATATATATATATATATCTGAAATTATTAGAGCATTTAAAAAAAATTACACTATATTTTCACATTATTTTTATTAAATTTTTCAAAAAGTTTAGATGGATATATTTATTTTTGTTGAAAAATACTTTTATATATAATATATATATACTAGTAATTGCCCGTGCCTAAAGGCACGATGTAACGAAAAATTAGATTAAAATTTAAAAAATATTATATTATCTAAAAACTTTTTGCAACTTAAAATAACTTACAATCAGACATAGCAATTATCATAATTCACTAAACCTCCACAATAATTAAATTTTCTTTAAAAATAGATATCCAAAAAAATTTAAACCTGTTTACAAAACTTAAAAATCATCAATAACAATTTTTATAATTCACCACACCACCATAATAACAATTATTATTATTACTACTATTATTATAATATTTATTTTTATTATAATTATTGTTATTTGATTTGGGCGGGAATTTTTTGTGTGAGATGAAATGTGAGCCTTTAGATTAAGTTGGAAGAATTAAGATAAAATCTGAACCGTTCTTATGGTTTGTCAAATGAAATATTCAAAATGGTTTCTATTTTATTAAATAGATATTATAATTATTTTTATTATAATAATAATAATTATTATTAGTACTATTATTATTATTATTAGTATTAGTACTATTAGTACAATTATTATTATTATTATTACTATTATTATTATTAGTAGTAGTAGTATTAGTACTATTAGTACAATAATAATAATAATAATAATAATAATAATAATAATAATAATAATAATAATAATAATTTATTTGTGTGTGTGAAGAAGAGGGGATAGAGAAAGATTTTGTGTATGAACATGAGAGAGAGTATGGTGTATGGGTAAATTTGATTAGGCCGGGAAGAAAAAAATATGAGCTTTTAGATTAAGTTGGAAGAATTAAGTTAGAATGAATCTGAATCGTCCTTGCTTTGTCAAATGGGTTCTGTTTTATTATATAGATTTATTATTATTAGTACTATTATAATTATAATTATAATAATAGTAGTAATAATAATAATAATAATAAGAATAATAATATTAATATTAATATTAATATTATTATTATTATTAGTATTAGTACTATTATAATAATAATAATTATTATTATTATTATTATTATTATTATTGTTATTATTATTATTATTATTTGTTTGTGTGTGTGAAGAAGAGAGGGGAGAGAAAGATTTTGTGTGTGAATATGAGAAAGAGTATGATGTATGAGTGAATTTGATTTGGGCGGGAAGAAATATGAGCCTTTAGATTAAGTTGGAAGAATTAAGTTAGAATGAATCTGAACCGTTCTTGTGCTTTGTCAAATTAAAAATTCAAAATGGGTTCTGTTTTATTATATAGATTATTATTAGTACTATTATAATTATAATTATAATAATAGTAGTAATAATAATAATAATAATAATAAGAATAATAATATTAATATTAATATTATTATTATTATTATTATTATTATTACTATTATTATAATTATAATAATTATTATTATAATTATCATTATTGTTATTATTATTGTTATTTGTTTTGGGCGGGAATTTTTAGTGTGAGATGAAATGTGAGCCTTTAGATTAAGTTGAAAGAATTGAGATGAAATCTTAACCGTTCTTGTGGTTTATCAAATGAAATATTCAAAATTGTTTCTATTTTATTATATAGATATTATAATTATTTTTATTATAATTATAATTATTATTATTATTAGTAGTAGTACTATAATAATAATAATAATAATATTATTATTATTATAATTACTATTATTATTAGTATTAGTACTATTATAATAATAATAATTATTATTATTATTATTATTATTGTTATTATTATTATTATTATTTGTTTGTGTGTGTGAAGAAGAGAGGGGAGAGAAAGATTTTGTGTGTGAATATGAGAAAGAGTATGATGTATGAGTGAATTTGATTTGGGCGGGAAGAAATATGAGCCTTTAGATTAAGTTGGAAGAATTAAGTTAGAATGAATCTGAACCGTTCTTGTGCTTTGTCAAATTAAAGATTCAAAATGGGTTCTGTTTTATTATATAGATATAGATATATATATATATATATATATATATATATATATATATATATATATAATGTCAAAAGTATTTTTCCGTTGTTTCTAAAGGTCATTACTTATGAAAGAATAGTAAGTAATTACGGGTACAAATGAATTTTAGAATCAACATCAATAATTTTTCAGTTACAAAGAATAACTAATATTCTAATGAATACTACTGCTTAATATTCTCTCCGTTCCTAAAATATTGTCGTTTAAGGTATTGACACATAGATTAAGAAAGTGTTATTTACCAAGTAAAATTCGTTTGAAATTCTATCACTACCCCTTTATGAGAAATTAAAAACTATTAATACAACAGAGAAAATTTATTGGAACAATGAGAGAAGGTAGAGGTAATATAGGAAAATAAATAATTTATTCTCATTGAAAGTTGTAAACGACAAACTTTTTGGAACAATTTTTTTTTTCTAAAACGACAATCTTTTAGGAACGGAGGGAATAGTATCAATGAACTGGTCAATTTGTAAAATTTTAAAACTTAAAATTACCAATTTTGAAAACAATAAATGTGATAATTAATAATATTTCTATTATTATATTTGTTTGTATTAAAACTAACTTTTAGAAAAAATTTATGCAAATATGATAATTTGACCCACAATTTCACATATTTTTATTTTGACATCGGAAGGAAAAAATATAAATAAATAAAATTATAAAACACTCGTATCCGATCATTATGTGAAGCTACCTCCTTTAATCATGTGAAACTTATGTTAGAGATTATGAATGCCATAAGATTCATCATGTTATGCTTCTCCTCCTACAGTTTCAAATTGATAATTGAGATCATACATGATGCATCATCTCTCACTTAAAAAACACATCCAAGCAATTAAACTAAACTTTCCATTTCAAAGTTTCCGGCCACAAATTCAACAAAAAGTAATGTTCAGTTAACTAAATCCCAAGAAAGAAACCAAAATAATTCCATAAATCACAATTTAAATTCCTCCTCCTCCTCAGCAGTATACTGCTTAACAGCGTCCCTCACGTCTTCATAACAATCAGACCTTTCAAAGAACTCCATCACCTTCCTTAATTCCCCATCTTCAAGATCCTCTGTAAATGGCCGGATCCGAATTGCATTACCCGGCTGAAACACATATGAATTCGGGTTATCATCAACGATCACAACCCTCCTCAAATCTCTCCCCAATTCACACAAATCCTTCACAAATTTCCCATCCATTTCTTTGCACGAATCCCGATATAGCCGGTGCGAAATCACATTCCTCCGGTCAAGCCTATCCAGCACCAGCGACGCATATTCCTCAATTCCGGCAGTAAACACAACAATCTCAAACTTTTTGCTCAGATTTTCAAGAAATTCGTCCACAAATGGCCGCTTCAACACATAAAAATCGACCTTTTGGTCGTCGATTACCGGCCGGACAACAAAATCGTATTTTTCCGGTGGTATTTCCGGAGTCGAATGGATTAAAGTTTCGTCGAGATCGAGAATCACTGTTTTCCTCTCCGGCGAAATTACCGGCGGCAGGGGTTTCGCGGCGAAGAGAGCGCGGCGGATGTCTTGGTGGTCAAGGGCGGGAACTCTTTTGAGGACTTGGTAGCCTTTTTTACGGGGAGACCTTTTGGGGGTTCCGATTCGGGCGAGTTTGGAGAAGATCTTGATGAGGCGGCGGTGGCATGTGCAAATGGATTTGTTGATGGACGTGACAACACGAGAGGCGGCAGAGGCGGCATTCTTGATCGGAGACTTCCTGGTGCGGCGGCGGTTGTGGTGGCTCATTCGACAATCTTTGATGGTCTTTGTTGGGGTTCTCTTAATTATTCTCGAAACCATTTTTGGGCGTTCAGACCACTGGGGGGAGAGAGATTGCAGAGTTTCCAGAGACAGAAAGAGGGTTTTGGGAGAGAGAGTGAGAAAAATAGGGGCAGGGGATTATAATGGATAATAAGATTTGAAATGAGGTTTTGGTATTTGGGTGCAACGGTCACTTTTTTTGGGTGGTTTAATGGTTTTGTCCGAAAATAAAAGAGCAGTTTAATTAAAGAGGGCAGCCTGGGTTTATTTGGGAGGAAACAGCTTGGCTGGGCTGGGGCTGGGGCTGGGCTTCTCATTTCAAAATAATTTTGGCGGGGTTGGTGGGCCCATTCATTTCCAATTTTTGTTAATAGTAGCATTGTTTTTAGAATATTAGTAATCAAAAGGTAGGTAGGTCAATCACACCACTACTTTTTCTTGAATATTAGTATCAGTAAGGGTACGCGGGCTTATTATTAAATTTGTATATAGCGCGATCATACTATCAAATTAGCGGAAGCGCGATAAAACGAGTGAGGCTGTGTTTGTTTAGGTCTGAATGCCTCTTAATAGATGTATGTCTGATTCGGTCAGACGTTAAACTTGTTTGATAAAATTTTTTTTGCCTCTTAATACCTCTTAATCGGTAAGATACAAAATTAAATCTTAACTATTTAGAGGCACATCTGAATAAGTTTATATTTTTTTGGACAAAAATAACCTCTATAATATTACAAAATCTCTCTTATATCCCTCTAATAAAATAGACAAATTAAAGAACAAAGAAACAGAAGTGGAGAATGGTCTTGGCTCGCAGGTCGATTCTGATAGCTTTTCCTTCTTTGGTCGCCATTGATAAAGATCGAGAAATCAGAGGTAATCAAGAACAATGGAAGTTCGGGCTGGGCTCTAATCTTATTGAATCGGTCCAGTCGGGTGGATTTGTGCATCCTAACGTTCATTGGCAGAGAAACAAAACTTCTCTCTTTCTTCTTTCTCTGTAAAGGAACACTGGAACTACACATGAGAGAGAGAAATGTTATTGCTTGATTTTTTAGTTTTATTAAACCAAATCACAATCACTTACAAACAAAATCAAACTGTCCCACACAAATGAGATGAGATCAGAACCAACTCCCATAAAGCTACAAAAATAAGCAAATACCCAGAAAGCCGTAGCAATAGAATAAGTAAAAGAAACTGAAATCAGATTAAAGAAAAATCATCTTACCTGATGCAGAAATGTACGGGCATGTGAGGAAGAAGAAAGACATTGACCCAACAGCTGATCCCCAATAGATTTTAAGTTAAAAGAGCAAATGGGTATTTGAGAAATTTAGATTTTAGAGTACCAAATTTATCAATTAATGAGCAGTCATTTAACAAGTTTTGCTTAAATAGTTCATAGGGTTAAAATAGTAAAATACTGTTATTCAGACATTTTGAAAAAATAAATTATCAAACAACATTTATTCATTCAGATACAATTCAATTCAGATTCTCTATATTATTCAGATGTCTAAACTATTCAGATCTTAACACTCAATTTTATCAAACACAACCTGAGTAATATCCATATTGTATCTTTCTATGAATCATCCATTCAAATTAAACATAACAAAAAGCACTAAATGCCACTACTAAATAGTAAATATAAATATATTATATTATATTAAACATAACAAAAAGCACTAAATGAGTATTATCCATATTGTATCTTTCCATGAATCATGGGAATTCAAATATTTAAAGAAACCATGCCCCTATCACATGTACCTTTTTCTTTTCTGTTCCCTTTTTGTAAGTAGTCATGCAAGTCAAATACAATGTTCTTTATCATAAATAAATAATTATATAAATAATGATGGGAAAATGTAGATTACGTACGACTGCATGGATATATATAATTGTTGAATTCGATAACAAATTAAAGGCTATCATGCATATATATATATATATATATATATATATATATATATACTAATTAACATTGTGGATAAATAGGGGTAGACAGAATCATCAATTAGTTACTCATTCATTATTACTCCCTCTATTTCATTATATAAATAACTAGTTGTGTCTCGTGCCTCCGGTATTGTATGAACGGTGGGATTTATCTCAAACTTTGAACGGCCTAGATGATTTTTTTTAAAACTAGTTATATAATGGAAAGAAGTGAGTAATTGGAAATTCTTTTTTGACTTGTTATTACATTTACATGTAGTTACAAACATTCGAATCTAGAAGTTCAACCATACGAATATATTTTTAGAGAAAATTAAAGTTACACTAATAAGAGAAATTTCTAAGTAATTCTTAAAATACTTTGTTTATTGGTCATGTAAGATATCTACTTACTTAGTATTTGATTACAGATAATAGAAATTGGTCATATATATTCTATCATTTTCGCTTGATAGAAGTTATTTGATTACTGTAAATAATTGTTGTGAGTATGCATTTTGGTCACCTATATATATTAATTTTCAAATATAATTTATATGCATGATTAGGAAAATTCTATGCTTTTATAATTAAAATATGTAGTTAAGACGACTAATTAAACTGACATAACGTTAATTCATAACGTTAATTCATGTTAATTATAAAATAAGATCGATAATTATAATTATAAACCAATTAATAGAACAAAAATTATATATGGATTACCCAGGAGAAGAAGTTAGCTAATTTAGTTTTGAAGCAATTACAGTTGATGAACTACCTTTGTACAAATTATCATCCTGTTAACGCCAGGATTTTCTGCCACGTCCCAATCACGTAAGACGTTCTGATCCTGCACAGTAAACACAACAAACACCACAAGCTTGACGGCGGGTCCGTCGGGGGATAGCTCAGGCGTGAGAGTCAGTATGTGTTCACAAGGTAAACAATGGAGGAAAGTAATGTCTAATGTCTAGAGAGAGATAATAATTCTCCGTTATGTATATGAATATATGAAAACGTCCCTTCTTGTGAAGATTTAGTTGATAGATTATACTCTCTTTGCCCGGTTTTCCGCGCCACCCACTACCTCTGACACAGCCCCGTGATCTGATGGTTCCTGTCAGGTGTGTACAGTTCACCCACTACTTCTGACCTCTGTTTTCTATCGCCAACCGTCATCTGATCCCATCCACATTAATGCATGGCAGTAATAGCAGTCAACCATCATGCTTTTTCATCATCATAAGTCAAAGATGTAGATATTTAAACATCTGTTGAGTTAGCCCACTGATCCGACCCAACAAAGAGGACCCAACTGATCGAGCCCAACTGAAATGACCCGGTAGATTAACCAAGTAACTCGGCTCAAACCCTTTGACCCGATATCTAAAATATCATGCCCCAACATTGCCCCCCAGTCTTTTATTAAACAAGATGTTTAATGAAATAGTATAAATGGCATCGGTTCAGGACAAAAGGAATTATAATAAGATCAATAAAGGCCTAAAATACGGTTTACCGAAGCCCATCTGGTGAACATCAAATAGCAACGTAAATGATTCATCTTCGCCGACCTCTACAGAAGTACCAACTGAATCGCCTCTAACCACCAAAGCTCAAGCCATAGAATGAAATATCGGTTCGGTAATAGATTGCGTCCGTGGTACCGATGATCATCGTAAGGAGATAGTTCCATCATGGACATCGCTGCCCATTAATTCGAATTAATTAACCAATAATGGTCATTTGCATGCAAACACTATCTTCGGGTGCCTCCATCCAAAATATAAAGAACCCGAAAAGGATACCGAAGAGAAATCCGAAGAGAAGTCCGAAGATAATGCCGCCCGAAGGGAGAAAACCATTCTGAAGTCCGTGTTGGCAAAAGAAAGAAGCAACTTTAACATTGTTTTTCTCAATCCGAGCTTTTAGCAAAAAAGAAGCTCCGAGTTCAAATCCCAAATCGAGAGGCGACCACTAATGGACACTCTTTTCGAGCAACCAAAGATGGCATAAAGAGTAGTTTTTTGTCAAAGGACCCGAAGTCTCCTCCATACCTAACTGGACCACTTCCCATCGAATCTCTGCAAACTTTGGAAATATTTCAACAGAACGAGTGAGAAAAATGACGAACCTTCTAGAGAAGATTCACATTAAGGAATGGAGCTTCGAACTTCCGAGTAAACAAGCATGGTTGTAAGACCATAACTGTAAGTCTCGAACCCACTTTATTGTTTAACTCCCATTTTCTATCAGTAGTTACCGTGAACAATTGTTCCTCATATTCGCCAACCTCTATCGATGAACCAACTGAAGAGCTTCAGGCCACCGAATCAACTCCTACTGAAGGGACAAGCCAACCTCGCCGAAGAAAGCAAGCTGGCCGAAAACCCAAACACATCCCGACGCAAAATCACACCGAGTGCCTCATCGATACGCCATCTGACTAACGGACCCGAATCCTTCGCGCCAAAAAGAGGAAAACTCAAGCAAATTCTCCGGCTTTCGAAGAACCACAAGTACCTCTAACAGAAACCGATCCTCCGCCAACCACCCTGGTTGAAATCGTTGTTTCTGATGAAGAGCCCGAAGAACAAGTGAAGTGATCACCAAAACTTGCTCGGAAAAGATAACCAACCTCCTCGGACTTCAGGTCCGAAAACCCGTAATCCCCCACTCACCAGTCAGAATCAGAAGAGAATTTCCCATTTGAGCTCTACAACTCCTTCGTCCATGATACCAACAACCACCGGCTCAGCAACAGCTCTATCATGGACACTGATCATCCGGAGGCAAACACTGTCTTCGGACGCCTCCGTGCCAAATACCGAGAGGCCAAAGCTGAAGAAAAAGATGCTCGAAGAGAGAATACCCTGCTTAAATCTGATCCGATGAAAGATAGAAGTAGTCTCAAAGTTGCTCTACACGACAATGAGTGCCTTCAGAAAGACCTTGCCCAAAACAGAGAAGATTTGAAAATGTCCCAGGCCACTCATCAAGTCATTGCTGATATAAATATCGATCTGTCAAGCTAAAGGATCAAAGTATCTAGTACATCGTCAGAAGCTCGAAGAAGAGCTCAAAGAGCCTCGGGCCCTTAAGAATTTTGAGTCCGCCACTGACCGAAGACTTTCGTAAGAAATCCAAATAGCATACGGAAAATCCGCCGAGCCGGACGATGAGATCGACCATTCGTAACGTCGAAGTAGATGAAATCTGTGATGATGAAGAAGCCTGAAGATGACCTCCCCTTTACCTTTAGCTGCAGAACTTTCTGTGAAAATTCTAACTTTATGTGAACAGTTAATATTTAAGGAAATATCAACTTCATGCCTTATTACTTATGTGTGAACATTTTTTGTCAATAGTTCAGTATCAATTAATCTGTATGAACCTAACTTAAGACATGAACTAGGTAAGTCGTATAACAATTAATTTATGAAATGAAGTGAACTGAATTTAATTGATAGAATTTAATGAACAGTATTGAATGAACTGAACTCAACACTTGAACAAAATAAAGTAATGTATACTTATCGTTTCCGAAGTGTGAGATCGGTCATGTGTGAAGTGAATTCGGCTGATCCTCCTTGCACCATCAAAATCTTGCTTACCACTCGGGGTAGAACAAGTATATAAGGACATTTGTTTACCACTCGGGGTGAAACAAGTATATAAGGACATTTGTTTACCACTCGGGGTGAAACAATTATATAAGGGCCAAGATATAAGGATCAAGATATAAGGACCAAGATATAAGGATCAAGATATAAGGACCAAGATATAAGGATCAAGATATAAGGATCAAGATATAAGGACCAATTGTGACCATTGACTTACCACCCTGGTAAAATCAATATAGGATCCTTTGTCTACCACTCGGGGTAGAACAACAAATGGGCTACCATCGAATGGCCAGCGAGTCCTACCATACCTCCTTACACCATAGTGACCATAGGACAAATAGGACCAGGATCAATAGTGACCATTGATTTACCACCCTGGTAAAATCAATATAGGATCTTTTGTCTACCACTCGGGGTAGAACAACAAATGGGCTACCATCGAATGGCCAGCGAGTCCTACCATACCTCCTTACATCATAGTGACCATAGGACAAATAGGACCAGGATCAATAGTGACCATTGATTTACCACCCTGGTAAAATCAATATAGGATCATTTGTCTACCACTCGGGGTAGAACAACAAATGGGCTGCCATCGAATGGCCAGCGAGTCCTACCATACCTCCTTACACCATAGTGACCATAAGACAAATAGGACCAGGATCAATAGTGAAAAAGTGAAAGTGGATGAGCCACCGAAGTCTTTCTGTGCTGAATCCCCAGTTCTTTCAAGAATATCGCTGTCGAAGTGCTTTGTAGGTCAACAACTTCGGGCCAAATAATCGCCACGTTTTTATGAAACTCCCGAAGAACATACTCCGCTTCGGATGAAGCCAAATGTCTGAGCAATGATGACGAAAAAGGTCTTTCGATATAGATTCTCATCAATGAGAGCAAAATTGATACTCTTGGAATTGATCTTCTTTAACCGGCATCTGATCTGAAGGAAGGACGTCATATGCCATCAAAGTTATAAATATCCGTAGTAGCCAATTTTGATAATACATCAGCAATGGAATTGTTATTGTGATCGACCCCTTGATAATCTGCTGTACTGATGTCCGAAATAGAATATTCATCTGTATGCAATGTCCACGAGTTCTGCTCCTGCTGAAGTACTGCAACGGCTTTGTCGGACTCCTCAGCTGCTTTCCATCTGGAGGTGCAATTTTAGATGAATTTTCCCGAAGACAAGTGTCCACAGGGCTGTGTGCCTTTAATGGACTCTCGGGAGTGTGATTTCTGGATCTACTTTGGTGAAACTTTCTGTCACTGTGGTGAGGATACTCGAGGCAGAATGCCTTATTTGTATTTTGAGGTGCATACTCCCTGGATCAGTTTCTTCGTCTGCTGCGACCATAATCCCGAAGACCAATAGGGCGGAGTACTCTCTTCGGTCAATCAGGAAAATGGCTATTGGGTCTTCATCTACTCTGCTTCGACCATAATCCCGAAGACCAATAGGGCGGAGTACCCTCTTCGGTCAATCAGGAAAATGGCTCTTTGGTCTTCTTTGGTCATGAGGATCACCTTGAGACATGTCCTCAAAGTGTATAGACTGTTTTCTAACTCACGGTTGTCCATCTTTAGGCGTACCACATCTTTCAGACTGGACATAAGTGAATGTTTTGTCCCTCAGCTTGGCAATCTAAAGAATCTGCACAACTACATCCTTGCTCTGCTCAGCTACATCCTCGCTCCGCACAGCTACATCCTTGCTCCGCTCCAAGAGAACCTCCAAAGCTCTATCTGCTTCGTCTACCATCTTCATCAACCTGACCACTTCGGTGCCGAGTTCTAGGCGGGATGCCTTTTACTTGCTTTCGACCATGATCATGCTCTTTGTCAGCAGCAAAGACCAACTATCTTTGGGCTTCGCCGAGGGATCTCGAACGAGAACCCCCTGATTTGTGACATAACTTCCGATGTAGAACAACTGAAAATATTGTGATTGATAACTCAAGAACACTAGAAAAGCCCTCCTTCTAGCGCCAATGTTAACGCCAGGATTTTCTGCCACGTCCCAATCACGTAAGACGTTCTGATCCTGCACAGTAAACACAACAAACACCACAAGCTTGACGGCGAGTCCGTCGGGGGATAGCTCAGGCGTGAGAGTCAGTATGTGTTCACAAGGTTAACAATGGAGGAAAGTAATGTCTAATGTCTAGAGAGAGATAATAATTCTCCGTTATGTATATGAATATATGAAAACGTCCCTTCTTGTGAAGATTTAGTTGATAGATTATACTCTCTTTGCCCGGTTTTCCGCGCCACCCACTACCTCTGACACAGCCCCCGTGATCTGATGGTTCCTGCCAGGTGTGTACAGTTCACCCACTACTTCTGACCTCTGTTTTCTATCGCCAACCGTCATCTGATCCCATCCACATTAATGCATGGCAGTAATAGCAGTCAACCATCATGCTTTTTCATCATCATAAGTCAAAGATGGAGATATTTAAACATCTGTTGAGTTAGCCCACTGATCCGACCCAACAAAGAGGACCCAACTGATCGAGCCCAACTGAAATGACCCGGTAGATTAACCAAGTAACTCGGCTCAAATCCTTTGGCCCGATATCTAAAATATCATGCCCCAACACATCCAAATAAATATTTAAAACAAGAGCTGCTGGCCGCCATTTTCATAATTTATTTTAAAATTAAAATCCGTCTTGATCGAATAGGAGTATAAATATATTATTATTGTAGATATATACCAAGTTAAACCAGTATAATATATTAAGTGTGTTATAGATCATCTACAAAAAGTTGAATCTGTAGAATTAGTTTGTAGCATCACCACTTAACCAAATTAATTAGGTAGGAAATTGGGATAGAATGGGCCTAGTTTTCTTAAATTGATAAATTGTCTTAATATATATATATATATATATATATATATATATATATATATATATATATATATATATATGTCGTTGTGTATAAGAATTAAAAAAATAATTGTATAATATTAAATATAATATTAATTAAATTTTCATATTTATCCTTAAATTTTTCACGAGGAATAATTTAGAAAAAATTGTAGTTTTTTTTTTATCTAAAACGATATATTAAAGGAGGGAGGGAGAGAGTATTATTTTAGTTGTTATGAACAGCAATATTATTTAATGCATGTTTGGTACATTCCAAGTTCCTAACTTCACTAAAAACTAAGATACTTTAGATATATACCATGCATACTTTCTTTTGAAACTTATAGTAGACGTAGAAGAGGACTAATATATATATATATATATATATATATATATATATATATATATATATATATATGGGTCTCCATCTACAACAATCAGTTGTTGGGAGCAACTCCTTTTGGCCCAGCCGCTACAACCTGTAGCAGCTTATAAAAAAAAATTAAGTAACTTGTAGCGGCTGGGCCAAAAGGAGTTGCTCCCAACAACTGATTGTTGTAGATGGAGACCCATATATATATATATTATTTTAATTTTAATTTATTGTTTTTATGTCGAAATAGAATGTTTGTAATTCATCACTACAATCAAGCAGAAGAGTTTGAGCTTATATGCCGAAGGAATTTCCAGGTCCCTATGAATATAAGGGGGAAAAAATCTCAAATCTTTATCTTTGGCAATAACTATTGTGGATGTTCTAAATAATAATAATGTCTTGGTGCGACAATTCCCAAGAGGAATTATTCTTTTGATTGAACCAAACAAAAAGGTGGCAAATTAATTAAATCAACGATTAAGATGATGTGTTACTTAATTTAGGCAGTGAATTTGAGATTAGTGAATTAATGTTACTATCACATAAAATCCTTCACATACATATTGACTCAATTATAATTATTCCGCATGTAAAAATACAAATTTATTTATCCTAGTTAGAAAAAAAAATTATCACCAAATTGACTCGATTATAATTTTAATATCCGAATTTGAAAATATTTTTAATTTTATAATTTCCTTAATTATATTTGTTATTAATTATATAAAAAAACATTTTCTATTAATTACAAAAATAACTAAATAACTCTTTTTATTTTTTATTTTTGACCATGTATTTTTTGCTAAATTTTCTGATTTTATTATAATTTTCTTTCATTTCCTCCTAAATATATTTCACATTCCCCTTAATTTTAATTAATTAGCATATTTTTGGATTTTTTATTTTATAAATGGATTAATTATAAATAAAAATTTATTTGATATTAATTACAAAAATAATTAAATATATTTTTAATTTATTTTCTTATTTTTTGGCACACTTTTTAAATTTATATTATACTTTAAAATATTTTTTCATTTTCTTCATAAAATTTTTCCTCCAAATCAACGTAATCACTGCCACGTCACACAAGGACGCCACACCAACTTTTTTTTGGACAACTCAGCTGATGTGGCATTTTCCGTTAAAGTCAACCTGACTTAACGGGTTTTTTTAACTTTTTATTAGAAAAATCGAGTACAGTGAATTGACTGTAAAAAAAATAGTTCAGCTATCTATATGTAAGTTGACATATAGTACAGTGATTGAAAAAATATTTAACCCTGATTAATTAAGACTCCATTTTCTACCTCCGCCGCCGTCACCACCGCGCCTATACCCTTTTCTACCTCTAACGTCACCTCCTCCTCAGTCGCTAACGTCAGATCTAGTCTACTTAAATCGAATCTAGTCAAATCCGATTCGATTAACGCCATCAGAGCGCATGAAATTAAAAGTAACAAATCAAACTGCCATTGAATTCGACGAAAAGGAGAGATCAACAAACCAAACCAAATCTGATTATTAGAACAACCCAAGATTTTGAAGCCAATACAAGATTCGACCAGATAAAACCAAATCAAGGAAATACATAAACTCAATTCAGGAAAAGGAAACAAAAACCCAATTGAGGAGAAGACATGAATTTACTGGATCTGATATTAATGTGCTAGATCTGATATTACCGGATCTGATATTAATGTGCTAGAGAAGACATGGAATTACATGGATTTACCGGATCTGAAATTTACTCATATACTAAAAAATTTAAAGCTTACTTTTTAGCATATTTTTATTTTTTTAAATATTTCTTTCTTTGATATTTAAGCATAGATCTAATGATTTTATAATATAAATAATAATTATATTAATTTTCAAAAATAAAATAGTAATTAATTTTTAAAATTTTAGTTATATTTTTGAAGATTGAATTTATTTTTATGAATTTTAATATTTAATTTGTGCTTATTATGAAAATACTTATGAATAATGTTAAAGACATTATTCAAATTCAAAATTTATCCATTTAAAAGTTGACGTGGATAATGTTAAACTCATTTAATTTCCAATGTGACAACAGCTAGGATGATAGCAAATGAAGCAGCTGACGTGGACATTTATTTGAAAACTGACGTGAATGTTCTGTTAAAAGTCAACTCATTTAACGGATTTTGTAAAGATTTGATAAATATTAGAAGTTCAATGAGTCAATTATAAAAAAAATCAGTTCAGTAATGCATCTGTAAACTGATACCTAATAGAGTGGGAAAAGTATATTTAACCCTAAAGTATTAATACTACAAATATTTTATAAACATGGCTTACTCCACCTCAGCATATTGATCAACAAATTACTTCAATATAGTTTTCGGCCCTGCACAATATACTGAGATGGAGTATGCCACATCAACAATTTATAAAATATTTGTAGAATAATTTATATGTCTAGCATTATTCCTTGTATATTCATATCTCTCTGTATTTCCGGTGAGTTGTTGAATCAGCCTTATTAATGCTTATGTTCTCATTACCATACATCACACTTTTCAACAACAACTAATATATACTTCTATGTAAGTGGCCTGGTAGTCAAATGCTGTCATCTTTATGTGAAAAGGTCAAAAAAAAAATTCTCACCATTTTTGGCTTTCTTGATATCTATAAATAGGACATGCTCTTACAGTTTCTCACTCATTCCATACTTGAGAATTAGCAATCAATCTCTCTCTTTTCCTCTCTCTCTCTTGAAAGAATTAAGTGATCAGTAAAAGCTTAATTAATTAATTAATTGGGTAGGAGTGATGGCAGAGATATCAGGAAGTAATGGCAACCATGGGAATGGAGTAGTGGCTCTCACTGTTAAAGATAAAGATGGTAATAATCACAACTCTAAATCCAATGAACAAGACTCTCACTCTGGCTGCTTTGTCACTCTCCCTTTTATGCAGAAGGTGACAGATTTTTGTATTCATTCTCTTTTGTATTGATATTTGATGGTATTTAGTTATTGATAAACTAATGATTGATTAATAATACATATATATTATACACATGCAGGTGATCGCGGAGTTGTTAGGTACATATTTTTTAATATTTGCCGGTGACGCCGCGGTGACGGTGAATTTGGCCAAGGACAAGGTGGTGACTCTTCCGGGGATTGCAATTGTATGGGGACTGGCGGTGATGGTTATGGTTTACTCAGTTGGTCATATTTCCGGAGCCCATTTTAACCCTGCTGTCACCATTGCTTTTGCCACTTGTAGGAGATTTCCATGGAAAGAGGTGAAAACTAATTAAAATACCATGCACTACCATTTTAATTATTTTAAAAGTAAACCATAAACGCCCTCCAAATTTTATTATCAGCTCCGTATTTCAGACTTTAAATATAATCTGTGTGTGGACGTACGCATGGAAATCTTGAGGTCTTAATTTCTTGGGAGGGAAAAAAGAGTTGGTTTAGAATCTTAGATTAGATTTTCTTGTGTTTGCTAACCTAAATTCCAACAATTTTCATATACTCTAGGTACCGGCTTATATCTCGGCTCAAGTCCTCGGAGCAACTCTAGCTAGTGGAACCCTCCGCCTGATATTCAACGGGGAGCAAGACCGTTTTCCGGGAACACTTCCCTCCGGCACGGACCTGCAGTCTTTGGTGTTGGAGTTTGTCATCACATTCTACCTCATGTTTGTAATTTCCGGTGTCGCCACAGATAACCGAGCTGTTAGTCTCTTCACCTGCGAATTGAACAAACATGCTCCAATAAGATAAAAACAAAGCTATAGTCATTGAGTAGTTTACTAGCTAAATACTATATTCACTACTTTGCCAAATAGGAGCCAAGAAAATGACTTGTTAGAAGCCTTTTATAATCTTATCTGTATTGACTTGGACCCTCCATCTTCCTGTTTTAATTTGTTAATGCAGATTGGTGAACTAGCCGGGCTGGCGGTTGGAGCTACGGTTTTGCTTAACGTCATGATTGCAGGGTATGAATCAATTCGACTTTCCATCTTTTCATAGTTTTAACAAAACTTAGTTTAGTAGTATTGTCATCAGTCTATCTCCCTCACCAAAAAATTAGGTGAAATTAGGTCGATATGGTTATTAGTTGCCATACCATATAACAAACACAAGTCCCTGTACACCAATTTTGGTGAATTCCAAACAACCCTTTGGAAGACATTGTATATTGAGACACCTGAGTTTGTGTTGGTTGAAACTCGACAGGCCAATTACAGGGGCATCTATGAATCCAGCAAGGAGTTTGGGGCCAGCATTTGTAGCAAGCCGCTACCGGGGAATATGGATATACATTTTGGCCCCAATATCTGGGGCCATAGCAGGTGCATGGGTCTACAATATCATTAGATTCACAAACAAGCCCCTGCGTGAAATCACCAAGAGTGGCTCTTTCCTCAGAAAGTCAGGCCGCAACGGTTCTACCTAACCAAGAAGATGCTGCTCTTTTAAGCTCAATATGTAGTAAAACTCGTGAAATAAATACCATGTAAAAGAAAATGAAATAAGTTTTTTAGTTTGAGAATTGTTATTTCCTCAAATGAAAGCTATACAAATTCAGTGGGAAACATATCAGGCACCCACACTTGATATAAATTAAGGAGCATATGTTTGGCACAGAAAATGCATGGTATTTAGGTCATGGACCATTTGGGAGTACACAACTTTCAGCGAACAAATGAGTTTCATTATAATCCGCACAATACAAAGAGTATGCACTAATGAAAGACGAGCAACTCATCAACAATTGCACCATTTCATCCTGTTCTGAAATTAAAAGTATCTAAATAGAGGCTCAATGCAGCAGCAATGGACAGACTGATCATGGCCATCTGCCACCACATATTCACCACTCACTGACATTAAGTTTTACTCGTTGGGTTGGGCTTCATATCGAACAAACTGTCCCCTTCTGTGAACACAATATTTAAACCTGTCAGCTATTTAGAAAGAAGGAAGAAAGGAAGGACAAGAAAATTGAAGCATTAATTGTTCATTGGCAGAAGTAATGGGAAATGCAAGGATTGGAAGATTGAAGGGATGGACTTTTCCCTTCTTCGGGAAGGGAAGGAGTCATTCCATTATATTGTTTGGTTAAATATGAAGCAATGGATGAAAACTAGGAAGGTTGCCTTTGCTTGGAAGCATTGAAATAAAAGATGGACGAAAATAAAAGCTCATCAATGAGAATCCTTATGCAAAATCAAGTCAAGAAGTAACAACCATTTGAAAACAAAATGTGCTGAGACATAGTTCACCTCAGTATGAAAATATGTGGATGAATATCTATGAAGTGGTTGACATTTTTATTAGATAAGAAATGCAGGACATTAAAATTAGTGAGATATTAGATTCAGGTAACATACCAAATGTAATGCTAGAAAATGTCGTATACGACCGTTAGACATAATATCACTATCATCATCATCATTAAGTAAGCTGCAGTCATGCGCAGCTAACTTTGAACTGGACTAACATTTTGGGAAGCACTACAGTTAATGGTTAGTATAACTACTCAGTCTTGCCCTTGGGATTATTAGAGGTTTGCAGCAGAATAGAGCAAACAGCAACTCCATTGTAAACACCGTCATGCTAAGCCATATAAATATTGTTTTCTTCCAATACCATAAAATCCTATTCAATAGAGGAAGTTCTGACTCCAAGTTTATAGACGCAGCATATACTTCAGGGACACCAGCACCTGCCCTAAATTCTGCTCGTTGTTCAATTATCACTTTTAAGCAGGTAGTAGGAATATCTCCCTCAGTAAGACCTCTAATGTTTATGTTCAGAGTTTGAGCTTCTGAATAGAAGCCAGTGAGAAGAGGAGCAATCTTAAGGAAAGTCAACAGAAGTCGAATAGGCTGGCTTCTAAATTGCATCATTGAATGATGCCTTGAACTTGATAGGGCATAACCATTTGCAGAGAGGAGATCAACCCTGACCTTCAGAGAAGAAACTAGTGATGAGTTACAAATTTCTTCAAAACATATTGATTTTAACCATTAAATAAAAAAACAAACTACAGAAGACCAGCAAATTAGTAAAGTTTAATGTGTATCACTTGGAACTATAACCAAAAACCTAACAGAACGTAGAAAAATAAATTTAAAAATTAGAAAAAAGATGTAGACATTACACACTAGGAAGCAGGGTATTTGGAGACATCAACATCGGCATTATTCTGGGGCCTTGTTTTTTTAGGAGATGAGGGCTTATGCCTGAGAGTCCCCTTATCTGAAATATGCTGGATTCTGCAACATAAGGCATCTGGAAAGAAGTTAGGATAAGCTTTGAAGAAAGGATTTTTGGTTTTAATCTGCACCTCCAACCCCCCCTTCTCTTTTCACCGCAAGGTGGAGAAAGGAGTTTAACTAATCTCAAGTGCTTTGTGAAATTTATATGGCTCAAAAATACCATATATGATGGTAAGCTGATGAATTTTTATTTAAGCAGTATCACTAATTTCCCTAAGACCATTCTCTACTCTATCGTACAAATACTATCCAATCCTAAACAGATGCCAATAAAGCCTCAAGGTTATGGAAGGAAACATGTTTTGCCAAGTACTACGCTGACATTAGAAAAAAAAAACATTCATGACAAAATGTCTAAAACCAGAAGATTATTCTCTAATAATGTCTGCATATAAAGAGTTTGCACAAAATTCTTATATAAAACTTGACGTGACACAAGGTTGCCACTTCTATGCTTATTCCAAACTGTTATTATTAGATTAGGCTCGTGTTTCTCTTAATTTTTTGATAATAAAAAATAATGTTCCTCTCTTAAGAAAAAGAACAATTTTCCAGTTGCATTTATACAAAGCCACTTTTCCTGCCAAGATACAATTAGATAATTGGTCAAAAAGCTTGAATCAGGAACACAAAAATTTCTCTACCACTGTATCATTGGATGGATCCCTTGTAACTTCTGATTGGTACCTGCAAGTCTTTATTACTTGGTTGGCCTTCAAACAACGCCTCTATCTCTCTCACTTACCTTTTTACTTTTTCTATAAATAAAGGATTATTTAATAAATTATAGATAAATGGCAATGGTTATTAACTTTTGAAATACTATGAACATTGGGAAGTTATCCTTGCATAATTGTGCAACTGAGTATATTAACTTACAGGAGTGTTATTAACCCAAATAAAGGTGATCGTCTTTGGGAAATTTGTTCAATATAATTTTTACTTGTTAAACATGACTCATCCCTGATAGGAATATTTGGTATCAATTAGCATTACTCATACTACCGAGCACATAAAAATAATGCTTATTTCAGACAACAAATAAACCAAAAATTTAATTATCCGAATGAGTTACCTGGAATATCCCAAGGTTTCTGTTATAGTCTGACTCTGGCAGCGTTAGTGAAACAGTAACATGCAGATTCTGATTGGGAGGGACAATTCGTGATCTCCCAGGCTTCGCAGTTTCAATCTTTTCCTTACAGTTCACACCACAAGAGACAGCTGGACAAGATGTTATTGGCACAAAAGCAACCGGACTGTTCTTTGTGTAATCAAAATTCAATGTCTCCTTCATCTGAATCGGCTCCTTTACCAAAACTCTCATAACCAAACCACTAACAAAAAGTGCAGATACCAACAAACTAGCCAAAATGAAGCAGATGTAAACTGACCACAACAGTTCCCAACCGAGTCGCAAACCCAACTTCCATATCGATTTCTGTTCCTTAAACCATTCATATACCAATGGCGAGATACTCCCATACATAGCACCAGATATTCTTAGCAACATCCATGTAAAATACTCTATACAGCGCCGCTTTATACGAAATGGATCAGTTATAAACAAGTATGAAGAGTACAGTAACCATACAGGAAATGCGATTAACCTAACAAGTAAATTTACTTGAAAACCAATAGCTTTAATCACTAAACCAGCTAAAGAGAACAGAAAATTGGAAGAGGATTCTTCAACTACGTCAACATGGGAATGAACTGTATCCGATTCATCATCGGCTCCTTCATTATTAGCATCTGTTATCACAGAGTCTGGTTTAATTTCTCCTTTTAAGCAATTATTATTTCTGCCCGAGCAAAATTGAACATTATCCGAATCAGAATCCTCACGTTCTCTCTCATTTCCCTTCAATTTTCGTAAAAATCTAAACTTTCTAACCGTATCAGCTACCCGAGCGTCATTAATATCGAAACTTACAAAAGAAGTAGGGTTCGAGTCCTTTGAATCCTTGCCGGAGACGTGGTGAGAGAAAGTTCGCCGGCGACGAGGCTTGGATTTGTGCAACGCGTCAGCATTTGATTCCTCAATTGGCTCGAGCAGAGAATTTGAAGAAGATTGCGAAATGAGTAAATTATTTTCACTACAATCAATGCAATCATAGTAAGGGAATTCAGGGAATTCGTCGAGAGATTCGAAGAAATTGTTTTGGTCGTTGTTTATGGTGTTTGAATTAGGTTCTTCCATTGAAATAATGAAATGGATTCGGCTAGGGTTTCGCTACATTATGTACAGAAGATTGGAAGGTGAAAAGGGAAAGAGATGATTTCGAACGATCAGTTAATCAGTCGGATTGTGTGCATTGTGGAATGACAAGAAATTCGGGACGAAAGGAGAACGTGAAAATAAATGGTATGCCTTGTTTGGATTAGTGAAAAATGAAGGGAAAGGAAAAAGGCAGAATCATTCCGAAGGGAAATGTACCCGACCCGACAAACGGGTGTCCGGATCAGCAGTGGGCCAAGACAAAACGATCGGTCAGAAAAACCTTCTTGACGTGCCACGATTCCCTACACACACGTTAATTTTATTTTATTTTGATGAAGTCTCATTTGAAAATTATAATATAATTTTATAATTAAATACACAATTATATTGTTATAATATTAATAATCAAATAAACATCAAATAAAGATAAAAATACACTTCACATACATAATTAAAAAAATTCACCCATGTGTGTAGGGGATTGACGTCGGGCGAGATAGCGATTATTCTAATAAGTTGATGGCGTTAATGATCGCCGCGCGACGATCTTCCAACACATGATATTTCATGACCATCAACGTGCTATCCGACAGCCCGGCATCAATTTAGTTTGCATCTAACTATGGCGGCCCAATCTAATTATACGAAAACGTGGATGATAATGAACAGATGGGTGTTCTTTATATTGATAAAGGGAAGTGCAATTACATTATTCTGTACGTTTGTATATATGTGGCAGATGGGTGTTCTTTACATGCATGTTAATAGTGGTGGAAATGACTTCCAGATCAAAGAAATTAAGTAATGGAATAGCTGTGTATGAAGGAGATGCAGAAGTTGGAATTAGGATCCTCTCTATTTCAAATGAAATGGCGGTTCAGATTTAAAATGTATTGAAATGTGACATCATAAATATATTGATGAGAGAGAGAGAGACGGAGGATGATAATTATCAAAATAAGCATTTTGTTGAAACTGAGCCATGCATGGACAAACATCCCTGAAATGTATAGTACTACAGCACGCCTTTTTCCACTTTCTCTTACTTGTTTTCATTATTGCATGGAAAATGGGAGTTATGCTGCAAGTCTACATGCATTTCGCAGAAATACGATTTACAAATGACAATACATCTAATAACAGTCTTGGGAGGCGGATATTTGGTATTTATATTCAGGTAATTATTTAGATGTGTGGGCAGTGCACTTCTTATTTTAAACTACTATATATATATATATATATATAATTTCTAAAACTGAAGCTCCTTGTTGTTTCAGGAAGAATTAGTTCAAAAGAATTTTGATATTGAAGATGAAGCTCGTTGTTGTTTACAAGTATTTTCTTTAAAACTACGCACTATAAATGCTTTCAAGAATTAAACAAAAAGGTATCATATTTAGACAAATGTACAAAGTTCAATAATCCTGTTCTTAATTGGATCATCTAGGTGCTCTTTATTGCAGAGAGGTGAAGAGTATAAAATAGAGAAGGAAAATAAAGGCCTAATCTATCTCTTGGTTATTCATTGATCATTATTTATAATTAACAAATGAGTTTTAAATCAATTCAAGTAGAGTAGCTTCCTAAACTAACTCCTAAAAATAATGAAGCTGAAAATACAAAATTCAAACTTTAAATACCAAGTCAAACAGATTACTATAAGTGCATACAGGCCATGCATGCATGCATGCATATTTCTCTTTATGGCTGCCCCTTAAAGCAAATGTAATGTAATACATGAATGTATTTAGTTATTTGCGCTATATATATTTGGTCATATTTGTGCTGTAGCATAATATTGGATTGGCCAACAAGGTAGTATAATATTTCATAATCTAGTGAAGATTAATTTGTATGAAATCCATCCCGATCCGGACAAATTCCCACTAACAATATACGAATTGTTTCTTGGGTGCATTCTTGGCTACTGGCTAGTGCACCAGCCACCAGCTTTTCTGTAATTCACTAACTATTGTTTGATTCCGTTAACTTGGGTGTTATATATGACTTATGAGGTTAATTATATATTACACTTGGGAGTTTGATATTTGGGTTTTGCGAAAATGACATTTTCTTGTAATATTCTTTTCCAGCTACTCGCAGTAATCGTTGGTACTGGCCAAACAAAACATAAAAATCTTTTGATGAAGTTTCGATTTAATTTTAAATTTAAAAATGATTTAATTTAACTTTCAAAAGTTTATGTTATAATTTAGAACCTACAAAAATATATAAATACGCTAAGGACAAAATAGTATTTATACAATATTTTAGTCAATTTTTATAGGACATTTTTTGTGTTTTTAAACCGTATATCATCTATGGGACGGAGTATGTGCGTGTGCGTATTTATGTATGTATGTATGTATGTATGTATATGTTTATCATAGTTGAATCGAGTGTGACATGGAATTTAAACTACAAGTTGACTAGAAGTCCAACTAGTCACTTACAAGTCAACAACTCCTCTCTCCTCTTTCCTACTCCTCATTTTCTTTCTCTCTCCTCTTTCTCTTCTTGATCTCTCTCTTCCTTCATTTATTTAATTAATTGATATTTTAATATTTTATTTTAAATTATAATATTTTTTTGAGTGTACATACTTATATAAAATTATAATACATGGTTGTATGAACCTTCAGTCTATTTAGTTTTTGACCCTACGTGTGACCTCCATTGCACCTAGGAATGTAAATGAATCAAATTGAGTTGAATATTGAGTTACTCAGATTTGATTTAAAAATTTATCGATTATGAAATACGGTTTGATCGAGGCTTGTTTAATTATCAAACCGAGCACGATCTCGAATCGAACCCGAGCAGTTTGAACTTTTCAAACTAATATGATCCAAATATCAATAAAAATTATAATTTGAAGAGGTTTGAGTAATTTATTGAATTATAAAATTTGCTCATATTTGAATCATTTATATTTCGAGTCGAGTTCGAATCGAACTTTTAGTCGAACGAGTACGAATCGAACATGAACGGTTAGATTGCACCCCAAAATAAATTGGAAAGAAATGGGACATAATTATACAATTAAAATTTTAAAGTAATTAAATGATCACCTGTATACATGTTGGAATGGTCCCTTGTCTCGTGGAATTTTGCATACTCGTCCCCACAGGTTCTGCAGGAGACTAGGAGTACGTTCCTTTCCTTTAATAATATTATTGTAATGACTAATGAGGAAGACATCCTAACAATACTAGTTGATGATTGTATGTATTTAGTTTTTGATGGTCACTTATGTTTAGTTTAATATATGAGAAAAATAAATAATAAAATTTTTAATAGTTTTTTATATGAATAATAAGATTCGTTATGTAATAATAAGTTTGTTTTACGTAAATTTTAATATTTGGAAACATATTTATAATTTTATTGCATTAATTTGTACTTTTTATGGGTATTAAAATTTTACTTTTTAATTACAAAAAATTATATTTGAATATATACCACGTAAATTTTAATCTTTGAGAAATTTAATCCGAAAAAATTATATGACTTTATTTTCCTGATAAAATGAATATTTATTATTTTTTGACATTTATGTTATTTATTGCACAAGTTCAAACTTTAATTAATTAAATCAAGTTAAGTACAAATTATAATATATAAATTTATAATTAATGGATAAATTAAGTATTATAACTTAAAGGGTGTATTAGATATTATATTAAAGGTAATGAATGTTTCATATTGTAAACTAAAGTAATTTAAATTTTAAATGACAAATACAATGTATTTAAATACGAATGAGGAAGACATCCTAACAATAATACTAGTTGATGGTTGTATGAACCTTTAGTCTATCTATTTAGTTTTGACCCTACGTGAGACCTCAATTGCACCTACGAATATAAATGAATTGAATTGAGTTGAATATTGAGTTGCTTAGATTTGGTTCTCAAAATTTATCTAGTATGAAATAAAGTTTGATTTAGGCTTGTTTAATTATCAAGCCGAGCACGATTTCGAATCGAACCCGAGCAGTTTGAACTTTTCAAGCGAATATGATCCAAATATCAATAAAAATTACAATTTGAAGAGGTTTGAGTAATTTATTGAATTATAAAATTTGCTCATATTTGAATCATTTATATTTCGAGTCGAGTTCGAATCGAACTTTTAATCGAGCAAGTACGAATCGAACATGAACTATTTAATTCATTTTATAGCCTTAATTGCACCCCAAAATAAATTGGAAAGAAATGGGACATAATTATACAATTCAAATTTTAAAGTAATTAAATAATCACCTGTATACATGTTGGAATGGTCTCTTGTCTCGTGGAATTTTGCATACTCGTCCCCATAAAATAACCAAACTGTAAGACCTCAAATAATTAATAAATGAAATTTAATTTCCTTTAATTATTATTTTGAATAGTAAGGGTTGATTTGAATAATGTGGATAGTTATGGGTAAAATACGCAAACATTTCAAAATAAGCAAGTGGTTATAAAATATTCATTGTTGTCGGGGAATATTCGTTTGGTCGTGGAATATTCGTACTGTCGGGGAATATTCGTACGACGGCGCAGCCATGTGTGGGCCCCATAACAGAAAGCGATTGGAGGAAGAAAACGACAAATATAAGCTGTTTAAAAATAACGGCGTAGTTGTTACCGTTTACACTGTTGGAATACCCGGTGGTTAAAATACAGTAATACGCGTTGTTGCACAGTAGCACACGGTATTGCACAGTATTTTGAATTATTGATCCTTACGTAAGAAGGCACTACTCAATAATTGCTACAGGAGTTACTGTTCATTACTTTATTGATTCAATTATTGCTGCGTTGATATTTATATTATTATTGTTTCAATAATTGTCATTGCACGGTATTTTCCATTTTCAGATCAATAATTTATATTATTTGAATAATATTATCAGATAACATTATTGACAATGTCTAGAAAGTTCTGTCAAGGAGAGGTTTGGTCATCTAATTGCGCGCCAGTAAGGAGAAATCCTTATTGGAAAGCCCCCTCTTTCCTGGGAACGGTCTGGTTGTCATAATTGTGATTCTGTAATATTATTTGTAAATAATTAATTATTGATTTATATGATAAGGAAATATTTATTTGATGTGGATATAAATGATGGATTTATTTATTTTATGTGGTTATTAATAAAGGAATTTTCAGCATGAAATAATTATTGAAAGTTTGGCAGATTTTTGTGGAATTACAATTTCTGATAAAATATTCATTTATATATTATTATTATTATAATTGTTTAATAATAATATTATATATATATATATATATAAACATTTGGTTAACGGACGAAGGTTATCAAAATGATTTTGGAATGCTAGCTTGGTTATTTTCCTAAATTGGTTGGTGGTGGAGTATTGACTGCAAAACAAACATGTTTTCAAAAGAAACACAGTAAGCTATCCTTTTTCAGATATAGCTTATTTCTCTTCTTGAAAAATATTTTTCAAAAGGGTGGGCCCTATTGTTGTTTTTTTTTCTTCTTTTCTGCTGGGTGGTAGGTTTGATGCTAAAACATTTCAAAGTGTGGCCCCAACATATGGAAAATGTGAATTAGGCATATTGTTCCTGCAATCTAGTTTCAAAGGGTGGCCCTCACCCATTTGAAATATGAGAATACATGTTAGGCAGGATATTAGGTAGAGGAGAAAAAAGAAGGAAATGTCAGGCGCGCTATATCTGTTTCTTTCCTCCGCCCTGCACTATAAATAGAGGGTAATCCCTCCTTCCTCATCACACCATTTTCATAATCAGAAAATTTTTCTATAGTATTGTTAGTATTTTTTTTGAATATAAGAATACTTTGAGCGTAGTTTTTCTGCAAGATTTTCTCAGGATAATATCCGATATACCAGTCAAATCCAATTTCTACTAAGGTAAAGGATATTATTTTATTGCAATACTCATGAGAAATATTATTTCCTTTCATACTCCATATTGGGTAAGCGATATTATTTCATCTCGTATTTTTGAATTTGAACTTACTATGGTAAGTATTGCTTCTATAATTCCTGAAATGATTAGAAATTTTGCTTCATCTAATATCATTTCATTGGAATATTGGTCTGAAATTTTTATCAAATTTGGAACTTGTCATCACTGGTACTGTTCACGGGTACTGTTCACGGGTACTGTTCAAAAAAAAATATATTTTTTTTTTTGTCCAAAATATCTGTTGTGGATACTAGCTTTGATTGTATCCATGTTTTGATCATTCTTGAATTTTACACCACTATGATTATTTTTGAGGTATTTTGGGACATAGATAAAACAAAGTACGAATCCTTAATCCTTAATCCTTGTCACTTTGTTTCACTGGATTCGCTTCTTAAAAAATATTTTTTTATCATCTTCAGTCTTAAAGGATGTTATTATTAATATATTTGGCCTGTAGTGCAAAGATGAATGATTTCTGATGAACATCTTTGGCCCGTAGTGCAAAGATGAGCAGGTGTTTAGATGAACATGACCAACAGATGAATATCCTTGGCCTGTAGTGCAAGGATGAATATATGATTCAAGATGTGCATTGATTGATGTTACAGGGATAAAAATACTGTTGATGGACTGTTAAATTCATAGACATTAGTAGATTTCATCCTCTACGTAACTCTTCTATGAATTAATATTTTCCGCTGCGAATATTGATTTAAAACTTGTTGTCTATTGTATTCTATTAGATTTTTTCCCTGTTGAAGGCTAACGATAATTTGTTGTATATTATCTTAGTCATAATATTCTTTACTGAGCTAGTTGAGCTCACTCTTTTCCTTTTTGTTCTATTTTTTTTTCTCAGGAGACGAGAATATAGCGAGTACGAGTCGGGGTATGAATTGATGGTCCTTGAGAGAGTTGTTTAGTAGTCTTCACCATTTTTGTAAAATAATATATCAATAATTGTATTGAGGACATAGTTGGGTATGTGTATTGTCTAGATGACTAAATTTGTATTCAAACTCACAGTTTATGGGTTGTAAAAGTTGTAGTTGTTTCTGTACCATGTATTTGGCGACTCAAAATGGGTTGGATGGAATGGACCTATTTTGGGGGCGTCACAGTTGGTATCAGAGCTTAGGGATATGATCTCTGGCGGAGATCGGGGAATAGAACTAGGAGGGGAGAGACGAGTAATTCCTTCGCTAGTGTGTCCTACCTAAGCTTATTTGTTAGTTGGTCAGTATATATGGATATTATGTGATATGTGATTTGCTTAATTAACCCATGTTTTATGGCAGTATTTAAGAATGGCAACCGAGAATGTTAACAATGGAGTTAATGAGACCGTGGAGATTCCTGTACTTACCAACGAGGATAACGTGCAACAGGCTGGTAATGTTCCTCCTGTGAACAACACCACTGATCAGACGATGAACGACGCAATGTTTAGAAGCTTTTTGCAGTTCATGCAAAATCAGACGAGGGAGACTCGTGTTCAAAATACAGGAGGAAATGATAACAATTCACGGGTTGTCACAGCCAAGCAGTTCAAAGAGTTGGGAACACCAGAATTTAAGGGAAAGCCAGATCCGATCATGGCGGAGACATGGGTCAAGCAAATTACCAAGATATTCGATGTCTTGGGATGCACGGAGGAACAGAAGGTTCCATTCGCCACATTTATGTTCCGTGGTGAGGCAGACTACTGGTGGGAGTCTGTGAAGCGTACCCATCCAGCCGCACTCAGCATGTCTTGGGAGACGTTTCAGAAACTATTTAATGACAAATACTTTCCTGAAAGTGTTCGTCATATGAAGGAAGTGGAGTTCATCAGATTAGAACAAAATAACATGACGGTGTCTCAGTACGAGGCAAAGTTTGCAGAGTTATCCAGGTTTGCACCTCATTTGGTGGAGAATGAGGAACGTATGACGCGGATGTTTCTGAGAGGTTTGAAACCCGGCATACGACAATATCTCATCTCTCATAAATTTTCTCTCTATTCAGATGTTGTTAACAGGGCTCAATTGTTGGAGCGAGATAACGAGTACGGTCAACCGAGGTACCACAATCAGGATCATACCGGAGATAGCAGTCAACAAAATAACGATAACCAGTGGAGAAAGAAAAAGACGAACAAAAATGGTAACCACTTTGGTGGTAATCATGGCCATGAAAATAGAAGAAGCGAGTCAGGAGGAGATTTTAAAAAGAGGAGATTTAACAACGACCATGTGAAGACGACAGTGCCGGCAGCAACTGGTTCTAAGGGAGGAGAAAGACCACCGGTCATATGCTACAAATGCGGGAAAGAGGGACATATCAGTCCAAACTGCCCACAACAGTTCAAGGTATGCTATAATTGTGGAAAGGAAGGACATATCGCTCGAGATTGTACGGTAGCGAAACCTAGTTCAGCGGGGACGGTGACTCAAAAGGCTGTCCCAGAAAAGCCAAAGTCAATGGTTCCTGGAAGAGCGTTTGTTGTGACTGGTCAACATGCGAGGAACCCAAACGAGGTGATCACGGGTAAGCTATTTATAAATTCTTGCGAAGTTTATACCTTACTAGATACCGGTGCTACCCATTCATTTATCTCTCCTGCTTGTGCTCAACGTTTAAACTTGACTCCGGAGAAATTAGACTTTGACTTATCTGTGGAAACTCCGTTAGGAGAAACTTTCATCACATCCACTGTTTATAAATCTTGTTTGATTCAAGTTGGCACCATCACCTTACCTGTTGACCTTATCTCTTTAAAGATACTTGCTTTTGATGTGATTTTAGGGATTGATTGGTTAACTACTCATCATGCCAAAATTGATTATTTTCGTAAGGTTGTTAGTTTTCATATTCCTAATCAACCTGTTGTTCGAATTCAGGCAACTAAACCATTAAAATCAATCACTGTCATATCTAATCATAAAGCTATTCGTTTATTGAAAAACGGATGTCAAGCTTTCTTAGCCCATGTTATGGATTTGAATAAAGACACGTCAAAATTGAATAATATTCCTGTTGTTATTGACTTTCCTGACGTATTTCCTGAAGAACTTCCCGGTCTACCCCCAGAACGTGAAGTTGAATTCTTTATTGATCTTGAACCTGGTACAAAGCCCATTTCTAAAACCCCATATCGAATGGCTCCTATTGAACTTCAGGAGTTAAAAGTCCAACTACAGGAGTTATTGGACATCGGTTTCATTCGTCCTAGTACATCTCCTTGGGGTGCTCCTGTTTTATTCGTAAAGAAGAAAGACGGGAGTATGCGACTTTGTATTGACTATCAGGAATTGAACCATGTCACCATCAAGAATAGGTATCCTCTACCTCGTATTGATGACTTGTTTGACCAGTTGCAAGGAGCACAATTCTTTTCAAAAATCGATCTTCGTTCTGGATATCATCAGCTGAAAATTAGAACTGAGGATATTCCAAAGACTGCCTTCAGGACTCGATATGGGCATTATGAATTCTTAGTCATGTCTTTTGGATTGACTAATGCTCCTGCTGCTTTCATGGATATGATGAACCGAGTATTCAAAGATTATTTGGATCAATTCGTTGTTGTCTTTATTGATGACATCCTCATATATTCCAAAAGCCGTGAAGATCATGAGTACCATTTGAAGCTGGTACTCTAAAGGCTTCGTGTAAACAAGTTATATGCTAAGTTGAAGAAATGCGAGTTCTGGCTTGAGGAAGTAGCATTCCTTGGGCACGTGGTGTCAAAAAATGGAGTATCTGTTGACCGACGAAGATTGAAGCAATACAAAGTTGGGAGCAACCGAAGTCGGTCACTGAAGTACGTAGCTTTTTGGGCTTAGCTGGTTATTATCGGAGATTCGTGGAAGGGTTTTCTCGAATTGCTACTCCATTAACTCAGCTAACTCGGAAGGATACAAAATTCGTATGGAGCGAGGAATGCGAGAAGAGTTTCCAAGAGCTTAAGAGGAGACTTATTTCGGCACCTGTTCTAACAATACCATCTGGTTCGGATGGATTTGTTATCTACAGCGATGCTTCAGGCAAAGGGTTAGGATGTGTTCTCATGCAATGTGGGAAAGTCATAGCCTATGCCTCGCGACAACTTAAAGAGTATGAGAGGAATTATCCCACTCATGATCTAGAGTTGGCAGCAGTCGTTTTCGCGCTAAAGATCTGGAGGCACTATCTATACGGGGAGAAAGTGGAGATATATTCAGATCATAAAAGCCTCAAATATTTCTTCACTAAAAAAGAACTCAACATGCGGCAACGACGTTGGCTCGAGTTGTTGAAAGATTACGACCACACTATTCAATACCATCCTGGAAAAGCGAACGTGGTAGCTGACGCATTGAGTAGAAGATCATATGCAGGAATGAGTGGAATGATGTCAAGTATACGCATAGAGCCAACTTTAATAGAAAAAGTTAAGGTTGCTCAAGCCAGCGATCCGGAGCTGATGCATATGAAGACGAAAGTACAAGAAGGTGCCATTCCAGAAGCGAGAATTGATGAAGAAGGAATACTTCGAGTCCACTCCAGACTTTGTGTTCCTAACAATCCTGATTTGAAGTACAAGATCATGATGGAGGCACACAATACATCGTTTGCAATTCATCCTGGAAGTACCAAAATGTATCGTGACCTTCGACATACATTTTGGTGGAACAATATGAAAAGAGAGATTGCAAAGTTTATTTCAACGTGTTTAACTTGTCAACGTGTAAAGGCGGAGCATCAAGTGCCAAAGGGTCCATTGCAACCACTTGAGATTCCGAAATGGAAGTGGGAACACATTACTATGGATTTCGTTACGGGTCTTCCTACGGTTTCTCAAGGCATCAATGCTATTTGGGTTATTGTTGATAGATTAACCAAGTCTGCTCATTTCTTGCCGATACGGGAGACTTATTCCCTTGAACGTCTTGCTCAAATATACGTAAATGAGATTGTAAGATTGCATGGCATGCCAGTATCCATAGTTTCGGATCGTGACCCAAGGTTTACTTCAAGATTTTGGGTTAGCTTGCAAAAAGCTATGGGTACGGAGTTACGATTCAGTTCGACATACCATCCTCAAACGGACGGACAATCAGAGAGGACTATTCAAACTCTTGAAGATTTATTAAGACTCTGTATCCTAGACTTCAAGGGCAGTTGGGATAAATATTTACCATTGGTGGAATTCTCCTACAACAACAGTTATCAGGCAAGCATTGGTGTGGCCCCATTTGAAGCATTGTATGGACGAAAGTGTCGCTCTCCAGTATGTTGGGACGAGGTGGGTGAAGCAACATTGTTGGGACCCGAGTTAGTACGTATGACTACAGAAAAGATCCAAACGATTCGACAACGTATAAAAACGGCACAAGATCGACAAAAGAGTTATGCGGATCTTCATCGAAAGGACGTAGAATTTAGTGTTGGGGATCATGTATTGTTGCGTGTTGCCCCATGGAAGGGAGTTAGAAGATTCGGGAAGAGAGGAAAGCTTAATCCACGATTTATTGGTCCGTTTCAAATTCTTGATCGAGTAGGTAATGTAGCCTATAGACTCGCGTTACCTCCAAGTATGTCTCGTGTTCATAATATTTTTCATATATCTGTGCTTCGTAAATATGTGAAAGACCCGAACCACGTCATTGAGTTAGAACCGGACGAGATAGCCGAAGATTTAACGTATGAGGAGGTACCTGTCAAGATCTTGGATAGGAAGGAGCATGTCCTACGCACGAAGGTAATACCACAAGTTAAAGTTTTGTGGAGGAATCATGCTATAGAGGAAATGACCTGGGAGTTGGAAACGGAAATGAAAGCGAGGTATCCTCGCCTTTTCGAAACACCAGGTACGTATGTCAATTTCGAGGACGAAATTTCATAAGGAGGGGAGGTTGTAAGACCCCAAATAATTAATAAATGAAATTTAATTTCCTTTAATTATTATTTTGAATAGTAAGGGTTGATTTGAATAATGTGGATAGTTATGGGTAAAATACGCAAACATTTCAAAATAAGCAAGTGGTTATAAAATATTCATTGTTGTCGGGGAATATTCGTTTGGTCGTGGAATATTCGTACTGTCGGGGAATATTCGTACGACGGCGCAGCCATGTGTGGGTCCCATAACAGAAAGCGATTGGAGGAAGAAAACGACAAATATAAGCTGTTTAAAAATAACGGCGTAGTTGTTACCGTTTACACTGTTGGAATACCCGGTGGTTAAAATACAGTAATACGCGTTGTTGCACAGTAGCACACGGTATTGCACAGTATTTTGAATTATTGATCCTTACGTAAGAAGGCACTACTCAATAATTGCTACAGGAGTTACTGTTCATTACTTTATTGATTTAATTATTGCTGCGTTGATATTTATATTATTATTGTTTCAATAATTGTCATTGCACGGTATTTTCCATTTTCAGATCAATAATTTATATTATTTGAATAATATTATCAGATAACATTATTGGCAATGTCTAGAAAGTTCTGTCAAGGAGAGGTTTGGTCATCTAATTGCGCGCCAGTAAGGAGAAATCCTTATTGGAAAGCCCCCTCTTTCCTGGGAACGGCCTGATTGTCATAATTGTGATTCTGTAATATTATTTGTAAATAATTAATTATTGATTTATATGATAAGGAAATATTTATTTGATGTGGATATAAATGATGGATTTATTTATTTTATGTGGTTATTAATAAAGGAATTTTCAGCATGAAATAATTATTGAAAGTTTGGCAGATTTTTGTGGAATTACAATTTCTGATAAAATATTCATTTATATATTATTATTATTATAATTGTTTAATAATAATATTATATATATATATATATAAACATGTGGTTAACGGACGAAGGTTATCAAAATGATTTTGGAATGCTAGCTTGGTTATTTTCCTAAATTGGTTGGTGGTGGAGTATTGACTGCAAAACAAACATGTTTTCAAAAGAAACACAGTAAGCTATCCTTTTTCAGATATAGCTTATTTCTCTTCTTGAAAAATATTTTTCAAAAGGGTGGCCCCTATTGTTGTTTTTTTTTCTTCTTTTCTGCTGGGTGGTAGGTTTGATGCTAAAACATTTCAAAGTGTGGCCCCAACATATGGAAAATGTGAATTAGGCATATTGTTCCTGCAATCTAGTTTCAAAGGGTGGCCCTCACCCATTTGAAATATGAGAATACATGTTAGGCAGGATATTAGGTAGAGGAGAAAAAAGAAGGAAATGTCAGGCGCGCTATATCTGTTTCTTTCCTCCGCCCTGCACTATAAATAGAGGGTAATCCCTCCTTCCTCATCACACCATTTTCATAATCAGAAAATTTTTCTATAGTATTGTTAGTATTTTTTTGAATATAAGAATACTTTGAGCGTAGTTTTTCTGCAAGATTTTCTCAGGATAATATCCGATATACCAGTCAAATCCAATTTCTACTAAGGTAAAGGATATTATTTTATTGCAATACTCATGAGAAATATTATTTCCTTTCATACTCCATATTGGGTAAGCGATATTATTTCATCTCGTATTTTTGAATTTGAACTTACTATGGTAAGTATTGCTTCTATAATTCCTGAAATGATTAGAAATTTTGCTTCATCTAATATCATTTCATTGGAATATTGGTCTGAAATTTTTATCAAATTTGGAACTTGTCATCACTGGTACTGTTCACGGGTACTGTTCAAAAAAAAATATTTTTTTTTCTTTTTGTCCAAAATATCTGTTGTGGATACTAGCTTTGATTGTATCCATGTTTTGATCATTCTTGAATTTTACACCACTATGATTATTTTTGAGGTATTTTGGGACATAGATAAAACAAAGTACGAATCCTTAATCCTTAATCCTTGTCACTTTGTTTCACTGGATTCGCTTCTTAAAAAATATTTTTTTATCATCTTCAGTCTTAAAGGATGTTATTATTAATATATTTGGCCTGTAGTGCAAAGATGAATGATTTCTGATGAACATCTTTGGCCCGTAGTGCAAAGATGAGCAGGTGTTTAGATGAACATGACCAACAGATGAATATCCTTGGCCTGTAGTGCAAGGATGAATATATGATTCAAGATGTGCATTGATTGATGTTACAGGGATAAAAATACTGTTGATGGACTGTTAAATTCATAGACATTAGTAGATTTCATCCTCTATGTAACTCTTCTATGAATTAATATTTTCCGCTGCGAATATTGATTTAAAACTTGTTGTCTATTGTATTCTATTAGATTTTTTCCCTGTTGAAGGCTAACGATAATTTGTTGTATATTATCTTAGTCATAATATTCTTTACTGAGCTAGTTGAGCTCACTCTTTTCCTTTTTGTTCTATTTTTTTTTCTCAGGAGACGAGAATATAGCGAGTACGAGTCGGGGTATGAATTGATGGTCCTTGAGAGAGTTGTTTAGTAGTCCTCACCATTTTTGTAAAATAATATATCAATAATTGTATTGAGGACATAGTTGGGTATGTGTATTGTCTAGATGACTAAATTTGTATTCAAACTCACAGTTTATGGGTTGTAAAAGTTGTAGTTGTTTCTGTACCATGTATTTGGCGACTCAAAATGGGTTGGATGGAATGGACCTATTTTGGGGGCGTCACACAAATTTATCACAAATGTCTCATAATAGACTCTTTATATATATCAAGGATTGAATAAATATTACCACAAATCATTTTATTTTTAATCAACACATATTTAATCTTTCAACAATTATTAATCATTTATAACTTGTCGTCTCAATTATTGATTTAATAATATAACATATTATACAGATGATACTGTGACAATAATTGAATCAATAATATAAGAGATATGATGCAGCAATTACTGTAGCAATAATTGAGTATAGCTGAGTGACTTCTCACGTAAGCATCAATAATCAATACCGTGTGCTACTATGCAACCACACATATTACTGTACTTTTACTATCGGGTAGTTCAATAGTTTTAACGGTAACACCTCCGCTGTTATTTTTATAAAAAGTTAATTTTGTCGTTTTCTAACTACGACAATACTTCCGTTGTGGGTTCCACCAATGATTGTGCCTTCGTACGAATATTCCCCGACCAAACGAATATTTTATAACAACTTGTTTACTTTACAAAATTTATAAATATTACCCACAACTATAACATTATATCAAATTAATTCAAAAATGATATTTATAGAAAATTCATCTTTATTTATAAAAGTTGGGGTCTTACAACCTCCCCTTCTTATGAAATTTCGCCCTCGAAATTAGGGTACGTACCTGGTATGTCGAAGATGTAAGGATACCTTAACTTCATTTCAGATTCTAACTCCCAAGTCATTTCCTCAACATCGTGGTTTCTCCACAAAACTTTGACTTGAGGTATAACCTTGGAGCGTAGAATATGTTTCTTCTTATCCAAGATTTGAACAGGAACCTCTTCATACGTCAAATATTGGCGGTAAGGCAAGTCTATTTACGTAACATAGATATATGAAAAACATTATGAACACGAGACATACTTGGCGGTAAGGCAAGTCTATAGGCTACAGTTCCTACTCGGTCGAGGATTAAAAATGGGCCGATGAATCGAGGATTGAGCTTTCCTCTCTTTCCAAATCTCGTAACTCCTTTCCATGGAGCAAAACGTAACAACACATGATCTCCTATATCGAATTCCACATCCTTTCGATGAAGATCAGCATAACTCTTTTGTCGATCTTGTGAGGTTTTTATACGTTGCCGGATCGTTTGAATATTTTCCGTAGTCATACGTACCAACTCCGGTCCCAACAACGTTGCTTCACCCACCTCATCCCAGTATACAGGAGATCGACACTTTCTTCCATACAACGCTTCGAACGGAGCCATGCCAATACTTGCTTGATAACTGTTGTTGTAGGAAAACTCCACCAATGGTAAAAACTTGTCCCAACTTCCCTTGAAATCAAGGACATAGAGTCTTAATAGATCTTCAAGAGTTTGAATAGTCCTGTCTGACTGTCCGTCCGTCTGAGGATGATATGCCGAGCTAAATCGTAAGTCTGTGCCCATAGTTTTTTGCAAACTAACCCAAAACCGTGAAGTGAATCTTGGGTCTCGATCAGAAACTATGGATACCGGCATACCATACAGTCTTACAATCTCGTTTATGTACATACGAGCAAGACGTTCAAGTGTATAAGTTTCTCGTATTGGTAAAAAATGAGCAGACTTGGTCAATCTATCAACAATGACCCAAATCGCATCAATGCCTTGAGAAACCTTAGGAAGACCGGTAACGAAATCCATGGTAATGTGCTCCCACTTCCATTCTGGAATTTCAAGTGGTTGCAATGGACCTTTTGGTACTTGATGCTCCGCTTTAACTCGTTGACAAGTTAAACACCTTGAGATAAACAACGCTATCTCTCTCTTCATATTGCTCCACCAAAATGTATGACGAAGATCATGACACATTTTGGTACTCCCAGGATGGATTGCAAACGGTGTGTTGTGCGCCTCCATCATGATTTTATACTTTAATTCAGGGTCGTTAGGAATACAAAGTCTGGAGTTGACTCGAAGTATTCCTTCTTCATCGATTCTTTCTTCTGACATAGCACCTTCTTGCACTTTCTTCTTCATACGCATCAGCTCCAGGTCTATAGATTGAGCAGATTTAACTTTATCGATTAAAGTCGGTTCTACTCGTATATTCGCCATCATCACATGGGTCCCTGGAGTCTTTAACTCTATCTTCATCCTTTGCAAGTCACACAAAATGGGCCTTTGCATTGACAATATCGCACTAGTACTTGCATATGATCTTCTACTCAATACGTCAGCTACCACGTTCGCTTTTCCATGATGATATTGGATGGTATGATCATAATCTTTCAACATTTCAAGCCAACGTCGTTGTCGCATGTTGAGTTCCTTTTGAGTGAAGAAATATTTGAGGCTTTTATGATCCGTAAAGATCTCCACTTTCTCCCCATACAAGTAATGCCTCCAAATTTTAAGTGCAAAGACAACAGCTGCCAACTCTAGATCATGAGTAGGATAATTCCTCTCATATTCTTTGAGTTGTCGCGAGGCATAGGCTATGACTTTCTCATGTTGCATGAGAACACATCCCAACCCTTTGCCCGAAGCATCACTGTAGATGACAAATCCCTCTGAGCCAGATGGTATTGTCAGAACAGGTGCTGAAATGAGTCTTTTCTTGAGTTCTTGAAAACTCTTCTCACATTCTTCGCTCCAACCGAACTTTATATCTTTCCGAGTCAGCTGAGTTAATGGAGTAGCGATTCGAGAAAAATCCTTCCACAAATTTCCGATAATAACCAGCTAAACCGAGAAAGCTACGCACTTCGGTCACTGATTTAGGTTGCTCCCAGCTTTGAATTGCTTCAATCTTTGCCGGGTCAACAGATATTCCATGACTTATACAACGTGCCCAAGGAATGCTACTTCCTCAAGCCAAAACTCGCATTTCTTCAACTTGGCATAAAGCTTGTATTCACGAAGCTTTTGGAGTGTCAGCCTCAAGTGTTGCTCATGATCTTCACGGCTTTTGGAATAAATAAGGATGTCATCAATAAAGACGACCACAAAGTGATCCAAATATTCCTTGAATACTCGGTTCATCATATCCATGAAGGCAGCAGGAGCATTAGTCAATCCAAAGGACATGACTAGGAATTCATAATGTCCGTACCGAGTTTTAAAAGCCGTCTTTGGAATGTCATCGGTTCTAATCTTTAATTGGTGATATCCAGAACGAAGATCAATCTTTGAAAAGAATTTGGCTCCTTGCAACTGGTCAAACAGGTTATCAATACGTGGCAATGGGTACCTATTTTTGATGGTGACATGATTCAACTCCCGATAATCAATACAAAGTCGCATACTCTCATCTTTCTTCTTCACGAATAGAACAGGAGCACCCCAAGGAGAAGTACTAGGATGAATAAAGCCAATGTCTAACAATTCCTGCAGTTGGGTCTTTAACTCCTGAAGTTCAATAGGAGCCATTCGATATTGGGCTTTGGAAATGGGTTTTGTACCAGGTTCAAGGTCGATACAAAATTCAATTTCACGCTCTGGGGGTAGGCCAGGAAGTTCTTCGTGGGATACGTCAGGAAATTTATTAACAACAGAAATATCATTCAAAGTTGACGTATTTTTGTTTAGATCTGTGACATGAGCTAAGAAAGCTTGACATCCATTTTTCAATAAACGAATAGCTTTATGGCTTGAAATGACCGTGATTGATTTTAATGGTTTGGTCGCTTGAATTCGCATAATAGGTTGATTAGGAATATGAAAACTAACAACCTTACGAAAACAATCAATTTTTTAGCATGATGAGTAGTTAACCAATCAATCCCTAGAATCACATCAAATGCAAGTATTTTCAATGAAATAAGATCGATAGGTAATGTGGGGGTACCGATTTGAACCAAATAAGACCTGTAAACAGTGGATGTAATAAAGGTTTCTCCCAGCGGAGTTTTCGCAGATAAGTCAAAGTATAATTTTTCCGGAGTCAAATTTAATCGTTGAGCGCAAATAGGAGAAATAAAAGAATGGGTAGAATCGGTATCAAATAAAGTATAGACTTCGTTAGAGTTTATGATAAGCTTACCCGTGATGACCTCATTCGGGTTCCTTGCTCTCTGGGAGGTCACAACAAACGCTCTCCCTTGAACTACCGATTTTGACTTTTCTGGGACGGCATTTGGTGCCTCCATCCTAGCTGAAATTGTCTTCGGTGAACGACAAAATTGGGCTAAGTGACCTTCTCTTCCACAATTATAACATGCTTTGGACGGCATCGCGCAATTTGGACTGATGTGTCCCTCCCCTCCGCATTTGAAGCATACGATAGGTGGTCTTTCTCCTTCCTTAACAACGGGTGCTGGTGCTGACGTCTTTCCATCATTGTTGAATCTCTTCTTCTTAAAATGTCCATTCTTATTGTTTTGGCCCTGATTACCACAGAAGTGGTTACCATTTCTGGCCTGTTGATTCCCTCCACGCTTGTTGTCACCGCTTCGATGACTGCTCTCACTGGTATTATCATTTTGCCGGCTGCTCTCTTTTGATTGCGTTGACTCGTTATCGCGCTCCACTAACTGAGCCCTATTTATAACATCTGAATACAAACACAGTTTATGAGAAATAAGATGTTGACGTATGTACGGCTTCAAACCTCTTAAAAACATTCGTGTCATTCTCTCTTCATTATCCATCAAGTGGGATGCAAACCGGGATAACTCCGCAAATTTAACCTCGTATTGCGACACAGTCATATTATTTTGTTCCAACTTGATAAACTCCACCTCCTTCATGTGATGAATACTTTCGGGAAAGTATTTGTTGTTGAACAACTCTTGGAACTTCTCCCAAGACAACTTTAGTACGGCAGGTTGAGTACATTTTACTGATTCCTTCCAGTAATCTGCCTCTCTGCGCAACATAAAGGCGGCAAAGGGAACCTTTTGCTCCTCGGAGCATCCCAAGACATCAAATATCTTGGTGATCTGCTTTATCCATACTTCCACCATAAGTGGTTTTGGCTCTCCCTTAAACTCCGGTGGTCCCAGCCCCTTAAATTATTTAGCGGTGACCGACCGTGGGTTGCCATTGTTTCCTCCTGCACTATGAACAAGAGCCGTCTTCTCCTGCTGTTGCATGAATTGCATAAAGCCTCTGAACAATCCATCATTCATCATTTGGTCAGTGTTGTTGTTTGCATGAGGATTGTCGCCTTCCTGATGCACATTATCCTGATTATTGATATGTGGTGAATCAACGGTCGCTTGTGTTCCATTGCTATTCTCAACATTCTCGGATGTCATTTTCAGATACTGCCACAAAACAAAGGTTAATTAACATGTATCATATTATCCCTATATTCTGACCGACCAATTTAAATACCACATAACTTAGGTAGGTCATACTAGCGAAGGAATTTCTCGTCTCTCCCCTCCTAATACTATTCTCACATCTTAGCCAGTGATCATATCCCTAAGCTCTGATACCAACTTTGACGCCCCCAAAATTAGGTATACATCACCCATCTTGAGTCACCAGATACATGGTACAGAATTCAAATACAACTGTCGTGTACAATACGACCAAACATAAACTGTGAGTTTGAATACAAATATTGTTATCTAGAGAGTATACAAACTCAATGGGGTCCTCATTACAATTATTGTCACACTATTTCACAGAATAGTGAGGACTACTAATACTATCATCTGGAGCATCACTCCGCTCCCCGACTCGTCCCAGCTATATTCTCATTTCCTGAAGAGAACAATGAAAGCAAAAGGGTGAGCTCAACTAGCCCAGTAAGAAATATTATGACTAAGATAATGCAGAATAAATTATCATTAGCCTTCAACAGTGTTAAACTGATAAAATATAATAAATATCAAGTTTAACTGCAGCGGAACAAGCAATCCATGAGAAGAGTCAAGTAAAGAATAAAATCTACTATCTTCTATGATTTAAAAGGTTTTTCAACACTGTTATCGCTGGGACTCAGCTTAATAAATAATCCACATCATCGAATCACCCCTGAACTACGGCCAATGATATTCTTTAGTATCACGACCAAAAATTACCCATGCACTACGGGCCAAGGATATTAGTGTATTCATTAATGGTCATGATTATGCCAACAACTGTCCATCAATACACTACGGGCCAATGAGGACTTTTACCACATCATTTGTAACATTACGGTCATGATTACACCGAATAATCCCCGGTCATAATCATACCAAGTCCATCTATGCACTACAGGCCACAGATGAATTTCAACAAAATATAAACATGAGGATGATGACAATGATATAAAAATTCAATAAAACAAGTTCAAGAATTAATTTATCCAGGAACTAATAACGTCCAAATTGTCAACATAATACTTCTTTGTAGAGTAAAATTCAAGAATGCTCAGAAGAATATTTCCATGAAAAGATACTAGATGAAGCGCAAATATCAAGGATATTCCACTAATTTCATGGAGTATAGAAGTCAAAGTTTTAACCAACTGAGTATAATAAAGAATAGAATAACAAAAGAAATCACTATGCATGCGATAGACCGCACAGGCAGGTTATTCCAATAGAATAATAAATAACTGAACCAGGTCCGGCGTAAAGCACACAGACAGGATATTCCAACAGAATAATAAAGAATGGAATCAGGTCCGGCGTAAAACGCACAGACAGGATATTCCAACAGAATAATAAAGACGGAACCAGGTTCGGCGTAAAGCATAAACAGGATGTTCCAACAGAATAATAAAGAATGGAACCACAAAAGGATTTCAGCAAGTATAGGATATCTCGCGTATACAGGTTATTACAACAGAATAAATAATGGAATAACAGAAGTTCTCTTTGTGATGACCCCAAAATAGGTCCATTCAATCCAACCCATTCTGAGTCGCCAAATACATGGTACAGAAAATAACTACAACTTTATTACAACAATTGTCGTGCAAAATACAACAACACATATACTGTGAGTTTGGATACAAATATATACCAAATGTGACACATGTCCCAACCGTGGACAACACCTCACAGTGACACCTTACATAAAGGTATAGTCAAAAACTATTTTAGAAACTAAAATCTTTGGGAAGTGCTCAAGGAAACCTTCGTACATGGGAGGCCATGGTTTTAGGTTATGATAGATATCATATGGCCACAGAATTATCCTTGGTTGACCCAATATACCCCAAAGAAAAACTAGAAGATTACTATCATATTCTTCCCAATGGCGAGTCTTCTCTTGATTTATCATTATCTCCACTGTCTCAAATTGAGAATTATACTTCAAACAAACACCAAGATTATATAGGTAGTGCTCGTAAATATACTCAGCAAGTGGATGAGCACAACCCTGTCTTATGATGACACGAGGTTGTATGTCATTAGACATCTTGTATGAAAGTGGCAAAACACCCTTCCAACGTTGGGTTCGCCTCTCCCTATATGATTCACCAAATATAACTACTAAAAGATGTATACAACACACTTGTCTATACTGTTTAGGGAGAACTCCACAGCTAGAGACCACCGTTCTATTCCCCTGTTACCCCCGCTCGACCCAGCTACACTCTTATTACCTGAAAGGAATTGTAAAGCAAAAGGGTGAGCACAACTAGCTCAGTAAAGAATATCATGACTAAAGATAATTAAATTATTAATAGCCTTCATCAATAATAAATAAGATATTTAGAACATATGGTAGATGATAAAAATTTCAACCATAGTTGCAGCGGAATGAGCAATCCATTAGAAGAGTCAAATAGACTATAAAGTCTATTATCTTCTCCATGTTAAAAATCCACCAACAATGTTTTATCCCTGTAACATCAATCAACAATTCTGGTCCACAATCATATGAATAACTCATAATCATAATTGTAGTTCTAAATTCTTCTTCTCATCCAGGACGAAGATAATTTTCATCACCTATCTTTACCTGAAACATCAAAGATCATGGTTACACCAAATCACATTTCCTGTTCATAATCATACTAATAATTTCATCTTTGCACTACGTCCAAAGATATTCATTTATATCACCAGTTGGTCATGTTCATCTCAACACATGTTCATCTTTGCACTACTGGCCAAAGATATTCAACAACATGTCATCTTTGCACTACGGGCCAAAGATATTCATCAACAATTCATCTTTGCACTACAGGCCAAAGATATTCCTCAACAGTTCATATTTGCACTACAGGCCAAATATATTCATCAACAGTTCATATTTGCACTACAGGCCAAATATATTATTATCTCAAAGAAATATATAATCATTTCAGAATTTATATAAACAATAATTATAACTATGTTGATCAATTCACCTTTGAACTTAAGCTAAAGATATTCAATTATAAATTCAATGGCCATGATCATACCAGTCAACAATTCAACTTTGCACTATTGGCCAAAGAGAACCCATAGTCATGATCATACCAAAAATCTACCCATCTTTACACTCAAGTCAAAGAGAAATATCATTATTAGGGTTATAGAAATGTTATATATGATAATAAAAATAATATGATCAACATATAGTTTTAATCTCAAAAGTAATATTCATAAATCAACTATAATTTGGTTAGAAAAAGAAACCAATTTTATCGTGAATAGTACCCGTGAATAGTAACTCGTGAATAGTAACTCATGAATAGTAACTCGTGAATAGTAACTCGTGAATAGTAACTTATGAATAGTAAACCCGACACAAAAAGGTAGAAATTCCATAATAAAATCCATACCAATATTTCGGTATAATGATATTGAAAGAATAATATTTCTTAAGCTTATAAACAATTTATTTTAATTGTTTACACTTTACTAAATAATGCATTTAATCATTCTAAAATGCCAAACTCATAAGATTTCATCACCAATAATCAAAATCCTTATCTAAAATCTGCATATACCTCATATAGGATTCTCAAGCCATAAAATCATATTTTTCAATTTTTTTCCTTCGCATAACATATTTAATTCATTTACTCATAACTAGAACATTTTCATAAAAAATACCAAATCAGTTCTAAAAATATTTCTTCTCTGGGATTTAGCATAATATTATCCCATATTGAACATATATTTTTCTCGAAATTTTAAAAATTCATTTACTATTTTTCATATGGCCAAAACCACCTAATATTTTAACATTTATCATAAATTGTACTTTTATCCAAAAATTTTGAAATTTATAGGGTATAATGATATTATATAGATGTACTCTTAATAAAAATTTTATCAATTTTAGAGTTAACCACAAGGAGTTATAAGCGGTTACTTTTAAAATAATCTTTTCCCGTAAAATTCTTAACTCTTAATCTATACATCCAAAAATCGCCATTTTTGGAGACAATCAATAAAACTCATCAAAATATCATTTCAAATTTTTCTAGAATTTTCTGAAGGACGAAAGAAGTGCGAACTGAAAAATATAATAACCCTTAAAATCTCTTACCGCAAAAGAGCAGTATTTCTGACTAAATTTCGGGTATAGTGCTGACAGAAACTCGCACCGTATAGCAACACTCAAAGTATACTCACAAGAATACGCTCGATAATATAGAGAGAGAAAGAGAGAAAACTTTGTTTCTGGTGTGATTTTCAATTCTAACTTAGCCCTCTATTTATAGAAAAATGCTAGAACGCCAAAGGAGACTAAATTAATAAAATATTAATTTATTTTTCTTAATTCCTTAGGAGCCTTCTTTGGTCAAAAACATCAGCTACCCATGTGCCAACAACCACAAAAACGTTTTTCTTAAATAAAATAATTAAAACTTTCAAAAATTAATTATTTCGGAACTCCGGAACTTCAATAATTCACAATAAATAGCCCCTTTGTAAAAAAATTCGAATTTCACAAATTTTTATAGGAATTTTAATTCTCTACAACTTTGCAGAATAAATTTTTTCCAAATTCCAAACAGAAATTATTCGAAATCCACAAACAGATGATTTTTAATTCTTCCGGTCCGACAAAATACTGATAAAACACCTCAACATTAATTCTTTCAATTATATCCATATAAAATAATATATTCATCAATTATATCCACATCAAATAAATATTTCCTTATCATATGAATCAATAATTAGTTATTCTTAAATAATATTACAAAATCACAATTATGACAACCAGGCCGTTCTTAGGAAAGAGGGGGCTTTCCAATAAGAATTTATCCTTACTGGCGCGCAATTAGGTGACCAAACCTCTCCTTGACAGAACTTTCTAGACATTGCCAATAATGCTATCTAATAATATAATTCAAATAATACGAATTATTGATCTGATAATGAGAAATATTGTGCAGTGATAATTATTGAAACAAATATAATATAAAATATCAACGCAGCAATTATTGAATCAATAAAATATTGAACAGTAATTACTGTAACAATTATTGAGTAGTGCCTTCTTACGTAAGAATCAATAATTCAAAAATACTGTGTAATACGGTGTGCTACTGTGCAACAACGCGTATTACTTTATTTTACCAACCGGGTATTTCAACAGTGTTAACGGTAACGATTACGCCGTTATTTATAAAAACTTAATTTTGTCATTTTCTTCATCCGACAGTTATTCTGTTATGGGGCCCACAAATGGCTGTGTCGGTCGTACGAATATTCCCTGACAGAAAGAATATTCCACGACCAAACGAATATTCCTCGACAACAATGAATATTTTATAACCACTTGTGTATTTTGAAAAAAAATTCATATATCACCATTAACTTAATTTTTATGAATTTAACCATTTACTGAATAGTAATTATAAGAAAAATTGAATACTTTTATTTCATATAATTCGGGGTCTTACACTCTTCATGAATACAAAAGAAATAACACCCCTTACATTAGTAGGAGATTGAATACTGCAGTAGTGTAGTAACAGAATACTCTTCTTCCTTCTCTCTTATTCTCTCTATACTTTCTCTCTTTATAGCTTGAATGAATTCGTAAAAAATAATGAAGCACTAGGCCTCTATTTATAGAAGATTTCTAGCTTAGCACTTGCAATGTGAAAAGGCAAGCGGCTCGACGACTGGTGATGTGAAAAGAAAAGTGGTTTGACGCCTGTAATGTGAAACGACAATTGGTTCGACGCCTGTAATGTGAAACGACAATTGGTTCGACGCCTGTAATATGAAACGACAAGTTGTTTGACGTCTGGTAAAGGTAATTACTATTGACGAAAGTAATTACTATTGATGAAGGTAATTACTATTGATGAAGGTAATTACTATTGACGAAGGTAATTTTTATTGACGAAGGTAATTACTATTGACGAAGGTAATTACTATTGAAGAAGGTAATTACTATTGACAATGGTAATTAATATTAACGAAGAGACTCTTAGATGATGACATATGAGCCCCCCATAAAATAACCAGACTTACCACAAACGTCTCATAATAGACTCTTTATATACATCAAGGATTGAATAAATATTACCACAAATCATTTTATTTTTAATCAACACATATTTAATCTTTCAACAATTATTAATCATTTATAACTTGTCGTCTCAATTATTGATTTAATAATATAACATATTATACAGATGATACTGTGATAATAATTGAATCAATAATATAAGAGATATGATGCAGCAATTACTGTAGCAATAATTGAGTATAGCTGAGTGACTTCTCACGTAAGCATCAATAATCAATACCGTGTGCTACTATGCAACCACGTGTATTATTGTACTTTTACTACCGGATAGTTCAACAGTTTTAACGGTAACACCTCCGCCGTTATTTTTATAGAAAGATAATTTTGTCGTTTTCTAACTACGACAATACTTCCGTTGTGGGGTCCACCAATGATTGTGCCGTCGTACGAATATTTCCCGATAAAAAGAATATTCCCCGACCAAACGAATATTTTATAACAACTTGCTTACTTTGCAAAATTTATAAATATTACCCACAACTATAACATTATATCAAATTAATTCAAAAATAATATTTATAGAAAATTCATCTTTATTTATAAAAGTTGGGGTCTTACATATGTTCTATTCGATTTTGCTCAGTTGGACTAGTTTGGTCAAAACTTGGATTGAATTGGTTGACCATCGATCGAACCGGTGGTTCAACCTGTAAAATCGGTTAAGTTGACCTAATGAATCGATTTGTAATTATTTTTTAATATTTCTTTTGTACCAATTTTTTTTTATATTAAAGTTAACAACTTTTAGTATTATTTTAACACAAATTCCCTATATTTTAGTTTACCAAAAAACGAGATGTTTTAAAATTTTATTAGTTATTAATAATATATATTTATGACGTCATATGTTTAATAACGGTTCGACCAGTGTTTAGTCCAATTAATGACTCATCTATCCTGTAATTTTTTTGTTCGATGAGTAGATCGGATCTAAAACATTGCTTAAATCATCTGAAAGTACAATAATAATCTAGAATGGGGGTTGAATGGATTATTTCTGTTTAAAAATTATCTTAGGTCTTTTTGAATTTTTAGCAAATTAATTTATAGTGTCGAAAATTAATATACAACACTTAGAAAAATTCAATCACACAATGCACAGAGATTTATCTGGTTCACAATATACAACTTGGGTATATTGCTACGTCCAGTCTCACTACAAAAAAATGGTGATTTTGCAACAAACAGTTTTCTTTGCTAAATGTCCAAAATTTCGTTGCCAAATGCCATTTGCAACGATTTTTCGTTCGTTGGACATTTCGTTGCGCAATGAGCGTTGCTAATTGTCTAGCAACAAATTATTTTATTTTGTTGCAGAAAGTAATATATTTCGCAACAAAATTTTGTTTTCGTTTAAAATCATAAATCATTTATCAACGAAATATTTTTTTGCAAATTTATTAAGAAATTGTTACTGAAAAATAATTTCCGTTGCAAAATACGCCTAATTGGCAACGAAAATAATCTTTTTATTTTCCAACGAAGATAAAATTCGTTGCATTTGATACACATTTGCCAACGCAGTTTTCCGTTACTGAACAATATAGAAATTCTTACCTTAATTGGTTTTCATTGCTAATTGTGTACTTTTTGGCAACGATGTTTGTTGTTAAATGTACAAAATAAACCAATTATATATTAAATTGCAACGAAATTTTGCGTTGCCGTTGTTTTTTTTTTTTATGGATAATTATGATGAATTAGCAACGATACTATTCGAAGGTGATTGTTTTTAGAGAGCAACAAAAGTTATTGTCAATTAGCAACGACACTATACGTTATCATTTACTTTTCATGTGCAACGAAATTTGTTATGATTTGCAACGATATAAATATTGCCTTTTCTTTTGTTATGTAACGAATGTCAAAATTATTTTATAAACAAAAAAAATTATGTCTCAATAACTCCATAACAAATTATGACAGAAATACAAAAAAAAACTAAAATATTATTAATTAAATAAAATCAACCGATACATGATCATTCATCATATTTACAATCAAACTTCGTACAGGGCATACCGATTGGTATGGCTCTCTTTTCAATGTAAGATATAGTATATGATAGGAACATAAGTACAATGCATACCAATTGGTATGCTCCTGCTGCCATGTACTCTACAACGCTAAGGCCAAAATGCACATCTATCATGGAATGGATTCCTGCAATTGCACCACCTAAGAGTCTCACCAAATCCCTGCAGTTCAAACGAAAAAATAAAATAAAGTAAAAAAATAACTTCTCAATGAAGGAAAACATCTGAGAAATTTAGTAACAAACTATAACCCCAAATCAAGTGATAGATATGGCGCAAGCCTCCATAGCTGCTTATACAAAGGCAAAATTTATATTTCGATTGCTCCATTTTAGTGCACGCATACTGAACATCTTTGGACCATATCATTTTTTCCATTTTCAGTATTCGGAGATATTTACCGGATTGAATATAGGATTTCATCCATTCACCAGTTACAGAAAAAGTATTTTAGTTGTCGAAGCATGCCCGCAACTAAAAAGTAAATAACGTATGCTAGTAGTTCAATGCAGATATTAAAATTGTTAATTTTTTGCATCATTGGGTGCTTTAACTTAAATCTCGGCTACCTATCCAACTGATTGAGGGCTCCTGGACAGGTTGGATCTAGAAAGCTACATGGGCGAAGAAAATCAGTCATTCTTCAAACTAACTCAACTAAGCCCAACCAATTATGGAATACTTGAGAGTTGAGACAAAATGATCCTAAAAATTGTCCTGATTGACATCTATAATCTTTATTTTTGTATATTTTCTTGTAAAACATTAAACATGTATGCTGAATAATGAATTGAGAGTTTTCCCCTTTAGTGCTCAACAAAACTTGGTGCATGATAAAGGCAATACTTAAAAATGAAATAAATTAAATTATCTAGCCAACTCACATGGGGTGAAATGCGATGTCATTTATAGGGTAGACAATGTCTCTTCCAGCTTCTGATTTCCGATGACACTTGAAGGCATATCTGCATAAAGTTTATAACCATCAAAAAGTAGAGCAATAATTGACAAAGGGAATACCCGTGCAAAAGAATGCATATAGGCATGCCTGCATTTTTCGTATAATAGTGTATAATTTGTTTAGGTAAACTCTTCCTCATTGTCTAGATTTTCTACCCACTATTGGCATTGGCATAGCATCACATCAGAATTGAAGGACACTGCTGCTATTCTAGTAGAAATAGAAAGGAAATTAACTAACAAGTCACGTAAAGTCTCAAATTTATTAGTCAGATTAGCAACTAATATACCAATATATTATACAAAGGCCATATTTCTCTAACAGAACATAAAAAAGACAGCTCTAACCAGAAATGAAATGCGCACAGGCGAAATAACCTGAATACATACTGTATATGGATTTATGGAACATCCATCCAACATGCATTGGACTATAAGAAGGAACAAACAGCTCATGATCATGCATAGTGCCCAAACTATACATGTATGCATCAGAAGCAATCGATATATAAATTTGAATTGCCACAAACCTGTACATACCATTCTTGAAGAACTCCACATGCTCATCAACCTTCAGTTCAATAGCTTGGTCTTTCAAATTCTGCAACCTAGTTTCATCTGCCTCATTCTGACAACTACCAACAAATTGGAGTTTAGGTTTAGTAAGTCCTCATATAAATTCTTGATGGCAAGTGAAAATGCCTCCAGTTGAAGAGAGTGTGCCTGAGAGAGAGAGAGAGAGAGAGCGTATTGGACAGGGCTTCAAGAAGATGACATAGAAAGAGAAGTAACAGGACATCAATGAATTCATCAGCTGTAGCGGATTCTACTTTTAATAGCACTAACAAGTAGACTGCCATGAATTAAAGGGAAAATTTAGACCAAACCACTTCATTTAGCTTCGTAATAAGCTACAGAAGTACAAAGAAACCCAATACACTGGAAGCAGAATGCTCCAAGATTTCATGCAGTTACTGATGATCCATCCCTACTTTGAAAGTCGGGATCAAAAACAAGTATCTTGCTGCTGAACTCCACAATTTAGTAACTTAGGCGTCACTATATCAAAAATGGCAGCTGCAATGCACTTTCAAATGTGGCATTATTCAAAACTTCCCCTATAAAGTAACAAATAAAACTATCCTCTTCTTTCTAAAGTTTTTGTGCTGGTTGTTTCTGCAATGTTATTAACTGACGAACAATGTTATTAACTGACAAACTGAGAAAAAAATTGTGTGACTGAAATTGAAGTTACCTTCCGACCAATTAAAACCTGACCAAATTAATCAAAATTTGTGGTGGGTCAGTTCCAATAAAACTGGGACACACGAGAAAGTTGAATTTGAGCAGTGGACGTAGAGGTTTTATCTGCTTCAAAATATCACACAGTTTTATAGTGCTAGTTCCTAAATTAGATTTAGAATAGACTGAAAGGGTTGGGACTTACGGCGTCAAAGTCCTAAATTGAGTGACCTAGGGTTCACTCAGAAGTACTCCACTTGATGGAGAATGAGAAGTTCAAATTTGGTAACAAACACAAGAGGGGTACGGATTCTTCTATTTCAGAGGCCTATTACAAGTTGCAACAAATTAATTATAATTAATTAACATAAAAATATATACTACAATCCGGTCAAAATATATACAACTATGCTCTACCTACCATAGAGGAATACATTCATTGAAGAGTGAAAAGTGAAAATTATGAATTAGTGAACATTATTATACCCCTGTCCGGGACCCTGAATCTCGTACAAACACTCAAACTGGAAACTGGAATTCATCCACAATCTAGCAAGTATCCAATAATTCACCCAAAAAAACTCAAAATAATAATAGATACAGGAACTATAAACTCAAATGCAGTCCTACCCGATACCCAATTAAAACTCCACTAATAATTTGGCAAAATATAAACTGCAAATAATAACTAAGCGTTAAGATTTGATTTCTTACCGAATTGAAAGAGAATATAAGAAGAAAAATAACCCTAGAACGCGGATGGGATCGACATGAGGGCAAGCGAAGCTAAGGATGGAGGAGAGAAGTAGGACATGTGCCTGTGATGGAGCTAGCGAAGCTACGGATGGGATCGACCTATATATGAGTTTTGGCCAAGTAAGAAAGGAGAAACCCAAATTGCTATGTGAGTTTTGGCCAAGTAAGAAAGGAGAAACCCAAATTAGCCTTTCTTTTTTCCGTATATGGTAAGTTAGGGACTCTATTCCAGAGTTTGATAACATTTTTTTAAAAAAAAGAAGGAATATTATATGTAAATTATTATTATTTTAAAAACTTAAAAGATAATTTTAAATTTTAGGATATTATAAATTAATTATAACAAACTCAAATATAACTCTTTTTGTAGAATAAAAAGTAATATTCTAACATTTATAGCGCAAAAAAAGTAATAATTATTATAATTTTATTTATTGTCAATTAACAATATTTTAAGATTTAAATTATTATAAGTTAATATTCTATTTAATACAAATAATAATTTAAATTACTTAAAAATATTATTAAAAATAAAATTTGTATTAAAATATTAATTACAATACAATTTGAATTGTAGTATATTATAAATTAAAGAGTAAACTCAAACTTGATTTTTTCTTTAAAACATATGGTTTTTTTTCATTTGTGCTCTATTCCACAGAAGAGCGCCACCATCATATTGTATTTTTCTATTTCTTTATGCTATGGTCAATGTATAAACTTTTAAATTTTAAAGTAGTGGAAAGATATTTACTTTATAGATTATTATAAGAAATAATAGATATTGTATGTAAGACCCCAAAATTTTATAAATAAAGATTTAATTTTCTTTATATATTGTTTTAAACAGTAATGTGTTGTCTTGATAAATGTGGTAAGTTATGGGAGTAATGTGCAAATTTTTCAAAGTTAGCAAGTGGTAATAAAATATTCATTTTGTGTCGGGAAATATTCGTTTGGTCGTGGAATATTCTTATTGTCGGAGAATATTTGTACGACGGCGCAGCCATCTGTGGGCCCCACAACAGAATAACTGTCGGATGAAGAAAATGACAAGAATGAGTTTTTTAATAATAACGACGTAGTTGTTACCGTTAGAACTGTTAAAATATCCAGTGGTTAAGATACAGTAATACACGGTGTTGCACAGTAGCACACGGTATTGCACAGTAATTTTAAATTAATGATTCTTACGTAAGAAGGCACTTACTCAATTATTGTTACAGTATTTACTGTTTAATATTTTATTAATTTAATAATTATTACGTTGATATTATATTCAATAATTGTCATTGCACAGTAATTCAAATTATCAAATTAATAATTCATATTATTTGAATAATATTATTAGATAACATTATTGGTAATGTCTAAGAAAACTCTGTCGAGGAAAGGGGTTAGATTAATCTAATTGCGCGCCAGTAAGGAGAAATCCTTATCGAAAAGCGCCCTCTTTCCTGAGAACGACCTGGTTGTCATTATTGTGATTCTATAATATTATTTGTGAATAATTAATTCTTAATTTATATGATAAGGAAATATTTATTTTATGTGGATATAAATGATGTATATATTTATTTTGTGTGGATATAAATCAAGGAATCAATGCTGAGGTGTTTTATCAGTATTTTATCGGAATGAAGGTATTAAAAATCACTCGTTTGTGGATTTCGGATATTTTCGGTTGGGAATTTGGAAAAACTTCCTTCTGCAAAGTTGTAGAGAATAAAAATTCCTATGGAAAAGACAGAGTTCGTATTTTTCTGATTAACGGGTTATTTATTATGAATTATTGAAGTTTCGAAAAATAAATAAATTTTTAAAATAAAATGGTGGGCCCCACTTTTGGTTGGTGTGTAAAAGTGCTGAATTGGTGGGCCCCACTTGTGGTGGCTTTTGATTTTTTAAGGAAATGTACGTCAAAATGTTTTAATATTATTTTATTAATTTAGTCTACTTTGGTGTTCTAAGCATTTTCCTATAAATAGGTGCTTAGGTTAGAATTGAAAATCACACCAGAAACATAAATTTTCTCTCTCTATATTATCGAGCGTATTTTTGTGAGCATTTTGATACTTTGAGAGTTGTTATTCGGTGCAAGTTTCCTTTAACTTTACATCCGATATTCCAGTCAGAAGTATTGTTCTTTTGAGGTAAGGGATGTTATTTTCTTCGTAAATGATGTTATTGCTTTCAATATCATTTCATCGAAATATTGGTATGAATTTTATTATGAAATTTTTATTTTTTTCATCGGAGTTACTATTCACGTATACGACTATTCACGTATACAACAACACTATTCACAAATACGGTACTATGCACTAAAAAATTAAATTTTCTTCTATTTGTTCAAATGGCCTGTTAAAGTTCATATCTTTGATTGTATCCAAGTTTTGAGTTTTATTTCTTAAATTTTGCTCCACAAAGTATTATTATGGAGTGTTATTGAACTTGGATAAATTAAAATACGAATCCTTGATCTTTGTTCTTTATCTCACTGGATTCGTTCCTTAAAGTATTTTTCATCATCCCCAGTCCTAAATGGTGATATAACTGAATATCTTTGGCCTGTAGTGCAAAGATGAATGATTACCTTATGAATATCTTTGGCCCGTAGTGCAAAGATGACAGGTGTTGAGATGAACATGACCAACTGGTGATACAAATGAATATCTTTAGCCCGTAGTGCAAAGATAAATATGATTCGAGATGTATATTGATTGATATTACAGGGATAAAATATTGATGATGGACTTTTAAATCTTAGAAGATAACAGACTTCATTTTCTATTTAACTCTTCTAATGAATTGTAATTTCCGCTGCGAATATTGATCTAAAACTTTTTATCCATAATATTTTATCTGAATTGTTGAAGACTAACGATAATTTATTTTTCATTATCCTAGTCATAATATTCTTTACTGGGCTAGTTGAGCTCGCCCTTTTTATCTATTGTCCTCTTCAGGAAATGAGAATATTACGGGGACTAGTCGGGGAACAGTGTGATGGACAGAGTTAGATATGTTGATGTTCTCACTATTCTATAAAATAGTGAGATAATAATTGTAATAAATAAGAGATGAATTTGAATGTTTAAATTTCGTATTATATACGATTTGTATTCAAACTCACAGTTGTATGGTCGTATTTCTCACGACATTTTGTTATAAAAGATTTGTATTTGAAATTCTGTACCATGTAATTGGCGACTCAGAATGGGTTGGTATTGAACCTATTTTGGGGGCGTCACATTGTAAGTTACGTAAAAATTGTTATTAAGATTAAATCTACAATTGTTAAAAATTTAATGCATTTATATATAATATAATTTATATTCACTATAATTTATATCATGGGATAACATAGTCCTAAGTAATGTTAAATTAATATAAATAATCAAATCCCAAGTATATTTTTTCAAATAAACATAATCCTAAAGTTTTGACCGTAAAAATTTCATGTGATCCCCAGTCATTTAAAATATACAAAAACTATATGCAGCTGTGATATGTTAAGTGAAACAGACGTTTTCTACCTAATATCATTCAATCATATAGATGATCTATCAATGTTGAAATTAATATTTTGTTTACTGAATCACATGAAATTTAACCCAATTCTATATATGGAGTGGAATGGAATGTATAAAATATCTATGAATGGAATGGAATGTATAAAATATACATGGGATGGAGTGGAATTGAATGTATTAAATAATGATGTATTTGATGTCTCCCATTTATGATATGTATTTTTACAGCTTTAAATGGTTGTGATTTGTTAGTAATTGGTCAATATTTTTTTATTTTTACTTTTTATAAATAAATTGAATAAATTGTTTATTAGGTGATTGACATTCAAATTCGGATATTTGAATAATTTGTTTATTCGAATAAAAAATGGAAACGAATATGTTCCGCATTTGGACATAATTTTTAAATACTAAATACGAATATTTTGTGACAATTCTCCAAATACCGAATGTGGTCTTACAAAAACATGCTTATTGGGATTATCTTAATTTAAGGAAACATTTTAATAGTCGTTGCAAAAAGTTGTATAAAATATGCAACGAAAATAAAAATTGTTGTCAATGAATGTGGTCCATATTAGGCAACGAAATATAGCAACAAAAAAACTTTCGTTGCCCACGATGAGAAGAAATCAAGTGGTTAGAAATTTTGCAACGAATTTCTAACGAATTTTGTTTCCAAATTTTGCAACGACTTATGAATTTCGTTGCAAAAAGTAAAAGTTTGACACAATCTGCAACGAAGGACAAGTTTCGTTGCTAAACATACACTTTTAGCAACGACTTATAAAGTCGTTGCCTGAAAAATCGTTGTTAAAGCCCCATTTTTAGTAAAAAAAAACTTTCGTTGCCCACGATGACGGAAAATCAAGTGGCCGAAAATTCTGCAACGAATTTCTAACGAATTTTTTTCCCGCCAATGAATTAGCAACGAAATTTTGCAACGACTTATGAATTTCGTTGCAAAAAGTGAAAGCCTGACCCAATCTGCAACGAAGGACAAATTTTGTTGCTAAACATATACTTTTAGCAACGACTTATAAAGTCGTTGCTCGAAAAATCGTTGCTAAAGGCCCATTTTTTTGTAGTGTCTCAAGCTCCTCTCCTGAGCTTGAGATCTTATTACTCCCAGTAATAAATGTTACTTCACTAGGTGGAGAAACTTATACAAAGTTTTATAGAACAACTTATAACTTTTCACAACTAACTATCTTGGACAGCGAACTCCGAGCTATTTCCTCAAGCTTAGTTGAATCTTCTTTTGAGTTCAGAACTATTTTATAATCTGGTCTTGAAACAACAATCTCTTTCTCACCTCACTAGTTCACTAGAGACACAACTCCCAACTGACCTCTCTAAGACTCTGGTTTTGGTTAAAGAATTTTTGTCTTTCTCACAGATACATAAAATAAACCAACTTTACGTCTCTACCCTTTTTCCTTTTACAAAAAAGATAGTTTAAATTTGCTTCTAAAGTAAGCAGATAAAATTTAGTACATATTTATAAAAGTTCAAATAACTTTTATAGTTGATGCTTCTCAGATAAGCAGATAGATAATTTAAGATCAAATATCAAATAAAAGTTTAAGACTTTTATATGTAATGCTTCAGATAAGTAGCTAGACATGTAAATTGATGCAGTTTTATAAAGATTTTCTTTTCTTTTAATAAAGAATGTGTTTCTGTGGTTTAAACAATTCTAGAAAAGATTTGTTAGTTTATATTATTATTGTTTCAATAATTGTCACTGCACAATATTTCTCATTATCAGATCAATAATTCATATTATTTGAATAATATTATCAGATAACATTATTGGCAATGTCTAGAAAGTTCTGTCTAAGGAGAGGTTTGGTCACCTAATTACGCGCCAGTAAGGAAAAATCATTATTGGAAAGCCCCCTCTTTCCTGGGAACGGTCTGGTTGTCATAATTGTGATTCTGTAATATTATTTAAGAATAATTAATTATTGATTCATATGATAAGAAAATATTTATTTGATGAGGATATAATTGATGAATATATTATTTTATGTGGATATAATTAAAGGAATTAATGCTGAGGTGTTTTATCAGTATTTTGTCGGACTAGAAGAATTAAAAATCATCCGTTTATAGATTTCGGATAATTTTTGTTTGAAATTTGGAAAAATTTTCTTCTTAAAAGTTGTAGAAAATTGAAATTCCTATAAAAAGATGCGAGATTCGAATTTTCTGACAAATGAGCTATTTATTATGAATTATTGAAGTTCCGGAGTTCCAAAATAATTGATTTTTGAAAGTTTAATTATTTTTTTATTTCAAAAACGTTTTTTTATTTTTTTCTAGAAGGTGCGCATGTGAGAGATGCTAAAATCAAATTCCTTGGTGGTGGGCTTGAATATTTGGTAAATATTAATATTTTATTAATTTAGTCTCCTTTGGCCTTCTTGCATTTTCCTATAAATAGAGGGCCAAATTAGAATTGAAAATCACACCAGAAACAAGTTTTCTCTCTTTCTCTTTCTATATTATCGAGCGTATTCTTGTGAGTATACTTTGTGTGTTGCTATACGGTGCGAGTTTCTGTCAGTACTATACCGAAATTCAGTCAGAAGTACGGTTATTTTGAGGTAAGGGATGTTATTTTCTTCTTAAATGATATTATTTTCTTCAATATCATTAGACCAAAATATTGGTTGAACTTTTTATCAAATTTGGAACTTGTTGTGTCGGAGTTACTATTCACGTATACGGTACTATTCACGTATACGGCACTATTCACGAATACGGTACTATTCATCGAAAAATGAAAATTTTTCTTTTTGTCCAAGATGTCTATTTTGGCTACTATCTTTGATTGTATCCATGTTTTGATCGTTATTTTTGAATTCTGCTTCAAAATTGGTTATTATGGAGTATTATTGATCTTGGATAAAACTGTTATACGAATCCCTAATATTTGTCCTTCTATCTCACTGGATTCGTTCTTAAAAATATTTTTCATCATCCTCAGTCCTTAATGATGGTATTATTGAATATCTTTGGTCTGTAGTGCAAAGATAAATGATTACTGATGAATATCTTTGGCCCGTAGTGCAAAGATGAACAGGTGTTGAGATGAACATGACCAACCGATGATATAAATGAATATCTTTGGCCTGTAGTGCAAAGATGATTAAAGATGTATATTGATTGTTGTTACAGGGATAAAATATTGATGATGGACTCTTAAATATTAGAAGATAATAGAATTCATCCTCTACGTGACTCTTCTAATGGATTGCTGTTTTCGCTGTATTTGTTGATCTAAAACTTGTTGTCGATTATATTTTATCAGATTTTTTTCCTGTTGAAGACTAACGATAATTTGTTGTATATTATCTTAGTCATAATATTCTTTACTGGGCTAGTTGAGCTCACCTTTTTCCTTTTTGTTCCATTTTTCTTCTCAGGAGGTGAGAACATAGCAAGATCGAGTCGGGGTATGGAGTGAGGTTTTTAGAAAGATGTTTTAGCAGTCCTCACTATTTCTGTAAAATAGTGTTTGAATAATTGTAACGAGGACTTATTTGCGTGTAGATATTGTCTAGAAGACAATATTTGTATTTAAACTCACAACATGTATTGTCGTATTTCACATGATATTTGTATTATTGAAGTTGTAGTTTGCTTTATGTACCATGTATTTGACGACTCAGAATGGGTGTTGTATACCTATTTTGGGGGCGTCACAGTTAAATGTGTGTAACAATTTATCTTTAATATATCTATATATATAAGTAGTTATGAGATAATGTAAATACAGAAATTTAATGACTTATCTCAACTACTTTGACCAATTTTATCTTCTTTCAAAAAATAGAACTTTGAATTAGAAGATGAAGCGAAAGCTTTTTGCAGGAAGAGTATGTAGGCAAGGAGATATAATTTTTCTTTACTTTGTGAATTGATAAATTTGGAATGAATGAAAAGTCTCCTATTTATAGGATTTTGAAGTTGAGGACAAAATACTAATTTTTGAAATCTGATTTTGAACCAATGGGTCGGATTGTATGGATGATAAATGAATGGTTCGGATCAATTTAAGGCACACGGATTTGGCCAACTTCAGAAAATAATTTTGCCAAATGACCATATTTTTGATTTCAAAAGTTTTGCATGTTGGTAGTAATTCAAACTTGGGCAAGCCTTTTTCTTTTTCAAAAACCATTCAAGGCTTTTAGTCTCCACACACATGCACATGGTTTTCTCATTCACACACACCTGCAAGCATTTATGCATACACGGCGCGCGCGCGCGCGCGCACACACACACACACACATATATATATATATGATAAAGATCAGGTCCGGACTCCCGGACGGGAGAAAATCCGGACCTGATATTTTTTTTTTTTTGCAGAACAACTAAAAAAAAAAATAAAAAAATTTATGGAACTGAAATTTTTCAATAATACAGTGTTTTGGGTGTGTTTTTAATACCTACACCAACCAATGTATGTACAGTCTGCCCAGACTGTACAGACATGTTTTGTTATAGGCATCCAAATCACGCCCAAAACACTGTATAATGTAAAAATTCCAATTCCATAATTTTTTTTTTAGTTGTTTCAAAAAAAAAAAAGCAAAAAAAAAAAAAGGTCCGGATTTGAAATCTTTTTGCCCAATGAGAATTTTAGAAAATAATAGGAATCTCCTTGCCTTAGGAAATGTTAATATTTGAATTAATTTAATTAACACTCGATAATTAATTTATCAAGGTCAAGAAAAATAAATTCAATTTTAGGATGAAAAAAATATTTTTGATAGAAATAAAATAGGATAATTAAAATCAATTTATATATTAATTCTTATAGAGAGTATTCTACCTATTTTATGTTAATCCTATTTACTAAGTTTGTTATTATCAACATCATCAAAATATATTGATTTGTTTGGAGACCTATCACCATCTTTTATGAAACGGAAGAAATATATATATTAATATTTAAATAAATTGTATTTGTCATTTAATATTTAAATTACTTTAAATTAAAATTTGACTTGTATAAGTATGTCCCATTTGGCCATTTCTTTCCAATTTATTTTGGGTGCAATGAAGTTCCCACGCACGGTCAAAAACTAAATACATACAACCATCAACTAGTATTGTTAGGATGTCTTCATCATTAGTCATTACAATAATATAATTAAAGGAAAGGAACGTACTCCTAGTCTCCTGCAGAACCTGTGGCGACGAGACAAAGGACAATTCCAACATGTATACAGGTGATCATTTAATTACTTTAAAATTTGAATTGTATAATTATGTCCCATTTCTTTCCAATTTATTTTGGGGTGCAATTAAGGCTATAAAATGAATCCAACATGAATCCAACAGTTCATGTTCGATTCGCACTCGCTCGACTAAAAGTTCGATTCGAACTCGACTCGAAATATAAATGATTCAAATATGAGCAAATTTTATAATTCAATAAATTACTCAAATCTCTTCAAATTGTAATTTTTATTGATATTTGGATCATATTCGTTTGAAAAATTCAAACTGTTCGGGTTCGATTCGAAATCGTGCTCGGCTTGATAATTAAACAAGCCTAAATCAAACTTTATTTCATATTCGATAAATTTTGAAAACCAAATCTCAACAACTCAATATTCAACTCAATTCAATTCATTTATATTCGTAGGTGCAATGGAGGTCTCACGTAGGGTCAAAAGGTTCATACAACCATCAACTAGTATTATTGTTAGGATGTCTTCCTCATTCGTATTTAAATACATTGTATTTGTCATTTAAAATTTAAATTACTTTAGTTTACAATATGAAACATTCATTACCTTTAATATAATATCTAATACACCCTTTAAGTTATAATGCTTAATTTATCCATTAATTATAAATTTATATATTATAATTTGTACTTAACTTGATTTAATTAATTAAAATTTGAACTTGTGCAATAAATAACATAAATGTCAAAAAATAATAAATATTCATTTTATCAGGAAAATAAAGTCATATAATTTTTTCTAATTAAATTTCTCAAAGATTAAAATTTACGTAGTATATATTCAAATATAATTTTTTGTAATTAAAAAGTAAAATTTTAATACCCATAAAAAGTACAAATTAATGCAATAAAATTATAAATATGTTTCCCAAATATTAAAATTTACGTAAAACAAACTTATTATTATAGAACGAATCTTATTATTCATATAAAAAACTATTATTATTAATTATTTTTCTCATATATTAAACTAAACATAAGTCACACTTAAGCATAATTATTTATAGTAAAAATGAAAAATGTTGTTACTCAAAAAATTTTTTATTAAAAGAAACATCTTTTTACAAGATAGAAGTAGTAATAAATATTATTATATTTTCTTTAATTCAACATTGCACAAAAACAATGCAAAATCATAAACATCCCAAATTTTGACATGCTCAAGAAAATTTTACATATAAAAATCATAATATATATGAAACTAAGAATTCAAATAATAAAATTTGTTGTTAAACATCAAAAACTAAATTATCAACATACTGAATCACTCTAATTAGAATAGCTCCATTAATAATTTAATTTAAAATTTTAATATTTGTACCACTTATCCAAAAATATGTGTTAATTAAACTAAATTATTTTTTTTATAAGTTATCAACAATTTAAATGAGATAGTCTTAAGTAAAAATAAAACTATAATTAAAATATATTGTATTAAAAAAAGATAATTAAACATATATATATATATTATTTAGGAATTAAAATTTGATAACATACAAGGGTAAATATATAATTTTATATATTTAGTCAACCCTAAAAATTTCCGGGGTACTAACTGTTACTTAAAAACTAGAGGGGAGATGAGTGTTATTATTGTTTATCTAGAGAGGATGTCACTATATTTTACTTTTGTATTTATATCTAGAGACTTATATCGGGTCAAATCTCAAGTCTGAATCATCTACTTAATAACTACTCAAATAAGGCCTAAAGAGTGACCCAAGAGTCTCTACTTGTATCATCATAGTCCACCACATACTCGTCCAAAAGCTCAGGATTGAAGGTAGTAACTTAATTCCTTGAATACAAATAAATTTTTTATGTATTTTTCGAAGTGAGACCGATGTGTTACATAAATAGTAACTAGGTAGATCTTTTCATATGAAAGAAGTTTATGCGAAAATGCCATAAACATTTCTATTTATATTAGTAATGAGTCCTTCTATGCAGACAGGCGTAGAGGACCGGAGAATTGGACCGGTTAAATTTTTTTTTTTAATGTGATTCTCAAAAAATGTATAGTATTTATTCCAACAAGAATTTTTACAAAATATGATGTTTTAGGTGTAATTTGGATACATATAGAATATAGGGTTATACAGTCTGTCCGCGTAGACTTATTCACATTAAAAAAATAAAAAAATTGGACCGGTCCAATTTTCCGGTCCATTTTCCCTGTCCGCGTAGACTTATTCATTAGTAATAGTTATGGTCCGATGTGTGCCACGCGCGTTCACATGCACAGTTTCCTGGACGAATTTTTCTACTTGTGTATAAATAAAATAGCTTTAATTTGGATGCAAGCATGCATGTATGTATTAGGTAGCTCAAGGAATTAAAAGTAAGTAAGAGGAGATGGCAATGAGTTTTGGTACTTTAAATTCTCTCTGTATTCTCATGATAATGTTCTTCGTCTTTTCGATACTCACATGCTTTGAAGCAAGTTTTGTTGAAGCTCAGGTTTCAGGGCAGCAGCTTCCGCAGGAAGAAAGTAAGTACATGCATGTCCAGATCATGTGATCCTTCCTTCCTTCCTTCTAACAAAAACGTACTTCATTTGAATCATGCATGCATGTCTATTAATTAATACTTAATTCTCAGCTGCACCGCCGGAGTACCAACAGGCTTAATCTGAAATTAACATGATGAGTTTGATTTATGTATGTAGAGAAAGCACTTGAAGAAATAGCTCACCAATTGGGCAAAAAGCACTGGGATTTCAAATATCTGAACGATTCTAGTTGTGATGAAGTGTACGTGTTAGAACTGAAACAATCGCCAAAGTATAACAATTCTGTCATCTGCAGCAATTGCTCTTTCCCCGGTGGAGTATGTCACATAGAAAGCATGTATGCACATATGCTTAAATCTTGTCAAATACTTGTATGATGATGATGATGATGATGATTCACAACATCAACTATATATTATCAAAGATGTGCTCAATTATCTGCAAACAGCATGCATGCTTTTGAAAGCTGATCGCTTCCAATTTTATATTGAACATCCTATCCTATCCTATTAATTATTTCCTGGTAAAACAGATTTCTTACAGGGCAGGATCTTGATGGCGTACTTCCACCATCCTTGGCAAACTTACCCTACATCAAGAGCATGTAAGAAATACTTTCATGTCCGTACGCTTGTTTCTTCATTGACATGTTCATTGGATTTTTATGCTTCCATTGGCTAGCTAGAAAGACAACATGCAATAATACTATACCTACCTATTGTTGCAGTGATCTTACTCGTAACTATCTCCAAGGCACTATACCCCCGGAATGGAAATCAACAAAGTTGGAATATTTGTGAGTAATGCGTGCTAGCTAGTAAGCTCTTTATTCATCGTCAATATTATAGAATTAACAATGTGAAGATATACTCCAGGAGTGTTACAGTGAATCGTTTATCAGGACCAATCCCAAAATACTTGGGAAGTATTACCACTCTCAAATATCTGTATGCTCTCTCTCTCTCTCTCTCTACACACACACTCAAACACATGGTTGCCGCGGACACTATTATTATTTGTATTTGTATTATACATATTATTTTATATTATTTATATTATTATTTTGTATTTGTATATATTACATATATGTCAATGTACAAAATTAGAATGTCAAATTAGAATACTAATAATGTCAAATTTGTAATATTAACAATAATTTGTAATATTAAATATAAAATTAATAATGTCAAATTTACAAATTTTGTATTTTGTATATATTAAATATAAAATTATTGTTAATATTACAAATTATTGTTAATATTTGAATTATTTATACATATTATTTACAATTTTTTCTTAGAATTATTCGAATTATACTTGTTATGATAATAATAATACATATTATTCAAATAATAACTTGGACATTAACCGTGCTAAAATAACTTTTTTTGCTGCCTCAAGAAAAGAAATATATCAAATCTTAGCCTTCAATTATCGAGATCAACAGTTAAGATCATGGTTGCTGAATAGTGTCCGTGGCAACTGGTTGCCACGGATGAGAACCCTATATATATATATATATATATATATATATATATATATATATATATATATATATATATAGAGTCCGGATCAGGTCCGGACTCCCGGATTTTATAAAATCCGGACCTTTTTTTTTTTTTTTTTTTGCTTTTTTTTTTTGAAACAACTAAAAAAAAAAAAAAAAAAAATTTATGGAACTGAAATTTTTCCATAATACAGTGTTTTGGGCGTGATTTGGATGCCTATAACGAAATATGTCTGTACAGTCTGGGCAGACTGTACATACATTGGTTGGGGTAGGTGTTAAAAACACGCCCAAAACACTTTATTATGGAAAAATTTCAGTTCCATAAATTTTTTTTTTTTTTTTTTTGTTGTTTCAAAAAAAAAAAAAGCAAAAAAAAAAAAAAATTTGGGGTCCGTATTTTAAGTCCAGTCCGGGAGACCGGACTGGATCCGTGGTGTATATATATATATATATATACATACATCAAACAAACGAAAGATGTACTTTAAATTTGATTTTGATCGTATTTTCAGGAGTCTGGAAAACAACCTTTTTAATGGAAGTGTTCCGGCTGAGCTTGGGAAACTAGTCAATTTGGAAAATCTGTGAGGCCTTGTCTATGTGTCATCTGATTATCCAAGCCTTTTATTTATTGTACCTCATTTATGAGTAATATTTTTGTACACAATATATAACTTCATACCGCGTACCTTAATTTCTTCTTATTGTTAATTGTAGCACTCTCAGTGTTAACTATCTCACGGGTCAGTTACCATCGGAGCTTTCTAATTTAAGCAAGTTGATATCACTGTAAGTATTCCGGTGGCCATATATATTATATTTGAATCTTCCTTTTTGCCAATAATACAATTCAATTTTGGCCTATACAGTAGGCTAACCAGCAACAATTTCAGTGGGAAACTACCTAATTTTCAAAGTTGGAAACAACTTAGAAAGTTGTAAGTTTTTTTTTTATTAAATTTATATATATTCAGTTTTGTTCTTTAAATTAAAAAATGACGAGAGTTTTGAAAGTAAAACTGTTTGGGCTTAATGACAGAGAGATCGTAGCCGGTGGTTTTGAAGGACCAATACCTCCTAGCATTTCTGTCTTGAGCAACTTAACTGATCTGTCGGTAACTCATTCCCTGCATGTATATTTGCAATTAAGTTGACTACTGTTGAAGCGGCTTGTATTGACAGATTGTGTATGCAGAGTTATTACCGACTTAAATGGTGGGGGCTCAGAATTTCCTCAGCTACAAAACATGGCAGGCATGGCAACATTGTGAGTTATAGTAATGAAGTGATGATGATTTTAAAACTCAGATTTCAAGCTGAAAACTAACATGAATTCATTTAATACAATCATGAATATCATAAACTACCTAAAAAGTGATCTTATAATTCGGAACGGAAAAGAATAATTGAAATTCATTGATCACCACAAATTTAATTTGTGTTGCAGGATGCTGAGGAGGTGTAACATTTCCGGGACAATCCCTGCTTATATAGCAAATATGAAACAGCTGAAGATACTGTAATTATACTACTACTTCCACTTCTTTTATTCTCTTTCTCTTTCTCTGTCTCTCTCGTTTTGCCCTTTCAGTTCTCCCAAGCCTCCATTCCCTTATAACAACAAGGATAGAGCAATTCGAACTAATCTTTGCTTATTAATTAATTATAGCATCTATCTCTGTATTGTTTATTGGCATGCAGAGACCTTAGCTTTAACAAGTTGGAAGGACAGATACCGAATCTTGAAGACCTATCAAAGTTGGAGAATGTGTAAGCAATCAAAATTCATTCATTTAACTTGCTTGCCTTTCTATATATATATATATATATAGAGAGAGAGAGAGAGAGAGCAAGTATCAAGAGAATGACTCTTAAATAACATAACTCCTTAAAGAGCATAACTTCCCATTAGCGACGGACCAAACCGTCGCTAAATGCATCACCATAGGTCCGTCCGTCGCCATAGGTTCCTCTGTCGCTATATATTGTCCGTCGGATAAGACCTATGGCGTCGGAAGGACCTATGGCGACGGACAGACGACAGTTGGGTCCGTCGCTAAAGGTGTTATTCTTGTTATGTCTTTTAAGAGTTATGCTTTTAAAATGCTCCCTATATTTATATATATATATATATATATATACGGTCCGGATCTTAAGCTCACCCAACAAAAAACTCACCCAAACTCACCCTCAGTCCGTCGCTATATATACAACCGTTGTCTTAGCTTTTAACGATAGATAACATATAGGACGGATAACATATAGACGACGGTTGTATATATAGCGACGTACGAACCATCGCCCGGTCCGTCGCTAAAGGAGGGTGAGTTTGGGTGACCTTTTAGTTGGGTGAGCCTAAGATCCTTACCATAAATATATATATATATATATATATATATATATATATATATATGTCATAAAATATCTTAATGAGAATGGGAATAACCACCCTCTCACAATTACCATAAGTATATCTTGTTTAGCTCTGTTTTATTCATCACTATGATTTGATATATCTTACCCACATAAATTCGTTTGCGTGCTTGCTACTCAGGATTCTCACTAGCAACTCTCTTACTGGTTCGCCAACTCCGAATTGGATCGAAAGCAGTACTAATACTAATGAGTATGTATGCACTCTAGATTAAATTTTTTTTCTGCCCTTGCTTATGAAATGGTAGCTCAATATTAACTTAACATATACTACCAGCACAATCGTTATTGTAGGATGAGAAAATTAAAATATATGCAAACTAAAACAGAATACTAAGTACAATCTTAAGTAGGGATACTAGGGATCTTAATTATGACAAGTGTTGAAGATCGTAAGGATTTTCTTGAAAAACACAGAATCTAAAGAATGGTGGTGGAGAAGTTAGCTTCAGAGTTCAGATGACACAATTTTCTTCTTCTTGGAATTAAAATTAATGGTATACCTTCTAAAAACCCGGGCCTAGCTCACCCAGGACTCCGATCAAGGTTCAATCCACTGCCAAGAACAAATATCATGTCAGCTTTGTTCGTTGACAAGTTATTCGTTTCTTGGTAATATATATCAAGTCCCAAAATCATTAACTATAAGAGTAAACGATTCACCCGCCTGTACAAAATAAATCTACCAGCTGTACAATCTCTCCTTGCTGTAACTTACCTTAAATTTAGGGTATTTGTCACCTTAAACTTAGGATATTTGTTACCTTAAACTTAGGATATTCTGTTGCTTATTCTCATTATATTTTGTTGCTTATTCTCATTGTAACCTCTATATAAACATATTGCAATATAATGTAAAGACATCCTTTTATCAAATCCTTTATGGTATCAGAGCAGCCACGCTCCCACGAGCATTCAGATCTATCTCTTGTTTCTATGGCATAAAATTCTTAAACAAATTCAGCCTCTGTTGTGTTTAACCCTGCTATTGCAGCACCAAATTCATTGATTGCAATCAATGTCACATCACAACTACCCCTCAAACTCACGTCAATAAACTACCTGACATGGCGTCTTCAGTTCAAAGCTCTTCTCACGGGCTATTATCTCGTGCGATATGTGGATGGCTCTTATCCGGAACCACCCAAAATCTTGAACGAAGCATCCAACCCAGCTCACCTGCTTTGGCTTCGATAAGATCAGCTTCTGTTGCACTCCTTCATCGCCTCTGTTTCAAAACAAATCATGCCGCTCATTGCTTCTGCAACAACCTCCCGTATGGTATGGGAGAAACTTATCACTCTCTACGCAAATCGCTTGCGATCCAGAGTTATGAGTCTCAAGGAACGACTCACTGCCACCACCCGTGGCTCTAGCCTGTGGGTGAATTTCTTAACACCATGAGAAGCATAGATGATGAACTTTCAATAATTGGTGAGTCTCCTAGTGATATTGATTTGGTTGTCCATGTTCTCAATGGTCTTGGTCCAGCATTCAAAGAAATCGTTGCAGCGATTCGTGCTCGCGACAACCCGATCAGCTTTGAAGATCTTCATGATAAACTTGTGGATTATGAAAATTTTCTGAAACGTGAGGAGGTGCGTGTTGTGTCTCCCATAATCATGGCTCATGTCACCCAACGATCCGGACAATCCAACACCTCTACTCCCAGGCACTATAACAACAACAAAGCCTCATCCAACAATCGTGGACATCAGCCATTCTCTACCTTTAATCGTGGCTATCAAGGCTCAAATCAACCCTAGAAAAAGCCCCCGGGCCAGGTTACAAAGGCTTTTGTCAATTGTCTGATCAACAAGGTCATAGTGCCAAACGCTGCCCTTGCGTCCGCTATGATTTCTCTACAGCTCCTACTGCCAACTACACTGTCACTGCTCCTCCACAGCCACAAAATTGGCTTCTTGAATCTACCGCATCTCATCATGTCATAGATTATCTCAACAATCTCTCACTCACCTCGGCATATGAAGGTTCAAATGTTATTGTTATAGGCGACGACACAAGTTTGCGCATAACTCATACTGGCAATGCAACTCTTCCCACTTCTTCCAAAACCTTTGCCTTATCTAATGTTCTTTGTGTTCCTTCCATCAAGAAAAATTTGCTTTCAGTCTCTAAATTTTGTAAATCTAATAATACATCTATTGAATTTTTTTCCTGCTTATTTTTTGGTGAAAGATCTTCGCACGGGGGCGACTCTTATTCGCGGTCGAAATAATAATGATGTGTACGTGTGGCCTCAGTCTTTTTGTCTCCTCCGACACTCTGCCATGCTTTGGTTTGTGTGAAAGCTCCATTGATCAAATGGCACAAACGGCTTAGCCATCCCTCCTCTCGTATTCTACATCATCTTGTTACCTCTTGCACCCTTCCTCTATCTACATCCTCTAGTGAAATAAATTGTGACTCATGTCTTCGTAAGAAAAGCCAATGGTTTCCTTTTCATGTATCTTCTCTCAAGAGTCGTGTCCCTTAGATTTAATTTACACAAATGTTTGGGGCCTGCCTCCAATAATTTCAACATAAGGTTATCATTTTTATGTCATTTTTGTTGATCATTTTACCAAATATATTTGGTTCTATCCTATTTGTCATAAATCTAATGTTTTTACCATCTTCCCCAAATTCAAAATCACTGTTGAAAACTATTTTAAAAAATCAATTACTTCCACTTACTCGGATAATGGGGGATAATACATCACCATGAAAGAATCTTTTGTTACCCATGGCATCACTCACCTCACTACTCTTCCACACACTCCTCAACACAATGGAACCGCTGAACGCTGCCATTGGCACATAGCGGACACATGTCTTACCATGCTCCATCAGGCCTCACTTACCCTCTCTTTCTGGCCCCATGCTTTTCAAGATGCCATGTACCTCATTGATCGCCTCCCTACTCCCATTCTCCACCTTAAATCCCCGTTTGAATTTCTTTTTGGTGATCCGCCAAATTATCTCAAGCTTCGTGTCTTTGGATGTTTGTGCTACCCATGGTTACATCCATATGCTAAGCACTAACTTGACTCTCGTTCACATTCATGAGTTTTTCTGGGTTATTCTCTCACTTAGAGTGCCTATAAGTGCCTTGATCCCACTACCCACCACTTATTCATCTCTCGCCATGTCCGCTTTGTTGAATCTGAATTTTCCATATGCTACCTCCCCCCATGCACGCCTATCCTCTCACTCCCTTCCCAATTGGACATCATCATTTGACATTCCTCCTTCATCACCTGTTCCTCCATCTTTATCCTCTCCTACTCCTTTTCCATTTGGCCACGCCAGTCTTGTCGCTTGTAGTCCTCTCACCACACCAACAACAGGTCACCGTACATTCATACCGGTCTTCAATCTCGTGCGACAATCTCTCATCCGCATCTAGTTCTGACCTAAATACTTTGCCACCATCATCACCATCCCCACCAATACCGCCCCCACCACCTCCTATCCCGACCCATCCCATGATCACTCGTGCCAAAAACAATATTTTTAAACCTCGCCAACTTAATGTGATCACTAAACATCCCTTATCTGTCACCCTTGAACCATCTTGTGTATCTCGGCCCTTCAATACTCAGAGTGGCGAGCTGCCATGTCACATGAGTTCAATGCTTTAGCCCATAATGACACTTGGGAATTGGTCCCTTCCTCTCCGAAACAGAATTTGGTGGGTTGCAAGTGGGTATTCCGGATCAAAAGAAAACCAGATGGATTTATTGACAGGTACAAGGCCCGTTTTATAGCAAAAGACTTTTAAACATCCTGGTGTTGATTATACTGAGACATTTAGCCCTGTTATAAAGTCTACCACCATTCGTGTTGTGCTCTGCTTAGCTCTTCGGCATGGCTGGCCTATTTAACAACTTGATGTCAATAATGCTTTTCTTCATGAATCTCTTTCTGAGGAAGTCTACATGGCTCAACCCCGGGGTTTTTTTTTGATGATCAGCTGCCTAATCATGTTTGTCGTCTCCACAAAGCCATCTATGGCCTTAAACATGCTCCACGAGCTTGGTACAATGAGTTGGCCACGTTTCTCGTCTCTCAAAAGTTTTCCAACTCCAAAACTGACTTCTCTGTTCATCTACAATCATGATTGCATCATTGCCTATTTCTTGGTCTATGTTGATGACCTCCTCATCACTGGCAACAATGGATGTTTTTTAGCTTCTTTTATTGCTGCATTGTCCTCCCGCTTCTTTGTAAAGGACATGGGTGCTCTCCACTACTTCCTTGGTCTTTAGTCATACCCACCTCCACTGGTCTTTTCTCGTTCCAACACAAATATATTCATGATTTACTTGTCCGCACCAACATGATAGGTGCAAAGGAGGTCACTACACCACTCTCCAACACTACCAGCCTTATTCTCACTGACGGCTCTGCCTCTATGGATGCTAGTGAATTTCGAAGTGTTGTCGGGTCCCTTCAGTACTTCTCACTAACCCGGTCAGACATCGCTTTTACAGTGAATAAACTTTCTCAATTCATGCATAAACCAACTCAGCAATTCATTTGCAATCTGTTAAGCGTCTCTTACGGTACCTCAAGGGAACAATTCATCGTGGCCTATCACTCACATGTAATCCTTCCGCTTCATTATATGCCTTTTCTGATTCAGATTGGGCTGACAATCCTGATGACCGCATGTCCACCACGACCTACATTTTATTTTTGGGCGATAATGTTGTCTCTTGGGCCTCTCGGAAGCAACGCTCAGTTGCTCGTTCTTCTACTGAGGTAGAGTATCGGGCAGTTGATGCCACTGTTGCTGAGTTATCTTGGGTTCAACATCTCTTGGGTGAGTTGGGTGCATTTCTTCCCACTTCACCAATGATTTATTCTGATAATGTGGGCGCGACTTACCTCTGTGAAAATCCAGTCTTCCACTCTCGTATGAAACATATAGCTATTGATTTTCACTTTGTGTGTGATCAAGTCACCAAGGGTCAGCTTCGAGTCTCTCATGTTTCTACTACTGATCAGCTGGCGGATGCTCTCACCAAACAACTCTCTCGACAGCGGTTTACTCTTCTTCAGACCAAGATTGGTGTCTTCGATGAAAGCATCATTTGGGGGGGGGGGGTATAAGAATAAACGATTCACCAGCCTGTACAAAATAAATCTACCAGCTGTACAATCTCTCCCTGCTGTAACTTACCTTAAATTTAGGATATTTGTTACCTTAAACTTAGGATATTCTGTTGCTTATTCTCATTGTAACCTTTATATAAACATATTGCAATATAATGTAAAGACAACCTTTTATTAAATCCTTTATTAACTAGGTCATTATAAAACACCACACACTACCCAAAAGTCATGCTTGGTAGTAGACTTAAGATTTTATATATCGATGTGAGACTAGGGTGTTACGTACCTAATTGAATTTATGAGTGTAATAACATTTCATTTCTTAGCATAAAATGTTCCATAATGACGATGCTATTATGTAGATTTAATTTTGTTACTTCAAGGTTTCTGCCTTTTCTTCTTACATTTGTTTCCAATCACCATTATAACCTCTGATGCAATTCAAATGCTCATATGCAGCAAGATAGATCTTTCTTACAATAATTTTTCCAAAGTGCCATCAACTTGCAAGGAAAGATTGTAAGCCCCAGACTTCGCATGATGTCTTTTCTCTATTAATATATTCAACTAAAACTTTACTTTTATTATTTTTATCAGAAACTTGTTCAGAAGCAATTATGGAGGGAAAAACTCGTAAGCTTTAAATATGTTTCATATTATTGAGATATTGAGATTTTTGTTTAGGTTTTTCAATGGCATAAGGCTTGTACTTACCTCCCCTGTATGATTTAAATCAGAGAACTTGCTCCGTGCCTCAACCGCTGTACAAAGGGTAAGTAAATTTTCTAAAAAAATTTGATAGCAAAATCTAGATCTTTTACTGATATTTCTTCAATAGTGATGTTAAATAAGGATAAGATGCTTAGTTTTCCTTCTACTTTCCCCACTTTTTTTTGGTATATTAATCAAGATAGTGGAAGAAGCCAAGTTCTCCCTCTAGAATTAGGATCATCTTCATTTCATGGTCCAAATTTAAAATGTCTTGAAATGTGACATCATGATGATGAGAGAGAGAGAAAAACAATGATAAAAAAAATATACAAAGAAGGGAGAGTCTCTATTTCATTTGAAATTAAGAGGATAAAGAGAGTAATCCTACCTTTTTATTGATCTTTTACAAAAAAATTAAGTTTGTATAAAACATGCCCACACATAATTTGTTAGGAACTAGATGAGTTCCTAACAATGGGAGATAGATAATTAGATCATAAAGAGACTGAAACAAAGTTTGGGGAGAAAGAAAATGCAGAAATAGGTTAGAATGGAGGTGAGGAAGAGATAAGGGAGAAGAGTCTAAAGAGACTCTCTCAAATATTTCATATAACCGTTCATAAAGCTTGAAATGAAAATAACTCACTGCTTACATATTTATACTAAGGTTACTTGAAGAAAAATAAAGCTTAACCTACACCTACTTTACTTATCCTACACCACCTGCACATAGGCGCATGGGCATGTGAGGTTGTTACTTGAAGAATATTCTAGATAATGAGACCTAACAAAAAATGACTAGGGTTATGCTTGACAATTCCCTCCTTTAAAATCCATGCACTCATGGATATTAGGATTAGTAGCCTCTTTTCTAGTTTTCAACCCTTATCAAAAACTGATTGAGGCCCAAATAGGAAGACCATCTCTTAACTGCTTCTACAATTGTCATGAATTCCTTCTCATAAGTAGAGAACCCTTGTCCTTTTGACCTAAGAGCCTTACTAAAATAAGCTAATGGCCTTCTTTCTTGCATTAGTATAGCTCTAATGTCTTCCCCAGCTTTGTTCAACAAGGATCTGGACACAAGATTTCTACGAATATCGGGCACATGAAGCACATCTTGCAAACCAATTGTTTTTCCCAAGTTAGTTTTAGTAAAACTTTCCCTTTCCCCGCAACATTGGTGGCTCGAGAATCGCCCATAAAAACTTTTTCTCCATTAGTCACATTTTCGTAGTTAAGAATTACGTCTCTATTCGCGCAAATGTGTCTAGTGGCTCCGGTATCTACTACCCATTCCGTGAAATTGTAAACTAGGTTTACTTCCGAGACTACAGCAACAATAATGTCATCGGATTCAACCAAGTTCGCTTGGGGCTTAGGCTGAGAGTTATTGTTATTATCTTGCCCCTTGCGAAAGTGACATTTCATAGCAATATGGTCATGTTTGCCTCATACGAAGCAAGGACCTTTAGTGAAAGGTTTCTAAATTTGGTTGGGACTCTTGAACCTATTATCTTTTCTTCCCATTGATTTCTGGTTTTTCCCTTTGTAGTTTTTGGACTGATAATTTTGGGTATTCCATTGTGGCCTTTGTTCTACGAGATTAGCCTTGACAGTGTGATTTAGAACTATGTCTCCTCAGTCTTTAACTCTGTTTTGTTCTTTGATATGTATGTGTGCCACTAGTTCCTGCATAGTATAATCTTTAGTTTCATGTTTAAGGTCCATCTTATAATCTTTCCAAGAGGGTGGTAATTTTTCGATAAAAGCAGCAGCTTGAAAGGTCTCACACATTTTCATTCCTTCCCCAATAACTTCCCCCACAATTGTTTGATATTTATGAACTTGCTCTATAACAGATTTTCCATCTTGCATAAGTTGCATCTTAAAGTCTAGAAATTTCCCAGCTACATATTTCTTAAGACCAGAGTTTTCAACAGCATATTTAGACTTTAAGGCATAACAAATTTTCTTAGCATTTTCATACAGATAATAGATATCAAATAACGAATTAGACAGATAGTGCAAAATATATATACGACATGTACGATTATCTTTAACATAATCCCCTTTTGCAGATTTTTCAACAGGTTCAGTAGTAGCAGTATTATCAACAATAGCAGGAATAGCGGGAGCATCCATATATAACACATATTCCAAATTCATGGTTTCCAAATAAAATAACATATCCTCTGACAATCTCTTAAAATTCGTACCATCAAAGCGTTCAATTTTAGATAGGTCTAAAGCAGATTTCATCTTGTTAATTATCAAAATCACTTTTTAGATTGTTGGAGTATTATGCAAAATTAACAAGACGACGAACAGAACGTAAATTGGAACAACTTATCTAAAAATCGAGGCGTAGCTAGCTAGAGGCTACTGTCCTAAAAAGTGATTTCGCTCCAATTAGTAATAACCTCATGTACAAACGGGCTGCCTGCGATCACCCTCCAGGATTCAATGATGAAGGCTCCAATTGTGTGCACTCACAGCCGGAGATTTTGGACTTGTATTATGTGAATTGCCCAGAAAAGTAATATGAACAAAGTATATAATATAATATGAAAATAGTATAGATGATAACTGTATAGAGAATAACTTGTAATTTTTGTGTCTAAACTCTGAATAACAGTTTGATATATATAGGAAAAAATATGAACGTTGGAAGAAGAACCGTTGGGAGGAAAATTTATTGACATTAACGTTGGGCTAAATAAGGTTAATGTTTTGGAGCGTAATGCGCGCACACACGCACTAAGGTTTTCTGACCGGAAGTCCAAGATCCAAGCTTAGCCCAGACCAATTCTTTAGCCATTCTCATGTCCGCGAGCCCATCCCTATTTCCTTAACCAAGTTATTAAGCCCACACCAAAGAGTACTAATATACACAAGGAATGTTTTCAAAATAGTCAATGTGAGACTTTGACAAAATTCAAAATTTTGAAGCACAACCAACACCTTGAACCAGTTCTTAGGCACCCCATGTAAATACATGGCAGCAATAGGCATTATTCTCTTCTCATTCACTTGGTAAATTTCAAAGTATTCCTCACAATCATATACCCAGCTAGCAGCATCATCCCCCTCTTCAAAAGCTGGAAATGACAATTTCAAATGTCTAAGTTAGGATCCCTTTCCTCATGCCTCCTCCTAGGTTCATATCTTCTCCTTAGGTTGGTCCTAGTGTCTGTAGTATCATAGTCACCATCACTATTATTATCCTCTTCTTCTTGTGTTATCCTCATGTGATAGAGATCTGTATAAATACATTTTCCCTCTTTGTGAGCTCTTCTAGGATTATAAAAGTCATTCCCATCATTGGAACCCTTAGACTGAAGCGTCTTAACAATTCTATCCATGAAGGAATCCATTTTAACTTCAATGTTCTGCAGTTTCTCATGAGTGTACTCTCTCAAACTTAGAAAGTCTTGTTGCAACATTTAGTTGGAGTTTTAATGTGAAGGTCCAACCATGTTGGTGAATTGTTTAGAGAAACGAAATTGAAACTCAGGATTATTAAGTTTCAGAGTTCAATCAATAGATTGATCTGGTGTCAACACTAGACCAATTGGAGTAAATGAGCTTGAGTGTTAATTTTGGTGGTGAAAAGAACTACTCAAGAACAATTAGAGTGTTCAAAATCTCTAGAAATTTAAGTACACCTAGCCTAAGCTTAGATGCACCTATATAGAGTAAACAAGCTACTGAAGAACTCAATGCTAAAAATAAGTATATTATGAACAAAAAGAGACACTATCAGTGTACTAGAGCCATTTTTGTCACTCTTATAGCAGAAAATTGTGTAAACTGGAAAGAAAAATTTAATAATAGGACAATAAACTACTCAAATCTGCTATAGCTTTGTTTAGGGCACTTGATTAAGTAGAATTCATATCACTCTTTTCAACAACAATCAAACGGGTCTCTTAGAAGGAAAAAAATCCGAGTTCGGCAAGTTTTCACCTACATAACTAGAATTTAACAAAAGGTTCAACAATTTGATTAGTTTGTTGATTAGAATAAGTTCCTAATAATCAGATCTAAGTGGTATAATTATAGCTTGTAATTAGAATTTTTGGTTGGTAAATAATGAACAATGAAATACGAGATTAAATTCCATCAAATGGTGTTTGTGTGTGAGTTTAAGGACTTAGTACCTAGAATAGATGTAAGCGAGTAGAGAAAGAGTGATTTATACCATAAATAACATGAAAATGTTGTTGAATTCCGTAGTTGCAGGTTGAACCAGAAAACAGGTGCAAACAGAGAACAATTTCCTCCTCCTTGTTGTTGTTGTTGTTGTTGTTGTTGTTGTTGTTGTGTTTTAAGTACTTGAATACCAACTATTTCTGCTGGGTAATACTTGCAGATGATTACCCAAAAGAAACCAGTAACAATTCCTCCAATTGAAGACTCCAACTAGTAACCCAGATAACCCAAAAATGAAGTTCGAAGTGAAGAAGAAGAGGGTTTCAAACTGTCGAACAGCTTTGACACCAATTTGTTAGGAACTAGATGAGTTCCTAACAATGGGAGATAGATAATTAGGGCAGAAAGAGAGTGAAACAAAGTTTGGGGGAGAAAGAAAGGGCATAAATAGGGTAGAATGGTGTGGTGAGGAAGAGATGAGGGAGAAGAGTTCAAAGGGACTCTCTCAGATATTTTACTTGAAATGAAAACAACTCGCTGCTTACATATTTATACTAAGGTTACTTGATAAATAGATGGATTTTAAGGTTACTTGAATTCTAGATAATAAGACCTAACAGAAAATGACTAGGGACATAATTCCTTTGGATTTTTCTTGTTCAAAAGTAAACTTTAATATTAGTTAAAAAAAGTAAGGCTCCGAATGAGGATTTCTCTCTCCTTTTTATTATCTGATGAGATAATATTTTGATGTTTCATAGATAGGTACTCGGTGCATATTAATTGTGGTGGAAGACAAACCACCATTGGAAGCAATATTTTTGAAGCGGATGAATACCAAGCAGGGCCGGCATACTTTGATCCTGACCAAATAGCAGAGTGGTGGGGAATGAGTAACACAGGAAACTTTTTGGGCCGTAACAAAACTACCGATGCATATATAGCAAAGAATATATCTGTTCTCAAAATGAAAGACTCTGATTTGTACATGAATGCTCGCCTCTCTCCTTCATCTCTCACTTATTATGTACGTTGTTTAGCAAATGGAAACTACACCGTAACACTTTACTTCGCTGAGATAATGTTCAGAGAGAATCGATCTTTTCAGAGTCTTGGAAGACGGATGTTTGATGTTTATGTCCAGGTTCATTTTAACACTTTACATTCATCGGTGTGCGTGAAGAATCTATGTATTGCATTCCAACAAATTAGTACTGGTAATTTTTTACAGGATGAACGAAAACTCAAGGATTTTAATATCCAACACGAAGCAGGAGGAGTTGATAAGGCAGTAAATACAACCATTCAAGCAGTTGTAAAGGGTAAAACTTTACAAATTCGTTTTGTTTACACCGGGAAAGGGTCAACAGCTGTCCCTAAAAGAGGAACATATGGCCCTTTGGTATCTGCTATTTCTGTGGAATCTGGTAAGTTTGGAGTTGCTATATTTCTTTGATATCTCCCATCTCCCTTTCTCCCTCCCTCCCCAATGAGTAGATCTGACAATAAAATAAGTTTGGGTTATTTTTGGATTACATAAAATAGGTATGGGTCACTTAAGGAACCAAAACCATATTACCTATATTTAATATGGGTCATGTGTTTTGAATTTAAATGGTTATGGGTCGAATCTAGATGAACTTATTTTTCAAATTATAATTTCACTAAAATCTTGATTTTTGTTATTAAAAACATTCATTTTGTGATTATAGGCACTATATAAAAAAGTTACATTAATAATTATTATGTTAATTAAAATTAATGAAATTGTTGAGAATTTTATTACAATAATCAATAAATATTTTCTCTTTGTATACATAATCAGGTGGGGGTGGTTTAATTACCCTAGATAAAATGACGAAATTATGTCCGTAGTGAAAGTATATATTTATATACTGAATTCTGTGTTGTATCTACACATATAGGTCAAAGTTTTCATATTTAGAATATGGGTCAACATCTAAAAACTAGTTTCAACTCATATTTATAATTAATACTCCCTCCGTCCCAAAATAACTGCTTAGTTTTGACTTTTTTAAGTCAAATTGACTATTTTTTAAAGCTATTTTTTGTACCATTTTTACAGGATATAGGTGTAGAGGTTATAACAAAAAAAGTATATACAATTTACTACTAATACCAATTTTTATAATGTTAAAAATATATTTATACATGCTTAATTATTAATTTTAAAAATAGTCAATTTGACTAAAAAAAAGTCAAAACTGAGCCGTTATTTTGGGACGGAGGGGTAATATATATCCAAAATTGAACCAACCCATAACCTAAAAACTATTTACCAACCTAATAGATTCAAGTGGTGGTTTTGGTCAAGTGTATGGTTAATACGTTGAGGTTTTTCTGTTCTACAAATTAACTTGAGTTGTTCTCATGTGGAAAACCAGGTTATATATGTTGCTACTCAATAAAACAAAAATGTGCTATGAACAGAACTCTACGTGTCTTGTGCAACGTAATATATTTTGCATCTTTCTCTTGTTCTTCAGATTTCAAGCCTCCTTCAAAGGACGTAAAATCAAAGATATTCATTGCAGTCGGAGTTGTAGCTTCAGGATTATTCCTCGTCATCACACTTCTTGGTATTGCTTGGTGGAAGGGTTATCTGGGAGACCGAATGTCAAGGGAACAAGGTGCCGTAGCTCAATTTGTTTAATTTAAACAAGAGAAGAAAATTCCATACATATGATAGAATTATATAACTCATGAGATGAATATAAATATAAACAACTTCCAACATCTTAACATATGTTCTTCTGCAGTGCTGAGAGGATTAGATTTGCAGACTGGCGTATTTACCTTTCAACAAATTAGAGCTGCCACAAACAACTTTGATGCTGCAAACAAGATTGGGGAGGGTGGTTTTGGATCTGTTTACAAGGTATATATCCATTTTAATTCTTCATTTTTTCCCTTCTTCTTTATATTTGGGGTTATGACAATTGACAATTACGTTTCCATTACATTGCAGGGTGTATTATTGGATGGCACTATAATTGCTGTGAAGCAACTTTCTAACAGATCAAATCAAGGGACCCGGGAATTTGTGAATGAAATAGGCATGATATCTAGTTTACGACACCCAAATCTTGTTAGATTGCACGGATGCTGTGCTGAACGTAAGCAATTACTACTCGTGTACGAGTTCATGGAGAACAACAGCCTCGCCCAGGCTCTGTTTGGTAAGTTCAGTGTTTACTTCCCCGTACGTGTATATTTTATGTTTCCCTAAACTAAATGGGAATATTTTTCCCTTGAATCCTGAGGCAGATACTTTAGACTCTTTCAATGTCACTTGCAGGTCCAGAGGATTCTCGATTGGACTTGGACTGGCCTACCAGGCAAAGAATTTGTATTGGCATAGCAAGTGGTCTGGTTTTCCTTCATGAGGACTCAATTCTGAAAATTGTTCATAGGGACATCAAAGGTACCAACATACTTCTTGATAGAGACCTCAACCCAAAGATTTCGGACTTTGGTTTGGCCAAGCTTGACGAGGAGGAGAACACTCATATTAGCACTAGAATTGCTGGAACTATGTGAGCTCTTTTTTCCCTCTTCCATTCAAAAATAATCTTTAAATGCATAGGGTCCCATTAAAATATTATTTTAATTATTTTTTAGTGGATCTCATCTCTTGAATTCAGTGTCCAACCTTTAGTTTCTGTGCTTAGCATGTGCCCGAAACCCTTAAAATTTAACATTCATGATTATGTGGAAGATTCGAGGTGCACAAAAGCTCGTATGGATCAGCATAAGTAAGAAATCACATTTTCCGTTTGTATTATTATTATTATTTCTTCGCAGAGGGTACATGGCACCGGAATATGCGTTATGGGGTTATTTGACGGAAAAAGCTGATGTATACAGTTTTGGGGTGGTTGCACTTGAAATTGTTGCTGGAAAAAACAACATGAAATATCGTCCAAACGAAAACTACGTTTGTCTTCTTGATTGGGTAAGGCTATATATACTACTAATACTTTTTCGAGTAACTTCTTCATGTGAGTCGCCTTTCCTTACATATATATATATATACTTGTTTCAGGCTCTTGTTACACATCAAAGTGGAAGTCTGATGGATCTAGTGGATCCAAGATTGGGTTCCAATTTCAGCAAGGAAGAGGCAACCAGAATGATCAAAGTAGCTCTATTATGCACTAATCCAACTCCAGCACTTAGGCCGACCATGTCTTCTGTAGTGGGCATGCTTAAAGGAGATATCGGTATTCAGGAGTTAAACGTTGATTCAAGTATGTATGGCGACGATTTTTTCAAGTTTCAAGCTCTCAGGGAAAAGTACAATAAAATGCAAATGAGGAGCTCAAGTCAATCTGAGACCACCATTTCTTCTTCCACTGGCATAAACAATGGCTCCTCCTCCGCATCTGCCCATGACCTCTATTCAGTCAATCTTTTTTCTCAGTAGCAAGTAATATTGAGATATATATATTCTGTGTCTGTTGGATTCCATGGCAAAACCATGTATTTAGTCTTTCTATAAATATATATATATATATATATATATATATATATATATGGGGCCGGATCAGGTGCGGGATCCCGCACCTGGTTAAAATACGGACCTTTATATTTTATTTTTTTTTGCTTTTTTTTTTAAAACAACTAAAAAAAATAAATAAAAAATTATGGAATTGAAATTTTTTCATAATACAGTGTTTTGGATGTGATTTGGGTACGTATAACAAAAATATGTATGTACAGTCTGGGCAGACTGTACCACCACTTTTTGGTATAGGTATTCAAAACACGCCCAAAACATTATATTATGGAAAAATTTCAGTTCCATAAAATATTAAATATTTTTTTTTAGTTGTTTTAAAAAAAAACCAAAAAAAATCAAAAAAAAAAGTCCGCATTTTAACAAAATAAGGGAGCCCTTACCTGATCCTGTCTGTATATATATATATATATATATATATATATATATATATATATATATATATATATATATAATGCAGTACACAAAATGGAGAAACAAAATAATATATATATAATCATCTATATGGCTAGCACATGTATGAATCACCCTTGTAATTGTTAAGTATTTACCCTTTAAACAAATTTGGTCAATTTTGCACTTCTATGTTAGGATGGACTTCTCTGTTTTGATTTTTGTTAACATATAGCTATCTAAGAGGAGAGATCAAAGATATATTATCGATCTGGGATCTGCCTTCATATGACAAATTCACATGGATATTCATAATATCTAAAAAATTTGAATGTAACTAAATTGAGACGTATACCTTAAGTTATCCAATTAAACAACATTATTACACCAAAATTCTGAACAATCAAAATCTTTTTATCCATAAGATAAATGTAAGTGCATTTTTTCAATAAAGAGATGAATGTCATTGATCGCATGATTGTAATCTTTCTAGTGAAAATTTGTCTGGCTATTAAAAATATATATACTTTCATAAAATTTTCATAGTAGGGGAGAACCCATTTTAGGTATAACCCATTTTCTCTTTATACTAATACTTAAAGGGTGTTTTATTTGGGTTTCCATCACACAGTTATTGTGGTGAAGTAGTTTGAGTTTGTACTCAAATTAAGATATCTTTGTATTCTCTCATATTATTATAGTGAATTTTTCGGAGATCATCCCGTAGTTTTTACCTGTTAATTTTAAAGGGTTTTCCACGTAAAATCACGGCGTCTCATGGTTGGATATTTTTTTACTCATTATTTCTTGCAGTGGTTATTATTTTTGGTGGAACTACAAATTTAATCTGTTTGACATATACTAATATTTTATCTATTTAATTTATCAAAAACAACAGTATTTGAGAGATGATTTTTCACAAGGACGTTATCATAAAATTGGTTACTCACACAAGTCAACAACTAATATTGTTTCAAAAAGTCTACAACTAATATATTCGGGTTATGGAAAACTATTCAACCCTAGTATATTTTTAATATAGATTAAATTTTATGATGATGATTATTAATATTATATAACTTTTGAACAAAAAGTACCAAAGAAATATATAAGTAAACTTTTACATTAATTAATATTTAGTTAATCAGGAGTTATTTCTTGGTTTGCATGCTAACAATAATATTCAAATGATCACATTACTCGAAAACGTTTTAGTTATTATAAGTTGAGACTCTGTCAACTTGTTAACTTATCAACATTTGTATTTTCTTCCGATGCAGGGTTTATGTAAAATATCAACGGTTTGATTCTGTTAACTTAGGGTTTATGAGTTAGATTATTATATTTTGAGTTTGATATTATGGAAGAAAAACTGATTTGTGGAATTAATATTTTGATATATTCTTTTCCAGGTGAGTAAACATTGGTAGAATGCTCAAGGCTAGAAGTTGTGATAAATAAATTCTTAATTCTATACGAAGAATGTGACTTCGTCTGTTCTAGAGTTAGAGATACATTTTTATTTTTAGTCCGTTTCAAAATAAGAGATATATTTTTATTTTAAGACTATCTATCTAACAAAATACAAATAATTTTGAATTTCTCACTGTACAAAATTTGGGATAAATTACACCGTCTATATAATGTCGGAGGCACGAGACACAACTAATAAAATGATATGGAGTTTCTAATTCATCATTACTTTTCTACTATCATTTTCAATATCACACCAAATCTCGTCTTACATAAGACTATATTTTCATTTTTGAGAAAATAAATATATCTACAGGAAATATTTACTTGCAAATCTTGTACGTGACGCCCCCAAAATAGGTTTAATACCAATCCATTCTGAGTCGCCAATTACATGGTACAGAATTTCAAATACAAATCTATTATAACAAAAGGTCGTGAGAAATACGACCATACAACTGTGAGTTTGAATACAAATCGTATATAATACGAAATTTAAACATTCAAATTCATCCTTTATTCATTACAATCATTATCTCACTATTTTATAGAATAGTGAGGACTTCAACATATCTAACTCTGTCCATCACACTGTTCCCCGACTAGTCCCCGCAATATTCTCATTTCATGAATAGGACAATAGATAAAAAGGGTGAGCTCAACTAGCCCAGTAAGAAATATTATGACTAAGATAATGAAAAATAATTTATCGTTAGCCTTCAACAATTCAGATAAAATATTATGGACAACAAGTTTTAGATCAATAATCACAGCAAAAATAACATTTCATTAGAAGAGCTAAATAGAGAATGAAGTCTACTATCTTCTAAGCTTTAAAAGTCCATCATCAATATTTTATCCCTATAACATCAATCAATATACATCTTGAATCAAATCTTCATCTTTGCACTACGAGCCAAAGATATTCATTTGTATCACCAGTTGGTCATGTTCATCTCAACACCTATCATCTTTGCACTACGGGCCAAAGATATTCATCAAGTAATCATTCATCTTTGCACTACAGGCCAAAGATATTCAGTTATATCACCATTTAGGACTGAGGATGATGAAAAATATTTTAAAGAAAGAATCCAGTGAGATAAAGGACAAAGATTAAATATTCGTATTTTAGTTTATCCAAGTTCAAAAACACTCCATAATAATACTTTGTGGAGAAAAATTTAAGAAATAAAACTCAAAACTTGGATCCAATCAAAGATATGAATCCTAACAGACAACTCGGACAAATAGAAGAAAATTTAATTTTTCGGTGCATAGTACCGTATTTGTGAATAGTGTCGTATACGTGAATAGTGCTGTATACATGAATAGTAACCCCGACATAAAAATGATAGAAATTTCATAAGAATAATATACTTCGTGAATATTACCGTATTCGTGAATAGTGTCGTATACGTGAATAATGTCGTATACGTGAATAGTAACTCCGACGAAAAAGGTAAAAATTTCATTATAAGATTCATACCAATATTTCGATAAAATGATATTGAAAGCAATAACATCATTTACGAAGAAAATAACATCCCTTACCTCGAAAGAACAATACTTCTGACTGAAATATCGGATGTAAAGTTGAAGGAAACTTGCACCGAATAGCAACTCTCAATGTATCAAAATGCTCACAAAAATACGCTCGATAATATATAGAGAGAAAACTTATGTTTCTGGTGTGATTTTCAATTCTAACCTAAGCACCTATTTATAGGAAAATGTGTAGAACACCAAAGGAGACTAAATTAATAAAATATTAATAAACATTTTGACGCACATTTTTTTTTGAAAATTCAAAAGCCACCACAAGTGAGGCCCACCCATTTCAGCACTTTTCCACACCAACCAAAAGTGGGTCCCACCCTTTTATTAAAAAAATATTATTTATTTTCCGAAACTTCAATAATTCATAATAAATAACTCGTTAGTCCAAAAAATACGAACTCTATGTCCTTTTCATAGGAATTTTAATTCTCTACAACTTTGCAGAGGGAAGTTTTTTCAAATTCACAACCGAAAATATCCGAAATCCACAAACGAATGATTTTTAATACATTCATTCCGACAAAATACTGATAAAACACCTCAGCATTAATTCTTTCATTTATATCCACACAAAATAAATATATTCATCATTTATATCTACATAAAATAAATATTTCCTTATCATATAAATTAATAATTAATTATTCACAAATAATATTATAGAACTACAATATTGACAACCAGGTCGTTTCCAGGAAAGAGGGGGCTTTCCGATAAGGATTTCTCCTTACTGACGCACAATTAGATTAACCTAACCCCTTTCCTCGACAGAGCGTCCACTACAAGAAAAAGGTCTATCAGCGACCAATTATATCAGCGACCGCATTTTCGGTCGCTGATAATATTAATAGCGACCGATATCAGTGACCACGCTATATTATAGTCACTAAGTTATATCAGCGATCGAATGCGGTCGCAGATCGGTCGTAAGAATAAATTTCCCCCCAAAATTTGGCAGGAAATGTTAGCGCGTATTTTTATTGCGACCACTTAAAAACAGGGACCGCATGCGGTCGCTGATAAGTCCATGTCATTAAAATTCAGCGACCGCATACGGTCGCAGATGGCGGTCGCTGATCAAACTAAATGAATTCAGTAACCAGATCGCTCGACACAGAAATCGGAAGGGAAAAAAAAGAGGGAGGTCACCGAAATAGAGAGAAAAGGGAGAAAGGGGGGAGAAGAGAAGAAGGAGAAGTAGTTTGCGTTCATTCTTCTTCTAATTAGAGACTAATTTTAGAGGTAAGAGCTATTTTTTAAGTTCTTATTCATTAATTTTTTTGGTTGTTTGTTATTCTTGTTCCTTCTTCTCCAAATCAGTATGTTTGCTACGAATTTGTGTTTTAAGAGTTAATTTATTGCAAAGAGTTGAATGAATATGGCTAGCATGCTTAAATCATATTTTGGGTAATATGATTATGATTTTATTAGTATTTGAAGTCGATTTGGGTAATATGATTATGTTTGGTGTTTATAAGTTTTGATTAGAGTAAAATTTATTTAGGTAATACACAGTACTTTGGGTAATTTGATTTTGTTAATTTATGTCAATTTGGGTAACTTGGTTAGTGATAGGATGAAGTTAGTATAAAATTTATATTTCGGGTAACTTGATTTGGGTAATAGGATGAATGTATTAGATTGTAGTTAGTATAAAATTTATATTTTGGGATTCTTTTTGTGCAATAGAGGTAATAACAGTTTGGTTATTATAGGAAGTCATGCACACGATATAGACTCGTGAATCCCCTGATTATGTTTGTAGTTTAACTAATTATATTGGTCATTGTGAAAAAATCATTTGTAGACTGAGAACTTGATATTGACATCATAATGTGGATCAAAACGTGAATAATTGCTCCCACGAAAAATGATTGAGTTTCAAAACTCTTTTGTAGTAAATCTCTAGATTAAAACTGTTTGCAGATAGTGTCTCTTTTATATAATCTAGTTGGCCACTTATACAAGTAAAATTAAATAATTTTCCTACATACCTATCAAACAAACTCTAAATTTGCAATTTTTTCCTACAAACTCCATTGTATTGGGAATTTGTATATGTAATTTGTTACATAATTGTATTGGAAACTGTTATTTTTGTAAGCAAATTTGGGGCTGCTTCATGCTCAAATTCTTTCTTATTATGAACAATTTTATGAGCATTGGGATTCCGATAAGTTCATAATTTCCATCCAATTCCTATGGTATCTCATATGGAATGTTGGTTTATGTCTTGGGTTCCTAGAAATGACCTTATATACATGTCGTCGTGCATGTGGCTAGTCCATATTACAGGGGAGACTCTGGCGAAAATTTTTTATTGGTCGGGTAGTTGCGAACATTTATACTATTAACGAGCCTATTGGTGATCCACTAGAGCCTATTAAGGGGATGTTGGAGCTGATGGGCTGGGCTTGGGGCCGCGAGGCCACGCCAAGCTTAGCTAAGCCTCACGGGGCCAAGCCAAGCTTGGTTGTTAGGGGGCTGTTAAGCCAAAATAGACAGTGCTAGGGAACTGTTAGTGCAACAGAGAAGGTAACTAAACACACTTGGTCAATAAAGAGATTGTTTTGGCTTTAAAGTTGTATAAATAAGTTAGCAAACTCTGATATAAAGCTAGCATGAATCAAGTCATATGATTACAAGTATATACGATCTCAAGTCATTTAATTACAAGTATGCTCAAGTCATATGGTTACAAGTATGCTTAAATGTTAATCATATACATGCTTACAAGTATGATCAAGTCATATGATTAATAAGCTCATGTTATCTGGCAGAAGTGACCCGTCCAAACTAAAGATAATCTGAACAAGGAACGACAAAAAGCCCTGCACAATGCTGAGATTGACCATCCAGGACAGGGTGAGCAGTATATGCATGAGCATAACCCCTGGTGGTGCGTACATCCCATATGGGTGCAGATGTGTGACCAATGGAGAGCTGAGAGCTGGGTCAAGAGACGTAAGACTGCCGCCTCGAACAGATCCTCAGGTGTATCTGAAGGCGAAAAGGCAAAAGGCACGTACAAGGGCGGCAGTATATCAGAGCTGCAGAATATTGCTGCTAGGGTACATATGTATAGCAAACTTATTGGCTTAGTTATTTGTCTTTATGTTTACAGTCATGTTTTGTAGCTAAAATATCATATGTTTACATATTAATATGAGAACATGAACTATAGGAGTCTGAGTCTCAAGGTCAACCTATCAATTGGTTGGATGTGTATGTAGCCACCCGTGATGGTCTGCCTGATCAGATAGGGGTAATAAACTAACTTTATACTAATATGTTGTTTATAAATTGTGACAACCTTTTTTAGCATTTTTTATTTATTTTTAACTATTTAATTGTTGACCTTCTGACAGGATACTTATAAGGGCTTAATGAACGAGCGTTATCTTGAAGGCACCCCGCGTCCGTCGATTGATCAAGAATTGTGGGAGATGGCGTCCGTCGTGAAGAAAAACTATATTAAAGGCCAAGGACAAAGACGACGACCGACCATCAGTGGCACAGGCAGCTCTGCTACCCAGTCTACACAGTCATCAGGTCATCCAGCCTATCATACTCCTGCTGACTGTGTGAGAGCGATCTGCCAGAATCGTGATCTTCTTCGTATACTGGGCGGGCATCTGCATTCTCTTAGTCCTGATGAGTTGGCGGAGGCAATGGCGGCAGCAGCAGCATCACAACATCAGGGTGGCGACCAGGTATATATATCGATATTGTTACTGTCACTGTCTTACTTATATGTTTCATTACATTGTCTATTGCTTAGCTTTTCTCAAGTCATAGCAGTATCAAGACATGTAACATATATGTTTTATTCTTTTGTTAATTAGAGGGTACTAATTTGGATGATCCATGAAGAGCTAGACCAGTCATATATGTTAGATTTTTAAAGCCTTGCTAGACTTATTTTTTAGATTTTTAAATCCTTGTACTCTTTTAGATTCATTCTTTGGACAATTTTATTGGTTTATGATTCTATTATATGGATGTTTACGATTGTATTGTGTTAGTTTACGATGGATGTTTATCATATAGTAGTTATCATGGATGAATGTTTATCATACAGTAGTTATCATAGATGGATGCTTATATATACTGCTGCGTGTTGGGATAGAAAGCAGGTAAAAAGGAGGTTATTTTTGGGAAATCAGTAAAACAGGAAAAATATTTAAAAAAAAACATATCAGCGACCGCATGCGCTCGCTAATACTGAGATGCGGTCGCTGATAACTACTTTGAAACTAGCGACCGAATCGGTCACTATTACCGGTCGCAGACACGTGTGCCATGTCACGGCTGACAAATGACTCAGCATGAGTCATATTAGCGACGGATTCGGTCGCTGACAGCGGTCGCTGACAGCGGTCGCTGATAATTCGGTCGCTATTGGTGGTCGCTCACGTCCATCCAGCGACCAGTTTATCTGCGACTACTGTCAGCGACCGAATGCGGTCGTTGATACTCATCTGCGACTATATGCGGTCGCTGATAAGCTTTTTTGTTGTAGTGTTCCTTAGACATTGCCAATAATGCTATCTAATAATATTATTCAAATAATATGAATTATTAATTTAATAATTTGAAATACTGTGCAATGATAATTATTGAATATAATATCTACGTAGAAATTATTGAATCAATAATATAAAATATTAAACAGTAATTATTGTAACAATAATTGAGTAAGTGCCTTCTTACGTAAGAATCAATAATTTAGAATTACTGTGTGCTACTGTGCAACACCGCATATTACTGTAGTTTAACCACCGGGTATTTCAACAGTTCTAACCGTAACAACTACGCCATTATTATTAGAAAAATCATTCTTGTCGTTTTCTTCATTCGACAGTTATTCTATTATGGGGCCCACAGAAGTCTGCGCCGTCATACGAATATTCCCCGACAATAAGAATATTCCACGACTAAACGAATATTTCCCGACAATTGAATATTTTATTACCACTTGTTAACTTTGGAAAATTTACACATTACTCCCATAACTTATCACATTTATCAAGACAACACATTGCTGTTTAAAACAATATATAAAGAATATTAAATATTTATTTAAAAATTTTGGGGTCTTACAACATCCACTCCTTTTGAAATTTCGTCCTTGAAATTGACGTACGTACCTGGTATGTCGAAAAGGTGAGGATACCTTGCTTTCATTTCTGATTCTAACTCCCATGTCATTTCCTCAATAGCATGATTTCTCCACAAAACTTTAACTTGTGGTATAACCTTTGAGCGTAGAACATGCTCATTCCTATCCAAGATCTTGATAGGTACTTCTTCGTACGTTAAATCTTCGGCTATCTCGTCTGGTTCTAACTCAATGATGTGGTTTGGGTCTTTCACATATTTACGAGGCACGGATATATGAAAAACGTTATGAACACGAGACATGCTTGGAGGTAAAGCGAGTCTATAAGCCACTTTTCCTATTCGGTCAAGAATCTCAAATGGGCCAATGAATTGTGGATTGAGCTTTCCTCTCTTTCCAAACCTCGTAACTCCCTTCCATGGAGCAATACATAATAATACATGATCCCCAACATTAAATTCCACGTCCTTTCGATGAAGATCCGCATAACTCTTTTGTCGATCCTGTGCCAGTTGTATACGTTGTCGGATCATTTGAATCTTTTCCGTAGTCATACGTACTAACTCCGGTCCCAACAATGTTACTTCACCCACCTCATCCCAGCATACTGGAGAACGACATTTTCGCCCATACAATGCCTCGAATGGAGCCATGCCTATACTTGTCTGATAACTGTTGTTGTAGGAGAATTCTATCAATGGTAGGTACTTGTCCCAACTTCATTTGAAATCAAGGACACAAAGTCTCAATAGATCTTCAAGAGTTTGAATAGTCCTTTCCGATTGCCCGTCCGTTTGAGGAAGATATGTCGAACTGAATCGTAAAGCTGTGCCCATAGCTTTCTGTAAACTAATCCAAAAACGTGAAGTAAATCTGGGGTCACGATCCAAAACTATGGATATTGGCATGCCATGCAATCTCACAATCTCATTTACGTACATACGGACAAGGCGTTCAAGGGAATAAGTCTCTCGTATAGGCAAGAAATGAGCAGACTTGGTTAATGTATCCATAATAACCCAAATCGCATCTATGCTTTGAGAAACTTTGGAAAGACCTATAACAAAATCCATGGTAATGTGTTCCCACTTCCACTTTGGAATCTCAAGTGGTTGCAATGGACCCTTAGGTACTTGATGCTCTGCCTTGACACGTTGACAAGTTAAACACCTCGAGATGAACTCCGCGATCTCTCTTTTTATATTGCTCCACCAAAATTTATGTCGAAGATCACGATACATTTTGGTACTCCCGGGATGGATTGCAAACGGTGTGTTGTGAGCCTCCATCATGATTATATACTTTAAGTCAGAATCGTTAAGAACACAAAATCTGGAATAGCACCTTCTTGCACCTTCTTCTTTATCTTTATCAGTTCCGGGTCTATAGTGTGAGCAACTTTGACTTTATTAATCAAAGTTGGTTCTATGCGTATACTTGACATCATCGCATGAGTCCCCGAAATCTTGAACTCTATCTTCATCTTTTGTAAGTTACACAGAATAGGCTTTGACAACATTGCATTCGTTCCCGCATATGATCTTCTACTCAATGCGTCAGCTACCACGTTCGCTTTTTCAGGATGGTATGATCATAATCTTTCAACAGCTCAAGCCAACGTTGTTGCCGCATGTTGAGTTCCTTCTGAGTGAAGAAATATTTGAGGCTCTTATGATCCATATAGATCTCCACTTTCTCTCCATACAGGTAGTGTCTCCAGATCTTCAACGCGAAAACGACTGCTGCCAACTCTAGATCATGAGTAGGATAATTCCTCTCATATTCTTTGAGTTGTCGTGAGGCATAGGCTATGACTTTCCCATGTAGCATGAGAACATATCCTAACCCTTTGCCCGAAGCATTGCTATAAATGACAAATCCATCCGAACCAGATGGTATCGTCAGAACAGGTGCCGAAATGAGTCTCCTCTTGAGCTCTTGGAAGCTCTTCTCACATTCCTCATTCTATACGAATTTTGTATCTTTTTGAGTCAGCTAAGTTAATGGAGTAGCGATATAAGAAAATTCTTCTACGAATCTCCGATAATAACCAGCTAAGCCCAAAAAGCTACGTACTTCGGTCACCGACTTAGGTTGTTCCCAACTTTGTATGGCTTCAATCTTCGCCGGATCAACAGATACTCCATGTTTTGATACTACGCGCCCAAGGAATGCTACTTCCTCAAGCCAGAACTCACACTTCTTCAACTTGGCAAAAAGCTTGTTATCACGAAGCCTTTGGAGTACCAGCTTCAAGTGGTGCTCATAATCTTCACGGCTTTTGGAATAGATGAGGATGTCATCAATAAAGACAACCACGAATTGATCTAAATATTCCTTAAATACACGGTTCATCATGTCCATAAAAGCGGTAGAAGCATTAGTCAATCCAAATGACATGACTAAGAATTCATAATGCCCGTATCGTGTTCTGAAAGTAGTATTAGGAATATCCTCAGTTTTAATCTTCAGCTGATGATATCCAGAATGAAGATCGATCTTTGAAAAGAATTGTGCACCTTGCAACTGGTCAAATAGGTCAACAATACGAGGTAGTGGATACCTATTCTTGATGGTGACATGGTTCAACTCCCGATAGTCAATACAAATTCGCATATTCCCGTCTTTCTTCTTTACGAATAAAATAGGAGCACCCCAAGGAGATGTACTAGGACGTATAAAACTGATGTCTAACAATTCCTGTAGTTGAACCTTTAACTCCTGAAGTTCGATAGGAGCCATCCGATATGGGGTTTTAGAAATGAGTTTTGTATCGGGTTCAAGGTCAATAAAGAATTCAACTTCACGTTCTGGGGGGTATACCGGGGAGTTTTACGGGAAATACGTCAGGAAACTCATTAACAATAGAAATATCATTCAAACCTAACGTATCCTGGTTTAGATCAGTGACATGTGCTAAGAAAGCTTGACATCCGTTTTTCAATAAACGAATGGCTTTATGACTTGAAATAACATTGACTGATTTTAGTGGTTTGGTTGTTTGGATTCGCACAACAGGTTGGTTAGGAATATGAAAACTAACAACCTTACGAAAACAATCAATTTTGGCATGATAAGTGGTTAACCAGTCAATTCCTAAAATCTCGTCAAATGCAACTATTTTTAAAGATATAAGATCAACAGGTAGGGTGAGGGTACCAATTTGAATCAAGCAAGATTTGTAAACTGTGGATGTAATAAAGGTTTCTCCCAATGGAGTTTCAACAGATAAGTCAAAGGCTAATTTCTCAGGTGTCAAGTTTAAACGTTGAGCACAAACAGGTGAAATAAAAGAATGGGTAGCACCGGTATCTAATAAGGTGTAAACTTCGCAAAAGTTTATGATTAGCTTACCCGTAATAACCTCATTCGGGTTCCTTTCTTGCTGAACAGTTACGACAAAAGCCCTTCCCGGAACCACTGACTTCGACTTGTCCGGAACAGCTTTAGGAATCACCACCCCCGCTGGACTAGGTTTCGTTACAGGACACATCCGAGCTATATGTCCTTCCTTTCCACAATTATAACACACCTTGGATTGTTGTGTGCAGTTGGGACTGATATGACCCTCTTGCCCGCATTTGTATCATACGATCAGCGGTCTTTCTCCTCCCCTAGAAATAGTTGATGTTGGTACTGTTGTCTTCACGTTATCATTGTTGTACCTTCTCTTTTTTGAAATCTCCCCCCGACTCACTTCTTCTACTATCATAGCCACGATTACCACCAGAGTGGTTACCGCCTTTGTCCGAATGTTTTCCTCCCCGTTGGTTGTCATGGCTCCGATGACTGCTGCCACCGGTATGACCCTGGTTGTTGTCCCTTGGTTGAACATAATCGCTATCTCGTTCTAACAATTGGGCCCTGTTCACTACATCTGAATATAGAGAAAATTTGTGAAAAATGAGGTATTGACGTATTTCGGGTTTCAAACCTCTCAGAATCATCCGTGTTATATGTTCCCCATCTCCACCAAATGAGGTGCGAACTAGGATAACTCCGCGAACTTAGCCTCGTACTGGGACACCGTCATTTTGTTATGTTCCAGTCTGATAAACTCTACCTCTTTCATGTGGCGAATACTTTCTGGAAAGTATTTATCATTGAACAGTTTCTAAAACTCCTCCCAAGACATCATGAGTGCAGCAGGCTTGGTACGCTTCACAGATTCCCACCAGATAAACGTGGCGAATGGGACCTTCTGTTCATCCGTGCATCCCAAGACATCAAATATCTTGATAATTTTCTTGACCCACGTCTCTGCCTTGATTGAATCCGGCTTTCCCACAAATTCTGGTGGTCCCAACTCTTTGAACTGCTTGGCTGTGACAAGCCGTGAGTTATTAGTTCCACCTGTATTATGAACACGAGTCTCCCTCGTCTGGTTTTGCATGAACTGCAAAAAGCTTCTAAACATCCCATCATTCATCGTCTGATCTGTGGTGTTATTTACAGGAGGAATATTGCCTTCCTGTTGTACGTTCTCCTGGTTGGTGATTAAAGGAGTCTCAACGGTCTCATTTACTCCATTGCTTAGATTTTCAGCCACCATTCTCAAATACTACCATAAAATAAGGGTTAATTAAACAAATTAACATATCACATATTAACCCTATTCTCCGACTGACCAATTAAATACCACATAAGCTTAGGTAGGACACACTAGCGAAGGATTTACTCGTCTCTCCCCTCCTAGTTCTATTCCCAGATCTCCGCCAGAGATCATATCCCTAAGCTCTGATACCAACTGTGACGCCCCCAAAATAGGTTCAATATCAACCCATTCTGAGTCGCCAATTACATGGTATAGAATTTCAAATACAAATCTATTATAACAAAAGGTCGTGAGAAATACGACCATACAACTGTGAGTTTGAATACAAATCGTATATAATACGAAATTTAAACATTCAAATTCATCCTTTTTTCATTACAATCATTATCTCACTGTTTTATAGAATAGTGATGACTTCAACATATCTAACTCTGTTCATCACACTGTTCCCCGACTAGTCCTCGCAATATTCTCATTTCCTGAAGAGGACAATAGATAAAAAGGGTGAGCTCAACTAGCCCAGTAAGAAATATTATGACTAAGATAATGAAAAATAATTTATCATTAGCCTTCAACAATTCAGATAAAATATTATGGACAACAAGTTTTAGATCAATAATCGGAGCGGAAATAACATTTCATTAGAAAAGTTAAATAGAGAATGAAGTCTACTATCTTCTAAGATTTAAAAGTCCATCATCAATATTTTATCCCTGTAACATCAATCAATATACATCTCGAATCAAATCTTCATCTTTGCACTACGGGCCAAAGATATTCATTTGTATCACCAGTTGGTCATGTTCATCTCAACAGCTGTCATCTTTGCACTACGGGCCAAAGATATTCATCAGGTACTCATTCATCTTTGCACTACAGGCCAAAGATATTCAGTTATATCACCATTTAGGACTGATGATGATGAAAAATATTTTAAAGAACGAATCTAGTGAGATAAAGGACAAAGATTAAATATTCGTATTTTAGTTTATCCAAGTTCAAAAACAGTCCATAATAATACTTTGTGGGGCAAAATTTAAGAAATAAAACTCAAAACTTGGATCCAATCAAAGATATGAATCCTAACAGACAACTTGAACAAATAGAAGAAAATTTAATTTTTTGGTGCATAGTACCGTATTTGTGAATAGTGTCGTATACGTGAATAGTAACCCAGCTATAAAAATGATAGAAATTTCATAAGAATAATATACTTCGTGAATAGTACACATGAATAGTACCGTATTTGTGAATAGTGTCGTATACGTGAATAATAACTCCAACGAAAAAGGTAAAAATTTCATTATACGATTCATACCAATATTTCGATAAAATGATATTGAAAGCAATAACATCATTTACGAAGAAAATAACATTACTTACCTCGAAAGAACAGTACTTTTGACTGGAATATCGGATGTAAAGTTGAAGGAAACTTGCACCGAATAGCAACTCTCTATGTATCAAAATGCTCACAAAAATACGCTCGATAATATAGAGAGAGAAAACTTATGTTTCTGGTGTGATTTTCATTTCTAACCTAAACACCTATTTATAGAAAAATGCTTATAACACCAAAGTAGACTAAATTAATAAAATATTAATAAACATTTTGACGCACATTTTTTTTTGAAAATTCAAAAGCCACCACAAGTGGGGCCCACCCATTTCAGCACTTTTCCACACCAACCAAAAGTGGGTCCCACCCTTTTATTAAAAAATATTATTTATTTTCCGAAACTTCAATAATTCATAATAAATAACTCGTTAGTCCGAAAAATACGAACTCTATGTCCTTTTCATAGGAATTTTAATTCTCTACAACTTTGCAGAAGGAAGTTTTTTCAAATTCACAACCGAAAATATCTGAAATTCACAAACGAATGATTTTTAATACCTTCATTCCGACAAAATACTGATAAAACACCTCAATATTAATTCTTTCATTTATATCCACACAAAATAAATATATCCATCATTTATATCTACATAAAATAAATATTTCCTTATCATATAAATTAATAATTAATTATTCACAAATAATATTACAGAACTACAATATTGACAACAAGGTCGTTCTCAGGAAAGAGGGAGCTTTCCGATAAGGATTTCTCCTTACTAGCGCACAATTAGATTAACCTAACCGCTTTCCTCGACAGAGCTTCCTTAGACATTGCCAATAATGCTATCTAATAATATTATTCAAATAATATGAATTATTAATCTAATAATTTGAAATACCGTGCAATGACAATTATTGAATATAATATCTACGTAGAAATTATGGAATCAATAATATAAAATATTAAACAGTAATTACTGTAACAATAATTGAGTAAGTGCCTTCTTACGTAAGAATCAATAATTTAGAATTACTGTGCAATACCGTGTGCTACTGTGCAATACCGTGTATTACTGTAGTTTAACCACCGGGTATTTCAACAGTTCTAACGGTAACAACTACACCGTTATTATTAGAAAACTCATTCCTGTCATTTTCTTTATCCGACAGTTATTCCGTTATGGGGCCCACAGAAGTCTGCGTCGTCGTACGAATATTCCCCGACAATAAGAATATTCCATGACCAAACGAATATTCCCCGATAATTGAATATTTTATTACCACTTGTTATCTTTGGAAAATTTACACATTACTCCCATAATTTATCACATTTATCAAGACAACACATTGATGTTTAAAAAAATATATAAAAAAAATTAAATCTTTATTTAAAAATTTTGGGGTCTTACAAATCTCGTCACACATTTTTGACAAATATTTAACCAACATTTATAAAAAGGTAAAAAAAAAATTTGCTTTATACTTCTTGAAAGTCATTTTATAGTATACGATTCTCGTCATTCAAACAAAACCTTTTGTGTCAAGTGTATATATATATATATGTTGGTACCAAAGGGAAAACAAAGAACTTTGTGAATACTAATTGACTTCTAGAATAGTTATCTTATTCAACAACCACTATGACTAATAAATAGCCTTACACTAAGATGGAAAGGGAAATAACAACCCACGACTTTACAGGTCCTATAATCGTGGAACATGACTACATTAAACAGAAAATAATCATGTCCCTCAAGCTAAGGAGGAATTATTCAACATAATAGAAAATGAACCTAAATCAACGAGAAATACTCCAACAGTTTCATCATCCTCCCTTAAACTGAATGCCACTGACATTTAGTTTACACCTGGATATTCACATACACCCAGTAACTCTCGCATTTTCAGAAATAAATCAAGCTTCAAAGGTTTTGTTAGAATATCCGCAACTTGCTCATGTGTAGAACATTGAATTAGCTCAACTGATCCATTTCTGACAAGATCTCGAAGGAAATTAAATCTTATATCTATGTGCTTGCTACGGCTATGGATTACGGGGTTATTTGAGAGTTTGATCGCTGAGACATTGTCACAGTACACCACCGTTGGACTGCTTTGCACTTGATTGAGACTACTCAGAATTCTTCTTAACCACACGACTTGACATGCACTTGATGCTGCTGCTATGAACTCAGCTTCAGTGGTAGAAAGAGTAACAAATGGTTGTTTCTTTGAAGACCAAGAAATAGCCCCTGAACTCATTAGAAAAACATAACCAGAGGTGCTTTTCCTGTCACCCTGATCACCAGCATAATCGCTGTCCGTATGTCCGTATATCCGTATGTCCGCCGCTTTCCTTGTTTAGAGGGTAAGTAATCTCCTATAAATCACGCTAACATTTTGTATTTTTTTTGTGGCATCGTAGTCAGATGAAATATTTTTACGAGTGATAGAATTGAAAATGATAGATAAAATGACTTCAAGGCCCGACCTGGTTAAGTTTAATTCGCTCCACTAATTGATGCAAAATGGTTCCATCGAATATCTTAGAAAAGTCCGTGATATTCTTCAATTTGCACTATTGAAGAATATCCAACAGACAACTCTATGAATTACTGGATTGTTGTTTACTAAGTATTGTATTCTGCAGTAATACAATAAGTTAGAAGATCAAGAAAGAATAAGGAAATACATTTTTCCAAATATATTTTCTAGAATGCTACATGTGTCCCTTATTTTTAGTGTTTGAATAGGTGTCATTTGGTAAGTTACAACTTTTCAAAATAAGAAAAAAACTTCCACTAACTGCTGCAGGTTTAGTTATTGTATTAGTTACAAACAGTTGCAACTTCTGGCTTGTAACTAACACCAACCGCTGTTCCAGAAAATAACTACCATTGTTGCTTGTTGCTGTTGTATCTATTATTACAAGGTTTAGTTATTGTAATAGTTACAAACAGTTGCAACTTCTGGCTTGTAACTAACACCAACCGCTGTTCCAGAAAATAACTACCATTGTTGCTTGTTGCTGTTGTATCTATTATTACAAGGTTTAGTTATTGTAATAGTTACAAACAGTTGCAACTTCTGGCTTGTAACTAACACCAACCGCTGTTCCAGAAAATAACTACCATTGTTGCTTGTTGCTGTTGTATCTATTATTACAACAACAATTTCACTGGTTTATTACAACAATATATAGGCCACTTCTATGGCACTTAATATGTATTTCATTTTCTCTTTTCAACTTCATATATAAAATAAGCCCACCCAAAATTTAATTAAAAATTTTGAAAATCATGAACATCGTCTAGATATTTTAATCTGATTATATCCAACATTTAGGTTTGCTCTTTCCTTTTTAGTATCTCTGATCCTATCTAACAGAAGTAAAATTTTGATGTTTCGTAGATAGGTACTCACTGCATATTAATTTTGGTGGAAGCCAAACTACCATTGGAAAGATTAATTTTGAAGCGGATGAAGACCCAGTAGGTCCGGCAAAATTTGTTCCTCTGAGGAGAGACTGGGGAACTAGTAGCACAGGATACTTTTTGTATCGTAACGAATCTATAGACGGATATACAGCAAATAATATATCTGTTCTCCCAATGAATGACTCTGAATTGTACATGAAAGCTCAGCTCTCTCCTTTATCTCTCACTTATTATGGCCGTTGTTTAGCAAATGGAAACTACACTGTAACACTTCACTTTGCTGAGATAATATTCAGAGATAATCGATCTTTTCAGAGTCTTGGAAGACGGATGTTTGATGTTTATGTCCAGGTTAACTATAACACTATCGATGTTTCACTCATTTTGTGTGAAGAAGTGTATTTTCGTTCTAACTAATTAGCTTGCTACAGGATGAACGAAAACTAAAGGATTTTGATATCGAAAACAAGGCACAAGGAGTTGATAAGGCTGTAATATACACAACTAAAGCACTTGTAAAGGATAAAACTTTACAAATTCGCTTTGTTTACACTGGGAAAGGGACAACAGCTGTCCTTATGAGAGGAACATATGGTCCTCTGATATCTGCTATTTCTGTAGAAGCTGGTAAGTTTTGCTCTGTTTAACGACTGTCATGCATCTTTCTATTGTGTAGCAGTGTTCTCTCTCTCCCCCTCTCCCTACTTAATAATGAATTTTATTTAGGAATATTCCGGCCATGAACAGAACTGTGTGCGCAATATAATATCTTTTGCATCTTTCTCCTGTTTTGTAGATTTCAAGCTTCTTTCGGATGGAAAACGAAATATATACATTGCAGTCGGAGTTGTGGGTTTAGGATTATGCCTTATACTCGCAGTTCTTGGTGTTGCTTGGTGGAAGGGCTATCTAGGGGGGCAAATGTCAAGAGAACAAGGTGTCGTAGTTCAATTTGTTTGATTTAAAGGGAAGAGCCAAAATTCCGTATATATGATAGGATTATATAATTTTTTGTTTTACCCCATGGACTACAATGATATATAGCAAATGAATTTACACTTGGTCATGTAAATGTGACCATCTCTTAGATTTGGGGATGTCATGTAAATGTGACCATCTTTTAGATTTAGGGATTTCATAAAGTAATATTTTGACTCAAAAAGACAAGCTTTTCTTTTGAGAAGATAGATAACTCATGAAGATGCAAAACTACTACTTGGTTTGTAAGATTCATTTCAACATCAACATATGTTCTTCTGCAGTGCTGAGAGGATTAGATTTGCAGACTGGCGTATTTACCTTTCAACAAATTAAAGCTGCCACTAACAACTTTGATGCTGCAAACAAGATTGGGGAGGGTGGGTTTGGATCTGTTTACAAGGTATATAGCAATTTAATTCTTCACCTTTTGTACTTAAAAAAAACAAATTATCAACTCGACACGCTTTTTTTTTTCTGTTTTATTTGTGGGGTTATGACAATGGGAGATGAGCTTAAGTTACATGGACTCAAATGGAGTCCGACACGGATACTCCTCAATTTTGTCACTTTGTTACACTAAAATAAAATCTTCAGCACCCATACCCTTTGACCGAATCGAGTGTCGGACACGAGTACTGTACTTTAAGTTTATGGCAATGTGAAGAATCCATGTAACATAGGAGATGAGCATCACTCAAAAGGTTTTTCACAATTACATTTCCCTTACATTGCAGGGTATATTATTGGATGGTACTGTAATTGCTGTTAAGCAACTTTCTAACAGATCAAATCAAGGGACCCGTGAATTTGTGAATGAAATAGGCATGATATCTAGTTTACGACACCCAAATCTAGTAAGATTGCATGGATGTTGTGCTGAACGTAAGCAATTACTACTAGTGTATGAGTTCATGGAGAACAACAGCCTCGCACAGGCTCTGTTTGGTAAGTTCAGTTTTTACTTCCCCATGTAAATTATGTTACTTAAACTAAGTGGGACTGATGATCATCCATAAGAAATATTATTCTTCTTCTATTATTTTTCCCTTGAATCCTGAGCCAGAATCTTCAGACTCTTCCATTTATTTGTATATCAATGTCACTTGCAGGTCCAGAGGAGTCCCGATTGTTTTTGGACTGGCCTACCAGACAAAAAATTTGTATTGGCATAGCCAGAGGCCTGGCTTTCCTTCATGAGGAATCAATTCTGAAAATTGTTCATAGAGATATCAAAGCTACTAATATACTTCTTGATAACAACCTCAACCCAAAGATCTCAGACTTTGGTTTGGCCAAGCTTGACGAAGAGGAGAACACTCATATTAGCACTAGAGTTGCTGGAACTATGTGAGCTCTTTTTTTCCCTATTCTATTCAAAAATATTTTTTACTTTACATATTCCTTTCTTTATTTTCCTTTTTTAGAAGCTAGTGAAGAATTAACCAATTTTTTTTCTTTTAATGAAATCACGGGTGTCCAAAACTCTTGGACAATTCCACTAATCCCATGGGTACATGTACCCCACAAGAACCTTGCACCAGGAAAATTCAAGCAATAAGCTTGTGTGGGTATCCCGTGGTTTTTCATGATTATGTGGGACTTGAGGTACACAAAATATCATCTGGACGAGTAGAAGTATGAAATCACAATTTTCATTTGTAATATTATTTTGCAGAGGGTACATGGCACCAGAATATGCATTATGGGGTTATTTGACAGAGAAAGCAGATGTGTACAGTTTTGGGGTTGTTGCACTTGAAATTGTTGCTGGAAAAAACAACATGAAATATCGTCCAAACGTAAATTATGTTTGTCTTCTTGATTGGGTAAGACTATATTACTTCTTTGCATGCCTTTGAGTACTTTACGCTTAAATTTTCTTTCTTCAATTACGGGCTTCTTTATATATAATTGTTTCAGGCTCCTGTTATACTACAAAATGGAAGTCTTATATACAACTTATAATTGTTTCAGGCTCTTGTTATACAACAAAATGGAAATTTGATGGAGCTTGTGGATCCAAGGTTGGGTTCCAATTTCAACAAGGAAGAGGCAAGGAGAATGTCTTCTGTAGTAAGCATGCTTAAAGGCGATATCAGCATTCAAGAGTTAAACCCGAATTCAGGTATGTATGGCGACGATTTCTTCGAGTTTCAAGCCCTCAGAGACAAGTATAACGAGCAGGAAATGAGCAGCTCAAGTCAATGTGAGACCTCCAGGCTTTCTTCTAATGAAATAAACAATGGCTCCTCCTCCACATCTGCCCATGACTTATATTCAGTCAAACTTTAGTCTCATTAGCAAGTAATATTGATATATATTCTCTGTTAGCCAATTGGCCTCTGTGGTTGGAATTCTTGGGATATTAATGAAAAATACTTGGTACAAAAATTATTTTGAAAAAATATAGATATAAAAATCTGGTGTTCGCAGCATTGCTTCCTATTATGTGCATTCATTCAATTCCAATGGAATAATCAAACACAGTTTTTTTTCATCTTGCAATCCAATCGCCGTCTTTGCATTTTCTTTTTTTAATGTACTTATCAAAAAAAATTCAAATAATATATATGCTTAATAAAAGAATTAATTTACCCCCACCCCCCCTCAAGCACTTGCTCTTTTCAGAATTCACTTAGCTCATTTACAGAATCAAAACTCATTTTGACGTTATAGTTAAATTTTGACAATTATCGTTAATCAATGTTAATACAATAAAATTGGTATTTTAAATATTTCACAAGAAAATTCAATTCAAATTAGACTCTTTTTATAGTAAGGAGGGAGTAATAAACACCACATTTTCAGCTTATATTTTAAAATAAACTACAAGTACAAGCTACTTGTGACACTCTTTTATTTTATCTTTTCATTTTTCAATTCCTATTTTCATTAGATACTGACTGTGTATACATGTGCATGTAGCTATTGTAAGTATGTGTATATATATGTATATTATTTATATGTATGTATGTGTGTTTGTGTATATACTCATTGAATCAGTCTGCGATTTCACTGGAGATTTGTATGGCATTCCGACAAGTACACAGGTGAACATTTGGTTAGTTTGAATTGATAAACTGTTGTGGGTTTAATTTATTTTTTCACATCATTTTAGGATTCAATTTATTCCTTATACCCAATAACATTGACATTTACAAACACAACTCTCAAATGGTCCCTGCTGCTTGACTTTTAAACTTTTTTTTTCTATGTTTTCCAGTGAACCAGTTTATAGAATTAATTGTAGGAGTACCCAGGGAATGTGGGATTTGATAAATGTGTGTTTTGAAAATTTGATTTGGATTCTCGGCCGATAGTTGGTGGCAACTTTACATCGTACATGCTATTCAAGAACTATTTTTGAGTTTCGACCCAAATATAGGTGTGGTGGGATTCCTCCACACCAAAAAAATTATACTCCCTCGGCTTCCGGCTCTATTAGTATAAGATTATTATTGATTTTTTGAAGTTAACTTAAGATATTTTGAAACTAAAAATTGACTTATATTCCTTTACTTTTAAGTAATACAATGGCAATCCGTCAATCTTTACTATGTATGGATCTGGTAACTGGTAAGTTGCAATATTTTACTCAATCATATGTTTGTCCTATAATGAATCCTTGCAATATAGGAGCAATTGTAAAATCCTCCCTAATGATTCCTTTGTTAAAAATAAGTTACATCTTGGATAAACTTTAGTGGTAATTATGGGCAGAAGCTCCTATCAACGTGGTGGAACAGTAGCCACTTAAAGAAGAAAGTAAGATACATAATATTTGTGGAATATATCAAACTGCTAGTCATGACAATATAGTCAATTAATGGCAGCTCATATAAAGTTGAAAATAATCTACTTATGTCTGATGTGTAGACATCAATTATGGGTCATCATGTTCCTACGTACATTTCACATTCTATTCAATAATTACAGATTCATGCATATAAAAGTTTATAAACAGATGACACTAATTTTCTTGGAGCCAAACAAGAATTTCTCAGTCTACCAACCAACCCATCACGTGGTTAATTACTTGCTAGATGCTAGTCAAGTCCAACGGAAGACTCGACTAAAATAATATTTAATTTTTTGAAATGAGCATTAAAATAATATTTATTACCCCAATGAATTGTGAAATAGTATATTATATTTGTGAGAATAGTTAACATGTATATATTGTATATTAAAAATGACTTGTTGATTTATGAGCGACTAATTGGGTGTCTAGTCCCCGACACCAACTCGACTTAACAACTTGACAATTGTGTATCTACCTTATTTGTCCTATAGTGAATCCAAGAGGTATAGGAACAGTTGTAAAATCCTCCCTAATGAACTTTTGTGGTAGTTATTGGCATATTAAATGAGGCCCTCACTGTATTTTTATTTTGACTAAAATACAGTTTGTACCTTAAAGTTTGTAAAATAGTTGAGGTTTATTTAAGATGTATCTAAATGCACCTCAAGAATTTTTTATGTTAAAAAAAATGCACCCTCCGAAGTTTAAACTGATCAAAATGCACCCCAAAATTCTTTTTAACTCGACAAAATCCACCCAAAATTTGTTGCACTAAACAAAACGCATCCTCCTTTTGAACGATTAAGCATCCAAAAGAATTTTGGGGTGCACTCACAAATCTCAACTCCTCCTATATATATATATATATATATATATATATATATATAGTTTTCCATGTATTAGCTCAAGGAATTAAGCAAGAGGGAGATGGAAACAGCTTTTGATACTTCTAGTTCTCTATTAATTTTCATGCTCGCCTTTACCATACTAGCCTGCTTTAAAACAAGTTTCGTTGAAGCACAGGCCGGGCAGCTTCAGCAGGAGGAATGTAAGTGTGCCCAACTTCTACCAACTGGCTTCTGAAATTATTATGTGCCCAACTTCTACCAACTGGCTTCTGAAATTACTATGAATTTGATTTATGCAGTGGAAGCACTTAAAGAAATAGGTAATCAATTGGGCAAAAAAGACTGGAATTTCAGTTTGAATCCTTGTGATGGGAACTCAAACAGGAACACACCAAAAAATAGCGAATATTATAATAATTCTGTCATTTGCAAGCTCTACCCTGGTGGAGTATGGCATGTTGAAGAAATGTATGCTTTATCATTTTGTTGCTTAATTTTTTATGTGCATGATGACTGATAGCATCAAATATTTGTGAATTAAGTAATTGCACTGGAGTTGAGGCCTAATTAGCTACAAAATAAGTAATCTTAACATAATATGTATTTTTAAACATCAAATTAGAAGCATTACCTGTCCTTGTTACTAAAATTTTGCATTTCCCTTCTATATCTACTCACTGTGCATGATGAATAAAGTGTTTAGTACAGTAATATGGCAATATGATGAGATTTTGGCCTTGTCTTTTTAGAGTATTTGCACCGCCGATTGTTTTATTTCTCTTTAGTATTTGATAATTCGTCAATTCATTCAGATAGTGAAACTGTATCAATTATGAACCTCTTTTATTCCTGTTGAAACAGAGTTCTTAAAGGGCAGGATCTTGATGGTATACTTCCACCATCCTTGGCAAAGTTACCCTACATCAAGAACATGTAAGAAATTAATACTTTCATGTCCGTACGCTTGTTTCTTGACATGTTAATTGGATTTTTATGCTTCCATTAGAAAGACAATACTACCTATTGTTGCAGTGATCTTGCTCGCAACTATCTCCATGGCACTATACCCCCAGAATGGGCATCAACAAAGTTGGAATATTTGTAAGTAATGCGTGCATTGCAACTTCTTTATTAATCATCAATGTTATAGAATTAATAAACAGTGTGAAGATATATATATATATATATATATATATATACACTCCAGGTCTGTCATCGTCAATCGTTTATCAGGAACAATTCCAAAATACTTGGGAGATATTACCACTCTTACATATATGTATGCTCTCTCTCTCTCTCTTCTCTGTCACATAAAAACACATACACACGCCCACACACTCAGGGACACACACATACATGCCTTTTATCAATAATTTGAAAAAGATAATCTTTTCAGGAGCCAAGAATACAACTTGCTTAAGGAAGTGTTAGGGCTTAACTTGGATTTTTTTTTTAATTTTATTCTTGTTATTGTAAAGTTTATTAATGTCATGTCTCATCTGTGGCATCATTTTATTTAATCCAGTGCATTCTAAGAGTATATTAAGAATTTAGCTTATGTTTCAGTTCGGCTGCCTCTTTTTTAGTGATCTAAACTGAGATTTTCTTACCAGAGCCCTTGAATCAAACCAGTTCTCTGGCAGTGTTCCTTCTGAGCTCGGGAAATTACCTAATTTGGGATTTTTGTAAGACCTTGTCATAGCCTTGAACCAAATTTGTGCAATTTTATGGACCAACTAAACTGTTCATCTGCTGTATGACTTGGAATTCTAGGATTTTGTCGTCCAATCGATTGACAGGGAGGTTGCCAATGACTTTTGCTGGGCTAACAAAATTAAAAGATTTGTAAGCTTGTCAGTAGAATAATTATGAATTAATCATTATTGTTTATCATACTATTAATTAATTAAGCACCATCCATTTTCTTGCAACATGCAGTAGGATCAGTGATAACAACTTCTCTGGACCAATACCTGAATTTATACAGAACTGGAATCAACTTGGAAGACTGTAAGATCATTAGCCGTCCTAATTAAAGTACCTTTTAAAATTTTGGTATAACACACTTCCTTCCTTGTATAATTATTAAATTAATTTTGTCAATGAATTGAAGAGAAATAGGTGCAAGTGGGCTGGAGGGACCAATTCCGTCAAATATATCTCTTCTCGACAATTTAACCGATTTGTGAGTGTAGAACCAATTAAATGTATCAAGTGTTTTGGCTGATTTTGTTATTTTTGTTTCATTATCTATCTAATTAGAGAGTTTTATGCTTTAAGTGATGAACACAACACATGCTCTTTTATTTTCACAGGAGGATTACTGACATAAATGGGCCTATTCAGGGATTTCCTAACTTAAGCAGCAATACGGGACTAAAAAAATTGTATGGTGAATGATTGTGTAATATGTCTATTGGCATAAAGGCTTATGAATCTGATCCTGCATTAATTATTTTGACATACTTCATCCTAAATTCAGGGTACTGAGAAACTGCAACATTTCTGGACAAATCCCTCCATATATCTGGCAACTGGAAGTTATAGACACGTTGTAAGTAATATTGCATGACAAATCTCAGAGTCAATGTTATGGACTGTTTTACTTGGGTATATCTTACGCACCTTCGTTTGTTTGATCATGTCATCTAATTAATTCATCGTGATTTGGACAGGGATTTAAGCTTTAACAGGTTAGAAGGACAAATTCCATATAGCATCAGCTCTAGAAAAATTAAATTCGTGTAAGTATGATGATGCCAAGATTTTAAAATTAATTTTTAACTTCCAAGAGTTGTTTGCGAATATATAGTTGTTATTACATTTTGTACGTACGTACTGTTTTAAAAACCAGTCCAAGTCTCTATTCAAGTGTGTGTGTGTGTGTGTATATATATATATATAGTCCGGATCTTAAGCTCACCCCTTATCCAACTAACCCGAGCTCACCTCCTTTTAGGGACGGACCCGGCGACGGTTCGATCATACAACCGTCGTCTATACTTTTAGCGACGCTATATATTGTCCGTCGCTAAAAGTATAAACAACAGTTGTATGGCCGAACCGTTGCCAGATCCGTCGCTAAAGGGGGGTGAGCTCAGGTGAGTTGGATAAGGGGTGAGCTTAAGATCCGGACCGTATATATATATATATATATATATATATATATATATATATATATATATATATATATATATATGAGCAAGATACTAACCACAACTGCTTTGCATTAAATAGGTTTTTAACGGGCAACATGCTAAGTGGAAATGTCCCTGAAAGAATCATGAAGGATGGAAGTAGCGTGTACGTCATTAATTATATATCTAGGATGCTTTTTTTTTGTAGTGGGGGTTGAGGCTCATTACTGCATGATATTATCCTTGAAGCTCATGAGTTTTTCCTTGCATTTCAATCACATTTATATTTTACAAGATGCTGACATTCAATTAACTAACTATGATGATTGCGAGCAGTGATCTTTCCTACAATAATTTTACGTGGCAAGGCCCGGAGCAGCCCACTTGTCGGCAGAACATGTTAGAATATATAGTTATTTTGTTTGTTTGTCATTTCCTTCCTGTATGCTGCTATTCACTAAATTGAAAATTTCTTTTTTTTCCATTAGGAATTTAAACATCAACTTGTTCAAGAGCTCTTCTTCAGAGAACACCTTGTGAGTTTCTTTTTCTAATTGCTTCTCTGAAATTTTTATGTTTAAATTTTGTTGCTGAAATGTGAGGGAGAATTTTTCTTCAACATGCAGAGAGGGAATTCTTCCTTGTGAGAAAGATTTCATCTGTCCTAAATGTAAGTTTGTTGGTGAATTTAGAGAGTCTTTACATGATCAATCAATCTATTAATTTGTATCATGTCATGTGGTGGCAGATGGGTGTTCTTTACATGTTAATAGTGGTGGAGATGATTTAAAGACGAAAGATATTAGTAATGGAAATGTTGTAGTGTATGAAGGAGATGGAAAAATTGGTGGCGGTGCAGCAACATATTACAGAAGTAAGAATTACTGGGGATTTAGTAGCACTGGAGACTTCATGGACGATAGAAATCATGAAAACAAATATTTTACAGAAACTTTATCTAATTCATCATCAAACATCCCTCAAATGTATACAACAGCACGCCTCTCTCCACTCTCTCTTACTTATTTCTGTTATTGCTTGGAAAACGGGAGTTATGCTGTAAATCTGCATTTCGCCGAAATACAATATACAAATGGCAATACATTTAGCAGTCTTGGGAGGCGGGTATTTGATATTTATATTCAGGTAATTAATTATTATTTAATTATGTTGTGAGTAGTAGTTTTTCAAATTACATGAAACTCATCCTCCTCTATTCTGTGCATGCATGTTTCAGGAAGAATTAGTTCGAAAGGATTTTAATATTCTAGACGAGGCTCGTGGTGCCCAACGGCCAGTGGTCATACCATTTAATGCAAGTGTGACAAATAATATCTTAGAGATACGATTTTATTGGGCCGGTAAAGGGACTACACACATTCTTAAAAGAAAAGTTTATGGTCCAATTATATCGGCTATTTCGGTTACTTCCAGTAAGTATTTTCTTTTTCTCCAGATAGAAATCAAAGGAAATTGCTTTTAATGTGTTTTCAGGAATATATATGACATCATCAGTGTTGAGTTTTTTGAGTGTGAAGTTGAAGAACAATTTTAGGTTGGGTTTAAGACATATCAGTCTAAGCTTTTGTGTCAAACTGAGTATAGTTTCAACAGGTTTATTGAGTTGGTCTTCCTAGACTCCTTATCAAATTGATGTTGGGATCCGCATGTGCAGGGGGAGATTTGATAGAGTAACATGTGAGTTGACATAGTTCCATATCGGTGTTTGAGTGTGAAGTTGAAGGCATAATATATAAATTTGTGCCCGAGGCGTATTAGCTTAAGCATTTTGGTCAAGATGGGTTTGAGCAGGTGTATTGAGTCTTATGAATTTATTTACGATTGAGCTACGTACAAAATAATGTTCATATATATATATATATTTGTGCTATGTATTTTGCTGTCTACTAGCATAACTGTTGTAATTTATATAAATCTATATTTGGCCATATTTGCAATATGTATGTTGCTGTCGTCTTCTAGCATAACTTTTATGATTGGACAGAATTTAAAACTTGTAGAACTGGTGGAAAGAAGAAGAACCACATTGTTTATGTTGTTGTTGGAGTGGTGGCATTATGCGTTATTACTTCAATATTTACCATCCTTTGGCGGAAAGGCTATTTGAAAGAAGGAAAAGGTGAGAGGTGTATCAATTGCTAAATCTAGCCAAAGCAAATAAACTCATGGATGCAAAATTACTACTCGGTTTATTAGATGCACTCCATCATCTTAAAATATGTTCTTCTGCAGTGCTGAGAGGATTAGATTTGCAGACTGGCGTATTTACCTTTCAACAAATTAGAGCTGCCACAAACAACTTTGATGCTGCAAACAAGATTGGGGAGGGTGGTTTTGGATCTGTTTACAAGGTATATGGCAATTTTGTTCACTTTTTCCTACTCTTTTTTTTGTGGGTTGGGGGTTGGGGGGGGGGGGGGGAACTTATGCCTCCTGCTTTCTCTATGGGATTATGATAAAGGGACATGAACATCACTCAACAAATTATTTAAAACTGTATTTGCATTACATTGCAGGGTATATTATCATCAAAACTGTATTTTACATTACATTGCAGGGTATATTATTGGATGGTACTATAATTGCTGTTAAGAAACTTTCTTCCAAATCAAATCAAGGGACCCGGGAATTTGTGAATGAAATAGGCATGATATCTGGTTTACGACACCCGAATCTAGTAAGATTGCACGGATGTTGTGCTGAACGTAAGCAATTACTACTAGTGTATGAGTTCATGGAGAACAACAACCTCGCCCAGGCTCTTTTTGGTAAATTCAGTGTTTACTTGGACATATATATTATGTAATTTGAATGTGGTTACCAGAAACACTTATCGACTGCTTAAGCGGGTACAAGGACACTACCTATGATTAGAACACACAAGACATCTAGTTTTCATACCATGATTCATCACCATAGTACCCGGTAACCCATTTTGAACTTATGGGAATGGTGATCATCAACATGACATTATTTACCAAAAGCCAGTACCAACTATTCCTTCTTATTCATCTGTATTCTCTTTCATATTGGTAAATAAATGTCACTTGCAGGTCCAGAGGAATCCCGATTGGATTTGGACTGGCCTACCAGACACAGAATTTGTATTGGCATAGCAAGAGGCCTTTTTTTCCTCCACGAGGAATCAAGTCTGAAAATTGTTCATAGAGATATCAAAGCTACCAATATTCTTCTTGATAGCGACCTCAATCCTAAGATCTCGGACTTTGGTTTGGCCAAGCTTCACGAAGAGGAGAAGACGCATATTAGCACTAGAGTTGCTGGAACTATGTGAGCTCTTTTTCCCCTCTTCTATACAAAAAAATTCTTTTTTTTTCTTCTTTCTTTTTTCTTTTCCTTTACAAAAGCAGTGAATGAAAATTTATCTAGGACTGCTCATATTTTCTATATACTCTTAGAATGAATCTATATACTTGAGATAATTTGTGCTGAAGTTATTCCATACATAATAGTCAACTTGGAAAGTTCATTGACATGAACTGAAAGTCAAATTTCATCCAAGTACAGTATGATTTGCACGAAGCATTTACGTTCATATTTATGTTAATTAGGAGTTGATCAGGTACACAATTAAGAGCTCATATAGCTGTATACGAAGTAAGAAATCAGCTTTTCATGCATTTGCAATATTATTTTTTGCAGAGGGTACATGGCACCAGAATATGCATTATGGGGTTATTTGACAGAGAAAGCAGATGTGTACAGTTTTGGGGTTGTTGCACTTGAAATTGTTGCTGGAAAGAACAACATGAAATATCAACCAAGCAAAAACTATGTTTGTCTTCTTGATATGGTAAGACTACATAATTACTTGTTTGCATGCCTTCGAGTACTACCTAGTTAGTTAGTGCATGTCTTTGAATTCTTAGCCTCCTCCTTTTATAATTGTTTCAGGCCATTGTTATGCAACAAAATGGAAGTTTGCTGGAGTTGGTGGATCCAAGGTTGGGTTCCGAATTCAACAAGGAAGAGGCCATTAGAACGATCAAAGTAGCTCTATTATGCACTAATCCGTCTCCGTCGCTTAGGCCAACCATGTCTTCTGTAATGGGAATGCTTAATGGTGGAATCAGTATTCAGGAGGTAAACATTGATTCAAGTACCTATGGTGAAGATTTTTTCAAGTTTCAAGCCCTCAGAGACAAGTACAATGAGATGCAAATCAGTAGTTCAAGTCAATCTGAGACCCTCATTCATACTTCTGATGGCTCTACCTCCACATCTTCCCATGACCTCTATTCAGTCAATCTCTATTCCGGTAGGATGTAATATTTAGGAAGTGGTTAGTATGATGTTAATTTTGAGGTAAGTTGGTCAATTGACCAATAGAATACTGACACGCAGGCGTGGTTGTATGTGTGTCATTATTTTATTGGTCAATTGACCAACTTACCAAAAAAATAACTTTATGCTAACCGGATCCATTTAGTCGGAATATGAACTTCCATCACAAAACCATGCCTCTAGTCTTTGATTAATATATAATGTAGAAGAACATAATATTTATTTACTTTGTACGTAATTATTTTTAATTGCATGATTATTTTGAATTTTAATATATATTTTGCGGAATTAAATTCAAAAAGTCGAGGTGTATCTATGATTTGGGAATAAATGAGGTAGTTGAAACTAAAATGTCACTCTCTAGCTAGACAAATCCTTATATATATATATATATATATATATATATATATATATAGCATGAACATGCAGTAGGATGGATATTTTATCAACTGGATTAATTAACCCACTTCATTAATTATGATTAACATTGAAATTAAGGTAAAAAGACTTTATTAACTAGATTACATTAACATATAATTAATCGTTTGGTATAACTCTTAATTAAATTAGACTGCAATAATAATTTATCAAAGAAAAAGAAGATAATAAAGCCGCATCTATAATCTTTTTGAAATATATAAACTAAATTTACCGACATATTTAATTTCTCAACAAGGCTTTAGCTAGGTTTCTTCTTGGTCACCCTGTATATAATTTCTAATATGAAAGTTTTACGTTTAAAATTTTAAAACAAGTTGTCGTCGGAGTTTGATTATATATATTTGTTTTACAAATAACAAGTTGTCGTCGGAGTTTGATTATATATATAATTTGCTGATGTGACATACTTCACCTCAACATATTAATAAATAAATTAATTATTTTAATATAATCTTTAATCCCATATAAAAATTAAGATAAAATATATCACATCACCAAATTATAAAATAAATTATATCCCTAACATTATTCAATACACAAAACATATCATGCATGTAGCTGCTTTAATATCTCAACTAAAAGAAGTCGTAACAAATAAATCCAATCCAAATCGGCAAATTAATCTTGTCCCCATGCATGGATCTTTTCCACGTGGCAACATAATTTTAGCAAATTCAGCCACGTCATCTCCCCCACATGTACACGTGTCTCCCACGAAACAACCCAATGCACCTCTCCTCCACTATAAGCTCCTAATGACTTTCCTCACTTCTCGAACTTTAACAATAGCATCACACAAATTAAATTAACAGCTTTTTAACTAATTAATTAAAAATGGCTTCTAGTGACAAAAATCCGGGGCCGATGCCGGCCGGCGATGGATCAGTGCCGCCGGGGAAGGGAATGACGGTAAAACAGCAAATGCTGGACAAAGGAGCTCAGATTAGTCAGTCCCTGAAGCCCATAAAGCAGATAAAGCAGCATGTTTGTAGCTTTGCTTCATATAGCCATGACATGACTCGCCAAATTGAGACTCACCATTACGTGACTCGGCTCAACCAGGACTTTCTCCAGTCCGCCGTTTACGACTCGGATGACTCAAATGCCCGTCTCATCGGTACCTACCTACCTAAACACACGTGATAATTAATCTTTTTGTCTTTGAAAAATGAGTTTAAATTTAATACACTAATGCGAGCTGTGTTTGAATTATTACACGTCACGTGATTAAAATAAATATAATTTTGTTAAACAATTTAGTCTGACATAATTTTTTAATGAAAAAAAAATTATGCATGCATGGTTGATATATATATATATATTATTTCCCTTCTTCAGCAGTCTCATTTTTAAAATTAAAAATTTTAAATATGTATTCTTTTAAGTTTTCATTTCTTAAGCTAAAAAGTTTGTTAGCTTATATAGCAGTGTTGATATGGTAATAAAATTAAATTTTGATGGTAATTGAAAATTTACGTACATCATACTAGAAAAATAATTTTGAGTCAACATTGGATTAGTTCCCGGCCGGTGATTGTTTTTGGATTGTTACGTGCATCCAGGAGTTGAATATATAGTATCTGATCGAATTTTTGAAGCTCTTCCACCTGAGGAACAGAAGCTTTGGCACTCTCATGTTCATGAGGTTACAATATATATAAATTTATATTATTTGTTTTCTTGTTAGTTTTTTCATAATCTCCTAATTAAATATTATTTTGATTGGAATGGGTTAACCATTTATATATATAAGATTGTAAAATGGTAGTTGTTTGATCAATGGTCCAGATTACATCAGGACTATGGGTGAATCCAGGGGTTCCAGAGATGATTCAGAGGAGTGACCTCCAAGATCTTGTCCCTACCTATGGCAAGTTTTGGTGTTCCTGGCAAGTTGACAGAGGTATATAAAGTCCACGTACACCAAGTTAATTGGAATCTTCACTTATAACTAAATTTTTAGTTTAGTTTTTAGGTTGTATATATTGCTATGAAATTAATTAATATTCTCCCTCTAGTCCAAAAAAAATAAGATCGATCATTATTAATTTTTTTAAATTTAATTTGCATACTATTTTTTTAATTTATAAAACAATAATCTTATACTACCTCTATCCTTGGACAAAGTTTCGTTTGAAAAAATAAGATCATCCTTGAACATAAATACTTGAAGAACACATGCAAGGTTCTTAATTAAATATTTAAGTAGTTTAATGAAGTAGTAATTTTGTGCAGGTGATAGGCTTCCATTGGGTGCACCAGCACTGATGATGTCTCCACAAGAACTGAAGTTGGGGATGGTTGAGCTAGATCTAGTTCAAAAGAGAGATGTGAAATACAAAATGTCAACCGATGAACTCAAAAAATCAAGGGCTGATCTTGTGGTACCGGAATTGATAAACCCGACGGCGGACCACTGGAAAAACTCTGGGAAGGGCTTTGCTATTGACATAGAGGAGACAGAAATGAAACTAACGGCACCTAATTTCCCATGATCATCATCTTAAAATCAATTAATTAATTCATGACACTGACTTAATTGTGTGTTTTCTGTTTTTCAATTAATTCTTTTCTCCTCAGCTCGGATTTTTAAGATCATAATAATTAATTAGTACTTCAATTTAAAGGAGCTATCATATATATTTCTTGAGGTAAATGAACTTGTGTTATTTAATGTCAGTTCCAGGTAGTGTAGTCTCAGTGTGACTAGCATAATTTAGTTTTTCTTATTTATTTTTTCTAATATTGTGGTTTAATTAGAATGCTATTGTTTATATATATATATATATATATATATACTGGTATATGCCCGTGCCTAAAGGCACGGCGTAAAAATAAATAAATTAAAATTTGAAAAATATTACATTAACTAAAGACACATACCACCACAATTCATCATACTATTATTGAACAATTAATATATATTCAATCATCAACACATGTCCAACTATCAAAACATCGAGCTAGTCGGTACTAATTTCAAAAAAAAATCGGTAATTTTTTTTATAAAAAAATATCTAAAAAATTTCAAACCACCAAAAAAACTATCATTCCATACCCAAAAATCATCATAATCATGTATAATTAGTTAACTTTACAAAAGACGTAAAACACACATCAAGGTAGTTGCTACTAATTTTAAAAAAAATCGACAAAGTTTCCTTTCAAAAATAGATATCCAGACAAATATAAACCTGTATATAAAAGTTACAATCATCCATAATATCCAAACCACCAAAAAAACAATCATTTCATACCCAAAATCATCATAACCATGTACAATTAGTTAACTTTACAAAATACAGAACAAAAAAAATACATACATGAAGAAATTAATACATAGTCAATCATTAACACATCCAACCACCAAAACATCAAGCTAGTCGCTACTAATTTCAAGAAATTTCGGCAAAGTTTCCTTTAAAAATAGATATTCAGATAAATCTAAACATGTTTACAAAACTTACAATCATCCATACATATCTAAACCACAAAAAAAACCATCATTCCATACCCAAAATCATCATAACCAAGTATAATTAGCTAACTTTACAAAAAACGGAACACAAAAAATACATACATACAGAAAATAGAGAAACAACATGTTGAGCATAAGATCCTTTACTTTACAGCTTATACCAAGTATATTCTTTACAGCTTACATCATGTATCCTTCAATATATACCTGATAATAGTTGAAATTTAAAAATTATCGAAATATGTGAGTCAAAATAAAACAATTGTAAATCTGAAACATAAGACCCCTTACTTTACCCTGAATTATCTAAAAAACAAATGAGCACACATATTTGTATGTAGGGGGAATGAATTATTCTGACGAAGTATTTAAACCTGTAGGCAAAAAAACGTTGAATAGTAAATAAGTTGGTAAAAAGATAAGATAAAAAGTAAGAAAATGAAAAAATTATCATACAATATTTTCGAGGTCGTCATCCATTTGTCACGACATTAATGAAAATAAATAAGTTATTAAAAAATTAATAAGATTTGTTTAGAGAGAGTTAATCAGATAATAAACTTACACCACCAAATATAACAACATCATCCATTGGTCGATGATTGTGCAGTTGAAACGGTTGTAGCTACACAGTAAATTTCATAAATTATGGATAATGAACATCAATTACATAATATACATACACAAAAGTACATACACATCCGATTTCCAGAACCAAAATAACTAACTCAACCTAAATTACCCTATAAATTTCACAAAATGAACACTCAATAATAACCAACTCAAAATCAATTACATCCTAACAGTCATAATAAAAAACCTATTTCATCATAACCATAAACTTATTTTATAATAAAAATAAAACAGCCAAATTAAACGACACCCAATTTTGAAAAACAACCTAACATTTGTGTGCAAATGTGTGTATTGTAGGTTGTTGTGTGTGCGCGCGCTACTGCTGTGAAAGAGATATACAGAGAGATAGAGTGAGAACACAAATTAAACTCCCATTGTAAAAAAAAACAAATTTAAAACACCCAAAGCTAAACTGAAGCTGTCGGAAATAGATAAGAAGACTTATGATGAAATAGATTAGAATTTTTAACTGAAGCTATTCGAAAACTTAAGTTAAAGATTTAAAGGTATAACTGATACTAATGGTTGATTCACTTGATAAAAAATTCATGATAAAAATAATTTTAATTTACACCACAACTCAGTTGATTCGTACAATTAAAAAAAGGAAAATTAGACCCAAGACATGGTTTAATGGTATAGAAAAGTGTCATCCACTCACCCTTAAAGAAGCTCTAGCTAAGTTTAATGGTTTTTAGTTTGGTAATTTTCAACAAATCGGACAATGTCAGAAGTCAGTAAGTTTATGTAATTTAGTTTTCTTTTTTCCTTTCAAACGTTTTCTTGAAACATAAATGATCATAGAGAAAAATACTAATAGTACTAATAACAAATGAGGGATATGCCTAAATTTTTTCGTAAATGAGGTATTTAGAACAATTTTTCGTTACGTCGTGTCTTACTCTCCTTGAACACATATACTGTCAGCACCAAAATCAAGTCAATATAATGTCAATAAAATAATTTGCAAATAAGGCCAGTAGTGACAGACAACAATAGTATATGAGTTCAGTTCATTTAAGAGGTAAGGAAAATATCAGTATTAACCATCATTCAACAGTAATAATGACTGCTTTAAGTATCAAGATTATTATTTATGTATAGCAGTCATTAACACCATGTATACACATCAATCATTCAATCAAAACAATGAGCAGAGCTTACAAAAGCAGAGCAGTAAATACCTTCAAGAATGCCACTAACTTCTAAACACCATTTATTCCTTCAAGAATGCCAATAACTTCTAAATCTTCATTTTTCTGTACCAAATAAATACAAATAACAATCAATTTTGAGCTTAAATAAATGAAAAAATAACAAAGAAAAAGGTTTAGAATGGGTTTGATTCAAGAAAAACTTATGATATTATCATAGCCTAAACAATCTACTGAAATTAAAAAACATCAAGATTAAAAAAAATATGAGTACAAATTTGTCTTAACTCCTAATGAAAGATTTAAAAAATACATCCAAAAAGTTCCCATGAATATTGCTACTAATTTCAAGTAACATATTTGTGATTTCTTCAAAAAGAACAACTGAGAAGAAAAATTAAATCCATAATCATGCATTAAACCCCATAAAAGTTAAACAAAAAATCAAACACATCCAAATTGGAACCTCGATCAACCGAAGTATACAAAACCCGGAGTCACTCAACCTTTAAAAAACCACCATTTTAATAAAAAGAAAACGATAAAAAACAAAGAATAAGATAAACTATTTTTCCTTCTCACAAATGTGTTTGCATCTAAATCTTTTCACAATAACAAATTAAAAAAATCTAACAGTACCACTCAATTTAAAATCCAATTTGAATCTTTTACCACAAACTTTTATGTAAAACATTTAAAAATGTAACATTTAAAGCTTTCTGCACCTCCCCTACAAAAGGTTATTTAAGGTTAGGTATTTATAACAATTTTTCGTTACGTCGTGTGTTACTCTCCTTAAACTATAAAGTATTTTTCCAAAATCTTCCATTCCCAAGCATCACCAAAATCAAGTCGTTTTTTTTCTTCTACTTTTTAGTGCTCCAAAGTCAATATAAGTCATCACCAAAATCAAGTCAATAAAATAAATTGCAAATAAGGTCAGGGCAGTTAGTATCGCGTGAGAAACTAATTGTAAACAATATATTGACTTTGCAAATAAACTCTGTTACAATTGCAAATAAATTGTAATGTGTGTGTAACATGTTGATTTTAATGGAGTGCAATTGATGGAGTGCAATTGTAATGTGTGTGTAACCTATTGCAAATAAATTGTAATGGCCAATTGCACTCTGTTCATCAAACATGCTTTGGAGAATGCCAAATTTAAGGAGAAAGAGCAATCAACCTGTTACAATATAAACTGTTATATTGATGGAGTGCAATTATAAAAGTGTGTAACAGGTTGATTTTAATGGAGTGCAATTGTAATGTGTGTAACCTATTGCAAATAAATTGTAATGGCCAATTGCACTCTGTTCATCAATATATTGTTACATGCGCGTGCTCCAAAGGTAATAAACTGAAAAAAGTGACTTGATTAAATTGCAATAACATCATGTACTCAGTCTTTGACTTAAGCTTTATCTTCTATGATATCTTGAGAAGAAGATATCTATACACCATGGTAAGACTAAAAATTGTTTCTTTTCTTGTTAGAAACCTTCTGATAATCGGACAAAACATATTTTATCAAAATCATTGGACGAAATAAGGATGAAATAAGGATCCTGCCTTGTGCAGTTGACCCTTTTATAACTTTATGAATTCTTCCATGTAAAGGATTTTACAATTCTTTTGCTACCTCAGTTATTATTTATTTAAAAAATTGTAATAAAGAATATAAATGTTTCCATTGTCAATGCAGATTTCCGCCAGCAACAAAGAATGTTAAGGCAGTATCAATTAAAAAACTCTAAAAATATCCTCATTTAGACATTTAAACAAACACCAAACATGCAAGCTTTACAAAACTCAGTTTTATATAAATTCTTACATATAAATACACAATTTCCTTATGTAATACTCTGGAATCTTTCCGATGTCACCAACAAATCATAACAATTAATAACTATTATTTACCAAAACATAACTTGAATACCAACAGGGTATTGATTATCACTGTTTGTGACAGATTAATTTGGTCGACCAACAAACATGTAATGGTAATAGTGAAGAAACAGAATCAAACATCATTTATTACCTGGGAAGGCGTCAATTTGAATACCAAATTAGGCTAAGAATCGTTGCGACCATTTTCCTTCGGCGAGAGAGTAGAAGGGAGAGAGAGATGATGATACCGTTGCTAGAAGAGAGAGACGATGCGACAGTACCACTCAGTTTTTACAAAAGGGATTTGGAGATGAAGGAGAGTACAAATGAGAAGGGGGCAGAGGCGGGATTTGGAGATGGAAGAGAGTACAAATGAAGGAGAGGGCCAAATGAGAAGGGGGCAGAGGCGGGATTTGGGTAGTGTGTAGAGGAAGATTGATTTGGGCGGGTTTTTTTTATGAAATGAAATGTCAGCCTTTGAATTAATGTTAAATCTAAATCGTTGTTGTTTTTCAAATTACCCTTTATAAGACCTCAACTCGAAGTTCCTTAATATTGTTCTTTTTTAGCTTTTAGTATCTCATTTTCTGTTAATAGGCCAAAATTTTCTAAATTAACTTCTTCCAGATGTTATTGCCTGATGTTTGAAATACACGTATGCTTTCTAGATGATCATAACCTACAATCAAGCGCACCAATTAACAAATTAGGAAAAGCTATGTTACCCCACCTTTATTGTTTTATCCAAATGTATATCTTTTTTTTCTTTTTTCCTTCCAAAAGTTTTCTTGAAACATAAATGATCATAGAGAAAAACACTAATAGTAGTAATAACAAATGAGGGATCTGCCTAATTAAGGTTAGATATTTATAACAATTTTTTGTTACGTCGTGTCTTACTCTCCTTGAACACATATACTGTCAGCACCAAAATCACGTCAATATAATGTCACTATAATGCAAATAGTCCAGTAGTGAGACACATCAGTAGTGTTGGGTCATGATATTTCTCTTGTATTGGGCCGGGTATATTGGGCTCACTTATTAATTAAGTCATTGGGCTCATTGGGCCCAATCATTATGGTGACTTCATTTAATCTTATAAAGGCTGGGCTGGATCAGTGGGTCAACCCATTGGGTCATTTAAATATCTATTGCTTTGACTTGTAATGATGATATAGTATGACAATTGACCAAGATACCTGCCATGCATTAATGTGGATGGGATTATAGCCGGCCGGCGATGTGAACAGCGGCAAAAAGCAATGTACAGGTTTCATGCAGCCGGCAGAACCCATCAGATCATGGGGATATGTCAGATGGTAGTAGGTGGCACAATATTCCAGGAAAAGATATTATTTCCCACCGAGTAAGTCTTCAGGGGAGAGGTATGTATTACACACACACGACGATAGTTTAACACAATTCTCATTACACTAGACTTTATCATCCTCTTGAGTTAACCTTGTGAACACATATACTTACTTTGTCGTGTTTACTGTGCAGGATCAGGACGTCTTTCGTGATTGGGACGTGGAGAAAGATCTTGGCGTTAACATTGGCGCTAGAAGGAGGGGCAGTTCTAGTGTCCTGAGTATATTTCAATCACTCATTGTGTTTTATTCTATCCATTTTTCATGGGGAAGAGTAGAACATCTACACCCGAAGGACAGCCGATGGCTGTCAGCGATTCAGTACCACGAATATCTGCCAAAGATCGTTTGGGACCAACTATAAGTGTCCATGCTAGCACAGCATCCAAACGCTCGCCCGAAGATTCCCGACCGAAGGCGGTAGGCAAAGCAAAGCGCAAGCTAATATTTCCCGCGGAGAAAGAACTTGGCCATGGTCGGAAACGAGTAGAAGGCACCTCGCCTAGAACTCGAAACCGAGATGACCAGGACGCAAAAGCCTCTCGGTTGGCAAAGATGGCAGATGAAGCGGATAAAGCCATGGAAGCACTTATGAAACAACGTCAGGATATAGCCGAGCAAATGGCTCGTGTGGCAGAGTTACGAGATGAGGAGCTCAGTTATGTCCGATCTGAAGAGCAAGGGCATCGGAGTGGAAAAGAACCTGCTCACTCAGTGCGAGAGTCTCTAGGTCGAACTAGGAAAAGAAGAAGGTCTCGGAGCCCTACTCCTCAGAGATCGAAGAGGGTATATCTCCCTGTCGAATCTGGGGAACAGGGACGAAGCCTGCGAAGAGGTCGATCCAGAGACCACAATCCGGAGCATGCAAAGAGAGCACTTATCATTGCACATTCTCGTCATAGTGCCCGAAGTCAGAGACGAAGTATATCCAGAGGGCATACTCCCGAGAGTCTACTGAGGGTATCTCGCCCTGTAGATACTCGTCATAGGAGAAGCCCCTCTAGGATGGAAGGTTCTGTTGAAAAGATCCGATCTACTCACAGGAAGAAAGAATTGCCAAAGAAAGAGGCATCGTCACAACCAGAAGGCGTGGAATATCTGGTTAAAGAATTGAAGGAGCTTCGGAAACAACTTGCCGAAGTACAGAAAACCAAGGACACTCCGGGAAAGAAAGCATCTCCTTTTTCCGCGGAAATTCTTAGTGAAAAGGCTGATCCCACCAAGAAGTTGCCCCACATAGAGAGTTATGATGGATCGGGGGACCCTTACGACCATAGTCAGGCATTCGATCGACTTATGGACTATTATGACTTTAGCGATGCAGCTAAATGTCATACTTTTGTCACAACACTTAGAAAGGATGCCCGACAGTGGATGGGGACCTTACCCTCGGATTCTATCTCTTCCTGGGAAGATATGTGCAGCAAGTTTCATGCTCGTTTTGGGAGCAACAGAAGAAGAGGAAAGCCCACTGGTTCCTTGGCTCAGATTCGACAGTCCTCTAACGAGTCTTTGGGCCAATATGTAAAACGGTTCCGTGAAGCAGTCGGCCAAGTAGCAGATCTGAATGATCTACAAGCTGTGGGACTGTTTCAGAATGGTTTAGACCTGGTCAAATCGGAAAAATTGGTGAAAAAACTTATGTTTAACCATCCGAAGAGTCTCGTCGAAGCCTTTGACAAAGCCGAAGGTTATATTGTGGTAGAAGAAGCCATGAACAGTCTCAAGCGTCCTTCGGATCGGTTCAAAGAGACAGATGGGGATAAGGCCAATGCGGACCAGAAGAGACATGAAGGGAGTAAAGACCGCCACGAAGGCGGGTCAAAGAGGTACAACAACTGGAGGCAAGGTGGAGGACGTTCGTCCGCTCCACCTCAAAGAGTGAATAGAGTTTACACAGCACTTAATACAGATAGGGCTGTTATCTTGGACCAAATCAAAAACCAACCTATCTTTGAACCGCCTCGAGATAACATCAAGCCCGGAAAAGGTAACCCTCGCAAGTATTGTGATTATCATCAGGCCTCGGGTCACGATACAAACGATTGTGCCAGTTTAAAAGAGTTTATCGAAAGAAAGATACAGGGTGGATCTTTAGTTCAGTACATAGCTGCCAGAGATAATCAACAGCGAGGTCAGACACCCGTCCAGGCAGTTCAACCAGTTCAGCAGACGTTACCGGCTACGGGACAACCAGCCAGGCATGTGATCGATGTCATCACCGGGGGTACTTCTGGAAAGCTAGTTGGGAGGAAGCGCCGAAGCCATTTGGATTCGGTCATGTCGGTGGCGGGTACCTTCCCGAGGACCGATAGACCTTATCCGAATACGGTAATCTCTTTTACTGATGAGGATTACCCTTCGGAAGTCATCGAACCACACGAAGGATCGTTGGTGCTGACTGCACAGGTAGGTTCGGTGGACATGAAAAGAATGATGGTGGATAACGGGTCTTCTGTGGACATCCTATATGCTCATGCTTATCAAAGAATGAATCTGGAGGGACAAAAGATGGAGATAGGCCAGGAGGCTCCTCTGTATGGCTTCAGCAATGATCCGGTCAAGGTGGCAGGAACTATTGAGCTACCAGTCATATTTGGAACGGCCCCTCAACAGGTAGAAATTATTTGCAAGTTTTATGTTGTGCATGTAGATTCTGCTTATAATGCTATTCTGGGGAGGCCCACTTTAATTGCTCTGCAAGCTATAACATCAATACCTCATTTCAAAATCAAATTTCCTACTGCTCATGGGGTCGGTGAGGTGAAAGGAGATCTGGACCTGGCTAGAAGGTGTTATAGAAATGCCGTTATCACTTCGGGAGTGGGGGTATCGAAGCAGCAGCAAACCATGGCGATTGAGATCGAACCCTTCACTGAAAGCAGTTCCGAACCGTCGGTCACACCAGCTGAAGAAACAGAAGAAATAGAGCTCATTCCTGGCAAAGAGGACAAAACAGTGAAAATAGGTTCGGGCTTGCCGGAACCTCTCCGGACGAACCTCATAGAGCTCCTGAGGTGTTTTGTCGATATTTTCGCGTGGGAACCTCAGGACATGCCGGGAGTAAGCAGGGATATTGCGGAGCATAGATTGGAGGTGGACCCGTCAAAGAAGCCAGTGCGGCAGAAGAGGAGGATCTTTGCACCGGAGCGTCAACGGATCATTGATGAGGAGATTGCAAAATTGCTGGCAGCTGATTTCATCTTTGAAATAGACTACCCACAATGGATGGCTAATGTGGTTCTGGTCCAGAAGCATAATGGCAAATGGCGAGTCTGCATTGATTATAGCGATCTGAACAAGGCCTGTCCGAAGGATTTCTACCCGCTGCCCCACATTGATCAGCTCATTGATGCCACTTCGGGGTATGCTCTATTAAGTTTTATGGACGCATTTTCTGGGTATCATCAGATCTCCATGTGTAAAGAGGATATACCGAAGACGGCGTTCATTACGCATCGTTCGGTATATGCCTATAAGAAAATGACTTTCGGCCTCATTAACGCCGGAGCAACATACCAGAGAATGATGAACCATATTTTCAGATATCAGTTGGGCAGGAATATTGAGGTTTATGTAGATGACATGATTGTCAAGAGCATGTTGGTACATAAATATTTGGATGATTTAGAAGAATGCTTTCTGACTATTCGTCATCACAACTTGAAGCTGAACCCCACTAAGTGCACTTTCGGTCTGGGTGCTGGTAAATTTCTGGGTTACCTTGTCAGTCGAAGAGGAATCGAGGCCAATCCGGAGAAGATTCAAGCGATCCTGGACATGAAGACTCCTCAGTCATTTAAAGATGTTCAACGTCTGACTGGAAGGATTGCAGCATTGCGGAGGTTTATGTCCAAGTCAGCAGAAAGGTGTTTACCGTTCTTCAACACATTGAAGGGGCCGAAGAATTCAAAAACGTTCCAATGGACTTCAGAATGTGAAGACGCCTTTCAAAGCATCAAGTCCTATTTGTCTTCGGCGCCTTTGCTGGTGAAACCCGTCCCTGCCGAGCCTCTATATTTGTACCTCGCAGCTAGTCCGATGGCAATAGGAGCTGTTTTGGTACGTGAAGTTGGAGGCAAGCAACATCCAGTTTATTATGTGAGCCATGTCCTTCGAGATGCTGAAACCAGGTACCCAAACATTGAGAAGTTTGCTTTCGCTTTAATAACTGCTAGTCGAAAGCTTAGGCAATACTTCCAGGGTAGACTGGTAATAGTATACACGGATCAACCTTTGAAGAAGATTATGAGCAGACCAGAGGTATCAGGGGGATTGGCTGCATGGACGATGGAATTATCTCAATTCTTCATTGAATATCATCCCCGAACCGCCATCAAGGGGCAAGTTTTAGCTGATTTTATGATCGAATGCTCGTTCTCTGAAGCTGATGAAGTCGTGGTCGAAGCTGAAGCATCTGACAGGACAGTGGTCGTCCTTCAACAGAAGGAGAGTTCGTGGACGCTGTTTGTAGATGGGTCTTCTACTTCAGACGTCAGTGGAGCAGGGATTATTTTGACAAGCCCGGAGGGGTTCAAAGTGCAGCAGGCTATCCGATTTCAGTTCAAAGCTACAAATAATGAGGCAGAATACGAAGCAGTTTTGGCTGGTTTGCGATTAGCGAAGAGTCTTGAAGTACAAAGAATAGTCATTTTCAGTGATTCTCAGTTAGTCGTTAGACAGTTTACTGGGGAATACGAAGCTCGAGGTCCAAGAATGATCAAATATTTGAAAGAATTAAAGGATCGGCTTCAATATTTCTCATCCCATGAATTTCAGGGGTTCGAACGTAGCAACAATTCCATTGCTGATGCACTCGCCAAACTAGCCACTACGGATGTTAATGTTTTTGAAGGATCAGTATACCTGAAAATTCTACAACATCCTAGTGTTCATCATGAAGTTGTAGCGTGCATTGACCGAACCAACTGCTGGTTGACTCCCTACATAGAATATTTGGCTGATGGCGTCTTACCTTCGGATCGGATGCTCGCTAAGAAAGTTAAGTACAAAAGTGCTAATTTTGTTCTGATTGATGGAGATCTTTTCCGAAGGGCCTTCTCTTCTCTATTATTGAAATGTCTGACTCCATCAGAAGCTGAATACGCTCTCCGAGAAGTGCATGAAGGAATTTGTGGCGACCATATGGCTGCTAAGTCATTAGCTTATAAAGTGCTTCGTCAGGGGTACTACTGGCCTACAATCTTCAAGGAGGCTACCGAATATGTAAAGAAATGCGAGAAATGCCAGCTCAACAGTCCAATACCGCATCAGCCACCGGAAGAGCTATACTCGATCCTATCTCCTATACCCTTCGCTGTCTGGGGGGTTGATATATTGGGTCCACTACCGAAAGCAAAGGGTCAGGTCAGTTTTGTTATAGTTGCCATAGACTATATGACCAAATGGGTAGAAGCAAAGCCACTTAGGTCAATAACGGAACAAGAATGTTTGAAATTCATGAAGGAATCAGTTGTATTCCGTTTCGGAATTCCTAATGTGGTAATATTAGATAATGGTCGTCAGTTTGTTGGATCAAAATTTGAAGCTTTTTTAGCAGAATTGGGGATCCAGCACAGAAAGACTTCAGTGGCTCACCCTCAATCAAACGGACAAGTCGAAGTGACCAACAGAACGCTATTGAATGGGATCAAGCGTAGACTGGACGAAGCTAAAGGCAGATGGCCAGAAGAACTGTTAAGTGTATTATGGGCCTATCGAACTACACCGAGGACTACAACGGGGGATTCACCCTTCAGATTGGCCTATGGTACTGATGCCTTAGTCCCAATTGAAATTGGATCTCCAAGTCTTCGAGTCAGTCAATTCAATGAGATCTACAACGAGGAAGGACTGAAGACTAATCTTGATCTGTTGGAAGAAGTCAGGGAAATAGCCTTAATCAGATTGGCGGCGTACCAACGAAGAGTGGCCAAGCATTATAATAAGGGGGTAAAGCTTCGCAGATTTGAAGTAGGAGATTTTGTTCTCAGAGAAGTCGAAGCGTCTACACCTCAGAATTTGGGAAAACTGATGCCAAATTGGGAAGGACCCTACGAAGTCACAGAGGTTCCGAAGCCAGGGACTTATCGTTTGAAAGCATTAGATGGCTCAGTAATCAAAAACACTTGGCACGCTGGCAGGCTCAGAAAATATTTTCAGTAGATTTGTTGTCAGTACATCAAAAGTCTGTAAATATCTACATCATCATCAATAAAAGTTCATCTTTTACCTCAAATCAATGTTGTCTTTGTTGCTGCACAATTCATGGGTGTTAGGAGGTTCGGGAGGACTTGCTGACCATTCGATGGTAGCCTCTTCGGCAGGTGGTCACTATTTGGCATTGTCAGGCCCTTCGGGGTAGGCAATTGTCGCCACTATTTGGCATTGTCAGACCCTTCGGGGTAGGCAATTGTCGCCACTATTTGGCATTGTCAGGCCCTTCGGGGTAGGCAATTGTCGCCACTATTTGGCATTGTCAGGCCCTTCGGGGTAGGCAATTGTCGCCACTTAGACCTTGTCAGGCCCTTTGTGGTAGGCAAGTGTCATCTTTTGGTTATGTTAGGCCTTTCGGGGTAAACAAACCTTCAGCAAAGCAAATCTGTCTCACACTTCGGTAACTGATAAGTATCCCTTTACTTTATCACTTGAATCTTTTCTAAGTGTTGAGTTCGGAATGTCTCGATATTTAACTTCACTTTGTCTATCATATGATTTGCTTAATTATTAATCAACTACTTGAGTTAAATCCTCGAAGGAGTTTTTTACACATTTGTCCATATTAATTCATATTAAAATATTGACAGAAAGAAAACACACTGGAGTCATAAGAAAGAAGATCATTTTTCATTAATATTCTATTTAGTTACAAAAATAAGGAAATTACAAAAAGATGTCATTTCAGGCAGCTCCATCATCATCTGAAGAGTCGAGCAAGTGTGGATCTAAGTTGGCTTTGAACAACTTATCCTTGCCACGAGTTCGGCAGAGCGTATAGCTTTCTGTAAAGATCCTCATTATCTCCCCACTTATTTCGTCCGAATTCCGATACTCTTCACAGATTTCTTTGCGAAGAGCATCAGTCAAAGGAGGACCTAGGTCCCGGAGAGCTTTGAGTTCTCGGATTTCTTGCTCGAGCTACTGCCTTATGTTCATCTGACGGGTTCCTTCATTTTCCAGATCATGGATCGTCTTGGTCAAAACCTTAGCGTCAGACTTCAGATTACTGATCTCATTCATCCTTATTTCACTCCTCAGAACCAAATCAACGTTCATCTTGGTGATCTCGGCATGTTGAACCTTAGTCAACTTCAGTTCTTCATTGGAGATTTTCAAATCTTCCTTGGCTCGGGCCAAATCTTTATGGAGACCTTCATTTGTATGAAGGATACCTTCACGTTGAGTCCTTTCCCGAGCCAAGGTTGATTTTAATATGGCATTCTCTTTCCTCAGCCTTTCCTCCTCGGATTCAGCCTCGAGAGATCTTGGACGCAGACGCCCGAACACAGCATTTGCCTACACATGTTCAATATTATTCAATCAGTTCCAGATACACGAAATATAAACATAAGTATGAAAAAGAAGGAAAAAATCATTTACCTTCGCCAGGTAGCTCATGCCTTCATTGAGCAAATCCCCATTCGAACTGTTACCGAATCGGTGGTCATCGGTCTCGTGAACGAAGGCCTCGAACAGTTGGAAGGGGAAATTGGCGTTGAATTGAGGCCACACCGTTGGCGAACCCATAGCATCATGCTGAAATTCGGTAGTCGTTTGTCTTTGAGGGGAAGGCGCAGGCTGACTGCGAACCGGAGAAGGATTCACAGGTGCTGCTTCTGTGGGAGGAGGTTGGACATTTGGAGGCTCAGGAATCGAGGATGGGGCAGGAGGGGCCTCAGATGTTTGTGTTGTGGTTGGAGGGATAGTTGATGTTGAAGGAGGAGGAACACGAAGTTCTTCGGCCGTAAGAGGAATTATTTTTGTCCTTATCTTCTTGGCACGAAGAACCTTTGCCTTGTCTTGGGGAGGTATATCTAGTAAGCTCCTCTTCTTTGAGATCGTTTTGGCAGGTATGATGATAGGTTCGGTTGGAGGAGGAGGTTGAGGGATTTCTTCAGAAGGGATCGTTCGTGGATTTGCTTCGGGAAGAATATCCTCGTCACTTTCAGGATCAACCTCACGTTGGATAGTCCTCCCCTTTTTTGCAGCTTTCTTCTTTCGGCGGGGTCTGAGAGCTTCTTCAGGATTGGTAGGCTCCTCAGCTTCGGGCTCATCGATTTGAGGGAGGACGGTTGGTGGGTCGGAGGCGGAAGGGTTTGTTTGAGAAGAGTCTTCAACAGGAAGCTCCTCATGGGTCTCCGAAGTCTTTCCCGCCAGAAAATCTTCTAAACCTTTCACTTCCGAAGAAGTTGGCTTGATCAGAGACACTGCAAAAAACCATGTATTAAAGTCCACATCACATAGATACCTCAAGAAATTATGCCACCAAATCAGTCGAACTTACATTTGTGATCGTACAGCCAGGCTTGTTTGGTCAGAAGAGTGAAACTCCACTCTTTTGGAGGAATCTTCATCAAGAAATCTCCCATTTCCCTTATGCGTGCTTCGGGAATATCTCCGAAGTCGGCAGAAACTCGATTTGAAGTAGTCCGTCCAGTCTTGAAGAGAAGAGATTTCTGGCCCATTGATGAAGAACCACTCTTTGTGCCATCCTTTATTGCTTGAGGGAGTGCTCATCAGAGGCCTCCTCTCAAATTTGGCGTTCGGACGCGGAGACTGTTTGCTTATCATCTTAAACCCTGGTTCTCGGGATTTGCCAGCTGAGAAGAGGGTAAAAAACATGTCCACAGAGGGGGTAATCCCTAACTCGTGGCAGAAAGCGATGAACGCCAATATATGGATATAGGAGTTAGGCACCAGTTGTGCGAATCCCACTCCTATGAACCCTAATAGGGTAACGATGAGGGCATGGAGGGGTAAGCGAATCCCCTTTTCTAGAAAGGTAGCAGGCATGGCGACCCAACCATCCGGTCGCTGATACATACGCTCTTCAGGAGCGGGAGCCCTTAAATCATACGTTTCAGGAATCCGATATTGAGTTCGGAGGAAACATACCTCCGATTCCGTAATGATGGACTTAGTGTTGGCATGAGGAAATTGTTCCTCGTCCTTGAAGAAGTCGACAGGATGTATGGGGTTTGCGCTCGAGCCTCCCGGGTTAGGTTTTGAATGCGAGGAACTTGAAGGAATCTGGTTTGGGTTCACCATTGTTGAGATCTGGAAAGCTAGAGAGAAATTTTCTGAGAAGCAAGAGAAAGCTCAAAGGTTCGAATTTCAAATTAGCAGGTAAAACCGTCAAATTGGTAAAGTTAGCTTTTTTATACTGACGGTTGCACAGGAATCAAGGCCGGCGCATAAATTATCAGTAATAATGAGAATTCGAATGAGGCGTGTTTGGATGACCCTTGGATATCTTGCCAATTTGGGCCTATCTATTGAGTTTCTAATTAGTGACCCGTCCTCTTTAAAATTCAAATCCTTTATCAGAATGGGCTTATTATTCTGGGCATCCTGCCACCCCTTATCCTATGTCACGCATCAAAGTGGGTATGTTACAATTGCTCCTTATTTTTGGATCCTCATTAAATCTTAATATCATGGACCATTTATAGTTTTCTATTAAACATTCTGTTTAATTAGAAAACTATGGGGTAATGTTGGGTCATGATATTTCTCTTGTATTGGGCCGGGTATATTGGGCTCACTTATTAATTAAGTCATTGGGCTCATTGGGCCCAATCATTATGGTGACTTCATTTAATCTTATAAAGGCTGGGCTGGATCAGTGGGTCAACCCATTGGGTCATTTAAATATCTATTGCTTTGACTTGTAATGATGATATAGTATGACAATTGACCAAGATACCTGCCATGCATTAATGTGGATGGGATTATAGCCGGCCGGCGATGTGAACAGCGGCAAAAAGCAATGTACAGGTTCCATGCAGCCGGCAGAACCCATCAGATCATGGGGATATGTCAGATGGTAGTAGGTGGCACAATATTCCAGGAAAAGATATTATTTCCCACCGAGTAAGTCTTCAGGGGAGAGGTATGTATTACACACACACGACGATAGTTTAACACAATTCTCATTACACTAGACTTTATCATCCTCTTGAGTTAACCTTGTGAACACATATACTTACTCTTACGCCTGAGCTATCCCCCGGCGGTCCGGCCGTCAAGCTTGTGGTGTTGTCGTGTTTACTGTGCAGGATCAGGACGTCTTTCGTGATTGGGACGTGGAGAAAGATCTTGGCGTTAACAAGTAGTATATGAGCAAAAGCAATAATAAAGCAGTCATTATTACTGGAGTCATTAACACCATGTATACACATAATAATCATTCAATCAAAACAATGAGCAAGGCTTACAGAAGCAGAGCAGTAAATACCTTCAAGAATGTCACTAACTTCTAAACATCATGTATTCCTTCAAGAATGCCACTAAATTCTAAACCTTCATTTTCCTGTACCAAATAAATACAAATAACAATCAATTTGAGCTTAAATAAATGAAAAAAATAACAAAGATATTATCATAGCCTAAACAATATACTGAAATTAAAAACATCAAGATAAAAAAATATGAGTACCAATTTGTCTTAAATCCTAATGAAAGATTTAAAAAATACATCCAAAAAGTTCCCCTGAGTATTGCTACTAATTTCAAGTAACATATTTGCGATTTATTCAAAAAGAACAACCGAGAAGAAAAATTAAATCCATAATCACGCATTAAACCCCATAAAAGTTGAACAAAAAATCAATCTCATCCAAATTGGAACCTCGATCAACCAAAATATACAAAACCTGGAGTCACTCAACCTTTAAAAAACCACCATTTTAATTAATAGTTCAGCAGTGAAGGAATTCCTTCAAGAATCTCACAATAATGCGAGATTCTTGGTGAGCCTACACTTTGTACACCATGTAGGAAGGTCATTCTTAATTCCCTTACCACAGAAAAGAAACTTTACATTTGACCATGTTTACTGTAGTCAAAAAGTTGAATGGCTAGACTTATGCTAGGCCTTGTACCATTCAATTCAGTTTGGCCCTCAATAAAATGCCAAATCTCAACAGCAAACAAAGCTTAAATTACAACAGAAAGGATTACTAATTTCTTTGAAATGCTTATTATTATTCAATTTATATTATCATGCAGGCTCTTTTTGGATATTAAAATACAAATATCATTACAGTCTGTTAAATTTTCTACTTCAAGAATTCTAGTAGAGTCAATGTATTTATCAGAAGATGTATACTCTTAAGAAACATAACCCAATCAATGGTGTAAAAGAAATAGTTCAACCTTCTTAGCAGTAAGATAAGCAGCTCTTTTCTGACAAAGGACACACCTGCAAGTTTAATAAGTCAAGTTATTAAATCTACTATAAGCTAAAAACTACAGTATCATATTAAGTGAAAAATGATACTAACAACAACAAAAATAAAAAGAACCCACCCAAAATGGCATTATTTTTTATTTCAGCTTAAGAATATATAAGAAATAATTTATCGGACATGATATGTGCATTTATTCTAAAATGTCAACATTACCACAATAACAGTCTCAATTTCGCATAAATCATTCCAAATGTCATGAGACAGAGACCTAAAGTCCCAATTTCAATTTAGACAAAGACCTAGAGTCAAGAATTAGAACTTACCTTGCTATGGGTGATCAACTAAAATTTTAAATAGAGACCTAAATTTTTGATGTTTGATTTCAGGTGGAGAAGTTTTTGGGAAGTCTTGGGGGTATTTTTTCCAAAACTTGGAAGCCTCAATTTCCTCCTCGTTGCTATCCGAAACCAAAGGAAATCGTGGTTTTGAGGATAGCAAGAATGGCGGTGCAGAGGATTTGGAGGAAGGAGAAGACGAAATGAGAAGGAGCAGAGGTATAAGACGGGATTTGAGTAGCGTGTATAGGGGGTTTGATTTGGGCGGTTCTTTTTTGTGTGAAACGAAAGGTCAGCCTTTGGATTAAGTTGGAAAAACTGAGAATCAAAGGTGTTTGCTTCTAAATCTTTTCACAATAAAGCATGGTGGAGACTCAAATCATTTGATTTCAGTCATATAGATACCACTTTAATTTACATGTCCGAAATTTATATAGGATTTAAAACAACAAAAAAAATTGAACTGTATATAAGCATAATTGTACATATTCATACATAGTGAAGTTGTTCTGCTTTGTTTATGTTCAAGAAATTAATAAATAAATAACAAAACAAAAAACATGAAATCAATACATATATAAGCATTTCTATTTGATTCTACGTATGAGTATTTATTGTTAGTTAATTAATTATTAATTTATTTATTTTTTGTTCCTTTGACTCTGTTTTTTACCTTTTACTTATTGTGAATGAACACATTCAAATTGCAAGTAGTGTAAAAAAGAATGAAACAACATAAACCTTGTTATCATCTACCTGACCCACTGCTTTCAAAAGGGAAAAAAATTAAAATTGGACAACCTAAACCTTTTTATCATCTACCCCACTGCCCACTGTATCTCAACTCAAAAGTGAATGGAGTTGCCGCGAAGAGGTCATAGCAAGAGCTACAATGCGATAAGAGATTGGAGTTGCCATGAAAACCAAGAGAATATGAGGCAATCTATTGCAAAACCCTAATCAAATTCTACAAAAAATTCTGAGGCAATGAATCATCTTTCTAACACTAAATGGTAAAATATAATAGGCAATGAATCATCTGTCTAACCTGCAACGTGACAACGGCTGGAGCAGCAGCTGCGCAGGCAGAGGAGGAAGCGCCGCCGAGGAATGAGAGAAATCCGGATGGGGAAGGAAGCGGGGATGCAACGACGGCGGCGGCGATGAAGCGAGAGCTGGCAGTCTCTATTGGAGTGGCCTAGTGAGCTTCTGTCTCAGAAGAGAGAAGCTTGAGAACCAGAGAAGTCTTAAATTTGGGCGGTTCTTTTTTTTGTGAAATGAAACGTTAGCTTTGGATTAAGTTGTAAAAATTGAGATTCAATCTAAACCGTTATTGTTCTTTAGATTCAAATTTGGTTGTGTTTTATTATATAGATATATATAATCGATATTTGGTGTTTTGGTATAAAATTCTTGTAGTAATAATGGAAGAAAAATTGTGAGATGATATATAAATTCACTAAAAAATATTTGCTTACACTGCTATATATATGGTGAAAATTGAATAAAGTTTAATTAATCGTATCAATTTTAATTAGTTATTTAGTTGAGTAAGTGGCATTCCTGTTCAAAGTTATAATGACTAATTACTAAAAGGGGATGAATCGATCGGTCTTCAAAACCCCTTTTATGATCAGTTTTATCAATTTTGGTGGGGTGCATGTACATGTAACTCTCAACCTCTCAAGTTATTTTAATTGTTTGATACTGTTACTATTTGACTGCAAATACATTTACTTATAGACTCGGACATGGAAATTTAATTAAGTACATAAGGTAAATTTCTTTTTCTTCAAATAATTTGAACACTTATCAACTTCATACTTTCAAAGCAAAAAGTATATATAAATTAATGTATTGGATAATAATTAATTAGTTGATATCTCATATATGGATTTAATGGTATTCTCTTTAATTCTATCTAATAAGTACACCATATCTTTGATTTAGGAGTTTAAGAAAAAACAAAATAACTGCAAACATATCTTTTAGCAGTTAGAAGTACTCTGATTAAAATGACTCGATTTCTGGTAGTTGTTGCATTTCTGACAATCGGAATATTATTTTCACCAAAAACATTTGGATAAAAATCGGAAAAGATTACTACTTTCATTAAAATTACCCATGTATTGAGTTTATCTACTGCTCTTTGGGTCACCTTCATCTGTGGTATCATCGTGTTCAAGTAAAATCCAATTACCCATTTCCTTAAATCATTTTCGTTAATTTTTCCCTTTTCAATTTTGCAAACGTGCTAACATTTTTTAATGAAATTTTAGGAATCTTCCTAGGCATCAGTTTGGAAATCTGCACAGTAAAATGTTCCCAGCGTATTTTTCGATGGTGGGTGTTTGTTGTGCGGGGTCGGTGGCCTGTTTTGGTTACACACATCCATGGAAGTCATCTTCCACTGCTAAGAAGTACCAGGTGGAGTTTTTGTTATCTGACTTTGCGTTCAATCTTAGCAATCTCTTTTTCATTACTCCTATGACCATTGAGGTAAACAGTTATCTTTGTTGTCAAAAAGAGTTGTTAGTTGTTATAAGAATTTCCAAGTCTTTTGGTGTTTTACAACGTGTGTGGTAGTAATTAGTATGATTAGTTGGTTTTTGAATTTTGTTAATGACTAATGATAGTTTATTTATGTTTAGCTCATTTATATTTACAAATAATAGCATTGCCACTTCCTGCTCATGCGTAAAAAAGGTTTTGGTCCCTTCTGTATTCAAATGTTGGTGTATATTATTTTGATGTGGTATTATGGTATATACTTAAATTCAAGACCCAAAAGTTCTCTCTTTTAGATGCATGAAAACACTTTACCACACTTTATGAAGATTTCAATGGACGATGAATAGCCTCTGAGAAGGATGAATACCAAGGTATATTTAATTTTTACTTTATTTTATTTTGGATCTTTCTGTTTCTTTCTCTTTGATTTTGTCTTAATACCTTGAGATCTTGAATTTTAAATATTGTTGAGAAATCAAATGAGAATTCTGATGGATTATATTTTAGTATTAAAATTATTGTTTGAAAATTAGCAGGATCTTGAGCAGGAGGGAATCGAGGAGGATGGATTATTGTTATTGATTGAAAACTACCTGTTTGATGGAATGACACAAAGAGGTTTTACATAATTTTTAACCTTGAATTAGACAACTTGGCATATCTACACCTATTGCTTTGTTTGCATTGTATTTAAGTTGTTACAAATTGTATTTAAGTTGTTACAAATTTTCTTTATTTATGTGTAACCAGTATCTTATGCATAACTTACAAGGAGTATTCTACTTCAGATCAAGTATGTCATCATTTTTACATCTAAATTCTAATTTTAACGCATTATACAAGCCCGTGTATTGCACGGGCTATCACCTAGTTTTTATAATTATGAATATAATAATTGAAATCGATACCGATCAACTAATTTATTATATTAAATAATATAATTGTTTCAAAAATAAAAATAATCTAATTTAATTTTATTATTTGATAAACATGTGAATTTTTTTATCAAAATTTTATTATATAGATGAAATTTTTTTGATTTTTAACGTTTGAAAATATTTTTTATGAATCTATTTTTTTGTAGGATTGGTTTTAATGTTATCAACTATCTATTAATATATTTTAATTATTACTAATAAAATTATTAAGATCAAATAATTAGTGTATTGTATGAAATTAAAATAAATATATAATAAAAGAAAGCCAAATCCATCATTTTATATCTTCTTTTTGTATTCAATTTTTTGTCACTAAAACACTATTGTCTTAACAAATACAACATACAGTAGTGCATAATTTATTTGTTTTACCAGGCTCACATATAAGTTCACAAATCGACTTTTAAAATTAGTTCGTTAAAATAGTTTTGTTATAGTTTATTTATGAAATTGAGCTCATTTTATTTGTAAATTAAATTACATTCAATATCTAATAGTGCAAAATATAATTTCTGTTCTAATTTCGTACAAGTATATTATCTATGTTTCAAAATATAATAATTTTTAAATTTTTTAAAATTAACTTAAAATATTTTTAAATTCAAAATTGATATTAATTTTTAATTTTAGTTAATATAATAATGAATATGATAAATTATTAAAATTTATTATTATTGTAAAATATCATTTATTAATTTTTAATAAATTATTTCATTTTTAAAATTTAAAATATCTTATATTAACTTTTAACTTTTAAAAAATAACTTATAATTGGGAATATTGAGGGAGTATTAAATTTAAATAAATTTGTTTATAGAGAGACATTTTATTTTAAAAAATGATATATATTATAAAAAATTACGTTAATTTTTTAATTATTAATTACGTAAATAAATATTAATAATACTTTTTTTAATAAATAATTTTTTATATATTTTTTATTAATTTCATATATTAATAAATTTTACAATTATAATTCAACAAGCAAAACTCATATGAACAACTATAGATAAAAACAAAGCCTAAATTAACATGCATATTCTAACGTGTCTCAAAGGGGAAAACCAAGCATGACAAGTGTCCCTAAAGCTTCACCAATTTTTCCATCAATCTTCCACGTCGACTACCCATGCATGCATGTGTATACGTGGCCCCAAAATAATCAACCACGTTCCCCCATTACATGCATCAAGTACCAATACAAAACCCTACAATAAAAGCATCTATCTTCCTTTTCCTATCAAAAATCAAAACTCCCATTTCACAACCACAATAAATAAATAAATACCATTTGTCAATTACTTGTAGCTACATTTCTTTCCCGGCCGATGGCTTTCCACAGACAGACCGGCGGAGAGGAACCGATACCGCCGGGGCAGCCGATGTCGAAGGAACAGCAGATGCTGGACAAAGGGGCACAAATGATGCAGTCCCTTAAGCCCATCAAGCAAATGAACCAGCACGTTTGTACCTTTGCCTTGTATAGTGATGACATGACTCGCCAGATTGAGACTCACCATTATATGACTCGCTTCAATCAGGACTTTCTCCAGTCTGCCGTTTACGATACAGACGACTCCTAAGGCCGTCTTATAGGTAATTTAATCATCCATTTACGTACTCAATTGATCCCTCTAACATATAAGACCTTTTATGACAATTTGAAATATTTTTGAATTCAAAAATTTCAAAAATATGTTCTTTTAGGCATGATAAAAATACATTTGGTTGACTAAGTGCTAGTACTATTTTATTTATTTTGGGGATTTCTATGGTGCTAAGGTCGTTCGTACGTGTTAATTAGAGAGTAGTATTAATTAGAGAGTAGTATTGTATGTGACTTTTTTTTACAGGGGTGGAATATATATTGTCCGACAGAATATTTGAAACTCTTCCTCCGGAGGAACAGAAGCTCTGGCATTCTCATGCCTATGAGGTACTAATTAATTAATGTTTAACCAATTTATGGTATAATTAATATAAATTGTAATTTTAACCAAAATTTTTTTGGATAATATTCTTGTTATCTAGATCAAATCAGGCCTCTGGATGAATCCCCGGTTCCCAGAAATGGTTGTGAAACCGGAACTTGAAAATATTGCCAAAACTTATGGCAAGTTCTGGTGCACTTGGCAAACTGATAGAGGTATTACTAATTTTCTTTCCTTAAAAGCTGTAATAGATATTGAATATTTTTTTAATTGTGTTTGTTAGTAAAAATAGTTTTGATTATTTGGTATTATATTAATTAATCTGCATGCATGCAGGCGACAGGCTGCCGTTGGGGCCTCCGGCACTGATGATGTCGGCACAAGCGGTTAAATTGGGGATGGTGAAACCAGAGCTAATACAAAAGAGGGATGACAAGTACAACATATCTAGTGAGGCTCTTAAGACTTCTAGGGTGGAGATTGACGAGCCGGAGTGGTTGAATCCGCAAGCCGATTACTGGAAACAGCATGGAAAGGGTTTCAAAATCGACGTTGAGCCAACCGAGATGAAGCGGAGGGCGCCATTTCCTTGAAGAAGTATATGTGTATATATGAGTTTGTTATGGAAATATTGGGGATGTGGGTTTTAGGTATTTAATTTCAAGGAGGTGCAAGTGCATGAAAAGATACAATATGTATTAATGTTAATGTTAGGCCATGATCCTTTTCCTTATTGGGCCAGATCTAATGGGCCCTTCCTTTGGGTTGTGATTATTCTTATCCTGGTTGACCCGGATGTTTTGGGCCCAATTACTTATTATTTCACTAAATTCATACAGATTGGATCCGGTCGCATGGGTCATCTCCATTAGTTGGGTTTACTTATCAAATTAGTCCATTAAACATATTTCCCCTTAGCCCAACTTTGACTGGTAATCATTACTCAAAATAATAGTTGACTATTATGTCTGCCACCTTTCTATATGACATTAATGAGGATGGGATGGAGAAGGGGGAAGAAAAAAGGTGTGACAGAAAATATGGAGGCTGAGTGCATGCTTTCGGCGGAAATGACCGGAAATGGGGGAAAAAAGATGTCAGGAAGTGATGGGTGGCACGGTGAGCCGGAAGGGGAGTTGGCGTGGAGCTGTGATGATAAAGAGGAGGTAAGTAACAAAATACCACACACACCACCTAATTATTCTCTCAGACACTAGATATTATCATCCTCTTGAGTTAACCTTGTGAACACATATATACTTACTCTCACGCCTGAGCTATCCCCCGGCGGTCCGGCCGTCAAGCTCGTGGTGTTTGTTGTGTTTACAGTGCAGGATCAGGACTTCATTTGTGATTGGGACGTGGCAAAAGATCCTGACGTTAACATTGGCGCTAGAAGGAGGGGGCTCTAGTGTCCTGAACATTTTTCAATCACAAACCATATTTTCCCCACGTCAATATTCATGGTGAAGAGTAGAACACCTACGCCCGAAGGGCAACCCATGGCAGTCAGTGAATCGACACCGCGAGTGTCTGTCAAGGATCGTTTGGGACCGGCAATAAGTGTTCATGCTAGCACCGCGTCCAAACGATCGCATGAAAATCTCCGGCCAAGGATTATGAGCAACGTTAAGCGTAAGCTAGTTTTACCGATAGAGAAGGGGTCTGACCGTGATCGGAAACGGGTAGAAGGCACCTCGCCTAGAACTCGGTACCGAAACGACCAAGACGAAAAAGCCTCACGACTGGCTAAAATGGCAGATGAAGCGGATAGGGTCATGGAAGCACTTTTGAAACAACGACAGGATATAACTGAACAAATGGCTCGAATGACAGAAATGAGAGACGAAGAATTCAGTTATGTTCAATCTGAAGAACGTGATCATCGGAGGGGAAAGGAACCTGCTCATTCAGGGCGAGAATCGTTGGGTCGAATTAGGAAAAGAAGAAAGTCCCGAAGCCCTACCCCTCAAGGATCAAAAAGGACATATCGCCCTACTAATTCTAGAGGACGGGGGCAAAGCGAACGAAGAGGTCGATCCAAGGAACGTACCCCTGAGTACAGGAGGAAAGCACTTGTTGTTGCCCATTCTCACCATAGCGCCCGGTTTCAGAGGCGAAGTTTATCAAGAGATCATACTCCCGAGAGTTTACTGAGGGTACATCACCCTGTAGACACTCGTCATCGAAAGAGTCCCTCTAATGTTGAAGCATCTGTTGAAAGAAACCGGTCTGTTCAGAAGAGGAAGGAGTCACCAGAAAAAGAAGCATCGTCTCAACCAGAAGGCGTAGAATATCTGGTTAAAGAATTAAAAGAACTTAGGAAGCAGCTTGCCGAAGTACAGAGAATAAAAGATACTCCGGGAAAGAAGGCCTCTCCTTTTTCCGCGGAAATTCTTAAAGAAAAAGCTGATCCCACCAAAAAGTTGCCCCATATCGAGAGTTATGACGGATCGGGGGACCCTTACGACCATAGTCAAGCGTTCGATCGGCTCATGGATTATTATGACTTTAGCGACGCTGCTAAATGCCATACTTTCGTCACAACACTTAGAAAGGACGCCCGACAGTGGATGGGAACATTGCCCCCTGATTCAATCTCGTCATGGGAAGACATGTGCAGTAAATTTCATGCTCGCTTTGGGAGCAATAAAAGAAGGGGAAAACCGACTGGTTCGTTGGCTCAAGTTCGACAGTTTTCTAACGAGTCTTTAGGCCAGTATGTGAAACGGTTTCGTGAAGTCGTCGGTCAAGTAGCAGACTTGAATGATTTACAAGCCGTGGGACTATTTCAGAATGGACTAGATTTGGTCAAGTCGGAAAAATTGGTAAAGAAACTAATGTTCAATCACCCGAAGAGTCTCGCGCCGAAGCCTTTGACAAAGCCGAAGGTTATATTGTGGTGGAGGAGGCTATGAGCAGCCTCAAACGACCTTCTTCGGAGCGACTCAAGGAGCCAGATCGGGATAAAACCGATGGGGACCAAAAGAAGAATGAAAGGAGTAGAGACCGTTATGAGAGCGGGTCTAAGAAGTATAATAATTGGAGACAGGGTGGAGGACGTTCGTCCGCGCCGGCCCAGAGGGTGAATAGGATGATACAGCACTCAATGCGGACAGAGCTGTTATCTTGGAGCAAATTAAAAATTAACCTATCTTCGAGCCACCTCGAGATAATATTAAGCCCGGAAAAGGAAATCCTCGCAAATATTGTGATTACCATCAGGCTTCGGGCCATGATACTAACGATTGTGCCAGTTTGAAAGACTTCATTGAAAGAAAGGTACAAAGTGGGGTTTTAGTTCAGTATGTGGCTGCCAGAACTAATCAACAACAGAACCAAGGACCTGTCCCAACGGCTCAACCAGTTCAGCAGGCGTTGCAAGCTCCAGGACAACCTGCAAGGCATGTGATCGATGTCATCACGGGAGGTACTTCTGGCAAATTAATTAGGAAGAGACGCCGAAGTTATTTGGATTCGGTTATGTCAGTGGCGGGATCCTCCCCGAAGACTGATAGACCCTATCCGAATACGATAATCTGCTTTACTGATGAAGATTACCCTTCGGAGGTCATCGAGCCGCACGAAGGATCGTTAGTGCTAACTGCCCAAGTGGGTTCAGTAGATATGAAACGGATGATGGTGGATAATGGGTCTTCTGTAGATATCTTGTATGCCCACGCTTATCAAAGGATGAATTTGGATGGGCGAAAGATGGAGATAGGACAGGAGGCTCCTCTATACGGTTTTAGTAATGATCCAGTCAAGGTTGCTGGGACCATTGAGCTACCCGTCATCTTCGGAACGGCCCCTTAGCAGGTAGAGATTATTTGTAAATTTTATGTTGTACATGTAGATTCTGCTTATAATGCTATTTTGGGGAGGCCCACTTTAATTGCTCTACAAGCTGTGACCTCAATACCCCACTTTAAAATCAAATTTCCTACGGCTCATGGGGTTGGCGAGGTGAAAGGATATTTGGATTTAGCCAGAAGGTGTTACAGAAATGTTGTAATCACTTCGGGAGTAGGAGTATCGAAGCAGAAGCAAACCATGACGATAGAAATCGAGCCCTTTACTGAGAGCAGTTCCGAGCCATTAGTCATGTCAGCTGAAGAAACAGAGGAGATAGAGCTCATCCCGGGCAAAGTGGATAAAGCAGTAAAAATAGGTTCGGGTCTACCAGAACCCCTTCGAACGAACCTCATGAAGCTACTAAGGTGTTATGTTGATATCTTCGCATGGGAACCTCAGGACATGCCCGGAGTAAGCCGGGATATCGCTGAGCATCGGCTAGAAGTAGATCCGTCGAAGAAACCCGTTCGACAGAAGAGAAGGATCTTTGCGCCTGAACGACAGCGGATCATTGATGAGGAGATTGCAAAATTGCTGGCAGCTGATTTCATCTTTGACATCGACTATCCGCAGTGGATGGCAAATGTAGTGCTAGTTCAGAAGCAGAATGGTAAATGGCGAGTCTGCATCGACTACACCGATCTAAACAAAGCTTGTCCAAAGGATTTCTACCCACTGCCCCACATCGATCAACTTATTGATGCCACTTCGGGGCATGCTTTATTAAGTTTTATGGATGCATTCTCTGGGTATCATCAGATCTCCATGTGTAAAGAAGATATACCGAAGACGGCGTTCATTATGCATCGTTCGGTATATGCTTATAAGAAAATGACTTTCGGCCTCATCAATGCCGGAACAACCTACCAGAGGATGATGAACCATGTTTTCAGGTATCAATTAGGCAGGAATATTGAGGTATATGTGGACGATATGATTGTCAAAAGCATGTTGGTACATAAACATTTAGATGATTTAGAGGAGTGCTTTCAAACACTTCGTCATCATAATTTGAGACTAAATCCCACAAAGTGCACCTTCGGTCTGGGGTCTGGCAAATTTTTGGGTTATCTTGTTAGTCAAAGAGGAATTGAAGCCAATCCAGAGAAGATTCAAGCGATCTTGAGCATGAAGACTCCTCAGTCATTTAAAGATGTTCAACGTCTGACTGGAAGGATTGCAGCTTTGCGGAGGTTCGTGTCCAAGTCTGCAGAGAGATGTTTGCCGTTTTTTGATACTTTGAAAGGTCCGAAGAATGCAAAGACCTTTCAATGGACTTCAGAGTGTGAAGATGCCTTTCAGAGCATCAAGTCTTACTTATCTTCAGCACCCTTATTGGTAAAGCCCGTTCCTACAGAGCCTCTATACCTGTACTTAGCGGCTAGTTCTTTGGCGGTGGGAGCGGTTTTGGTACAGGAAGTTGGGGGTAAATAGCACCCGGTTTATTACGTAAGTCATGTCCTTCGGGATGCTGAAACGAGGTACCCAAATATTGAAAAGTTCGTTTTTGCTCTAATAATTGCTAGTCGAAAGCTTAGGCAATACTTCCAGGGTAGATTGGTAATAGTATACACAGATCAGCCTTTAAAGAAGGTTATGGGAAGACCAGAGGTATCGGGGAGACTAGCTGCATGGACGATGGAGTTGTCCCAATTTTTTATTGAATATCATCCCCGAACCGCCATTAAAGGACAAGTGTTGGCTGACTTTGTGGTTGAATGTTCGTTTTCTGAGACTGATGAAGTCGTGGCCGAAGCTGAAGGGGTTGACAGGGCAGTTGCAGTTCTTCAGCAGAAGGAGGGTCTATGGACGCTGTATGCAGATGGATTTTCTACCACGGACATCAGTGGAGCCGGGATTATTCTGACGAGTCCGGAGGGATTCAAGGTGCAGCAGGCCATCAGATTTCAGTTTAAAGCAACCAATAATGAAGCTGAGTATGAGGCAGTACTCGCCGGGTTACGATTAGCAAAGAGTCTTGAAGTACAAAGAGTGGTCATCTTCAGTGATTCTCAGTTAGTCGTTAAACAACTCTCTGGAGAATACGAAGCCAGGGGCCCGAGAATGATCAAGTACCTGGCGGAAGTGAAAGAACGACTTCAGTATTTCCAGTCCTACGAATTCTAAGGGATAGAACGTAACAAAAACTCCATTGCCGATGCGCTCTCCAAATTAGCCACTACAGATGTTGATACCTTTGATGGGTCGGTTTACTTAGAAATTTTACAACATCCTAGTGTTCATCACGAAGTGGTGATGTGCGTCGACCGAACCAACTGCTGGTTAACTCCATACTTGGAATACTTGGCAGATGGTATCTTACCTTCGGATCAGATGCTAGCCAAGAAAATCAAATACAAGAGTGCTAATTATATTCTGATTGATGGAGATCTGTTTCGAAGGGCTTTCTCGTTTCCATTATTAAAGTGTTTGACTCTGTCTGAAGCTGAGTATGCTCTGCGAGAGGTGCACGAGGGTATCTGTGGCGATCATATGGCCGCTAAGTCATTAGCCTACAAAGTACTTCGTCAAGGGTACTACTGGCCTACAATCTTCAAGGAAGCAACCGAATATGTAAAGAAGTGCGAGAAATGTCAGCTCAACAGTCCAATACCGCATCAGCCACCGGAAGAGCTATACTCGATCCTATCTCCTATACCCTTCGCTGTCTGGGGGGTTGATATACTGGGTCCACTACCGAAAGCAAAAGGTCAGGTCAGTTTTGTTATAGTTGTCATAGACTATATGACCAAATGGGTAGAAGCGAAGCCACTTAGGTCAATAACAGAACAGGAGTGCTTGAAATTTTTAAAAGAATCGGTCGTATTTCGTTTTGGGATTCCTAAAGTGATAATATCGGACAATGGACGTCAATTTGTGGGATCGAGGTTTGAAGCATTTTTGGAAGAACTAGGGATTCAGCACAGAAAGACTTCAGTGGCTCATCCTCAGTCAAACGGACAAGTTGAAGTGACCAACAGAACCCTCCTGAATGGGATCAAACGCAGACTGGACGAGGCTAAGAGCAGATGGCCAGAAGAGCTGCTTAGTGTGTTGTGGGCTTATCGAACTACTCCGAGGACTACAACAGGAGATTCACCTTTCAGATTGGCCTATGGCACTGATGCCTTAGTCCCAGTTGAAATTGGATCTACAAGTCTTCGAGTCAGCCAATTCAGGGAAATCTACAATGAAGAGGGGTTGAAAGCTAATCTTGATTTGCTTGAAGAAGTTAGAGAAATAGCCCTAATCAAATTGGCAGTCTATCAACGCAGAGTAGCCAAGCATTATAATAAAGGGGTAAAACTTCGCAGGTTTGAAGTAGGAGATTTTGTCCTCAGAGAAGTTGAAGCATCTACGCCTCAAAATCTGGGAAAACTGATGCCGAATTGGGAAGGGCCATATGAAGTCATTGAAGTGCCAAAGCCAGGGACTTATCGGCTGAAGGCTTTAGATGGGTCAGCAATTAAGAATACTTGGCATGCTGGCAGGCTTAGGAAGTACTTTCAGTAAGAACGATGTCAGCACATCGGAAGTCTGTAAATATTTACATCATCATCAATAAAAATCCCTTTTTTTCTCTCAAACCAATTTTGTCTCTGTTGCCGATCTGTTCATTGGTGTTTGGAGGTTCGGGAGGACTCGCTGACCATTCGATGGTAGCCTCTTCGGCAGGAGGTCCTTATGAGTTTGTCAGGCCCTTCGTGGTAGGCAAACGTCATTGGTGTTTGGAGGTTCGGGAGGACTCGCTGACCATTCGATGGTAGCCTCTTCGGCAGGAGGTCCTTATGAGTTTGTCAGGCCCATCGTGGTAGGCAAATGTCATTGGTGTTTGGAGGTTCGGGAGGACTCGCTGACCATTCGATGGCAGCCTCTGCGATAGGTGGTCAATTAAGACATTGTCAGGCCCGTCGTGGTAGACAATTGTCGACACCTAGACCTTGTCAGGCCCTTTGTGGTAGGCAAGTGTCATCTTTAAGACTTTGTCAGGCCCTTTGTGGTAGGCAAATGTCATCTCTCATTTTTTGATCAAGCCTCTCGAGGTAAACAAATTCCTAATAAAGCAGATCTGTCTCAGTTTTCGGTAACTAATAAGTATCCCTTAACTTTATTACCTAATTTTTTTTTTCAAGTGTTAAGTTCGGGATACCTCATTATTTAACCTAACTTTATCTATTATATATCATACTTAATTGTTATTAACAACTGAATCCTTGAAGCGATTATGTATTTTTTGGTAGCACAAATACTAAGGGATTTACACAAAGCAAATGCACCGAAGTCATAAAGGACGAAATCAAATTTCATTAATATTCGATCTAATTACAGAAACAAATAATTTTTACAAGTCCTACAAATTAAAATAAAATTATCTTCAGCTCGCGGCCTCACTTTCAGAGTCTAGCAGAGATGGATCTAGTTGAGCAGCCACCAACTTTCCCTTTCCCCTGCTACGGCACTCCTCGTATCCTTCGTAATAAACCTTTAAGATCTTTGACCCAAGTCCGTCCGATGTACGATAGTCCGCCCGTATTTGGGTGATCATATCTTCGGTCAAAGGGGAATCTCGTTCCTGAAGTGCCTTTATCTTACCACGAAGCTTGCGACGCTTGGCCTTCTGAACTTTTTTGATAGATCGAGCCTTCGTCTGAGCTTCGTGGAGTTGGGTCGACAATTTTTGGTTGGCTACAACAAGATCCTCTTTGGTAGTCTTCAAGGCTTCGGTCTCAGCAACAAAACGGATATTCAGCATAGATAATTTTTGTTCACTGGTTCTCGTCGTCTTCAATTCTTCTCTGACCGAGCTCAGCACATCGTGAGTCTCCTTCATATCCTCCTTGGTTTGAGCCAATTCTCTCTGAAGACTTTCGTTAGTATGAAGAACAGATTCGCGTTCCTCTCTCTCGGGCCAACGTAGCCTTCAACATATTATTCTCCCTCCTCAGAGTCTCCTCATCGGACTCGGCGTTTAGATGCCTGGGACGTAAACGCCCGAAGACTGCATTCGCCTGCGTATACTCAACAGTGTTCAGTCGATTTTAAATATTTCAGCAAGTGAAGAAATGTTTAATTAATAAAATTCTCACTTACCTTTGCCAGATAACTCATGCCTTCATCAAGAAAATTCTCGTTCGTATGAGTATCAAATCGATGATCATCATTCTCCTGAACGAAGGCATCAAACAGATGAAAGGGGAAGTTGACATTGTACCGAGGCCATAAAGTCGGCGCTCCGGTAGCCTCATCGTGAAAATTATGTGTTGAAGGCCTTGGGGGGGAAGGCATCGGTTGGTCTCGAACAGGAGAAGGATCCATATAGATGTTTTCGGGGGAAGGAGATCGAGCTGGAGAAGGATCCCGAACTGGTAGAGTTGAAGGCGTTGGACTGGAATCGTTGTCAGCTGGTCGTTTTCTCTTTCGAGATGGCACTGCAGCCGACTCGTTTATTTCTTCTTCATTTACATTTGAAGTCTCCACGAGCTTTGTGGAAGGATGAATATTTAAAGAAGGAACCCTAAGCTCATCGGGGGTAAGGAGAATGATTTTGGTTCTCAACTTTTTGATCCGAAGAAATTGTCTTCGATCATTCACGGAAAGATCCAATAAACTTGTTCGGGCCAATGGAGGGACAGCAGTTGGTGGTACTGAATCTATGGTCGGAGGCGTTATATCAGCAGTTGGTGGTACTGGATCTATGTTCGGTGGTATTGGGTCGGCAGTTGGTGATACTGGATCTATGTTCGGTGGTATTGGGTCGGCCGTTGCTGTTGGACTGGTGGATGAAGGTATCGGATTAAAAGACGGTTCGGATTCGGAAAGATCTTCGGATTCTGATGGGATGGAGATTAGCCGAGGCTTTCGGATGACTCTTTTCTTTCGTCGAAGTTGAAGAACTTTTTCCGGAAGAAGAGGTTCATCATCTTCTGGTGCGTGGGTTCGGGGCTCTTCAGGTGGTCTTTCGGTAGATGGGCTGAATCTGGAGGAAGCATCCGGTTGTGGAGGTCCGGCATCAGCATCTGCAGATTTTCCGGCATTGTCTTCAGATGGGGCTTCATGTTGTAAAGAATCGATGAGGGCTTCTACCGGTTTTCCAGCTAACAAATCTTCTAAATCTTTCATCTCCGAAAGTGATGGTTTGATCAAAGTCACTACAAAAGATTAACAGTTCTACGTCAGAGTTTACACCACAAAAACTTCAAATATTCACAAAATGAATTCATACTTACATTTGTGGTTGTACAACCACGCTTGGTTGGAAAGAAGTCTATAATTCCATTCCTCCCTCGGGAAATTGTCCAGAAGCTCTATTATCTCAGCTTCACGTTCTTCAGAAACATCCCCGAAGTCTGTAGAGATTCTCTCATCTGTGGCCCAGCCAGGTAAGGAAAGGACTTCGGGCCCTTTAACGAAAAACCATCTCTCGTGCCATCCTTTGTTGCTTGAAGGGGTATTCACTAGTGAACGTCTCTCGAACTTCTCCCCTGTTTTTGAAGATTGCTTGCTTATGGTTTTAAAACCTTTCTCTCTGGACTGACCGACCTTGTATACAGTGAAGAAAAGGTCGAGCGAAGGTTCGACGCCAAGTTCGTAGTACAGAGCTATAAATGCCAAAATATGAATGTATGAATTCGGCATCAGTTGAGCGAACCCAACGCCCAGAAACCCTAATAGGGTCACCACGAAGGCGTGCAAAGGGAACCGGATACCTTTCTCCAGAATGGTTGTTGTAACAGCCATCCATCCTTCAGGACGTTGATACATTTTTTCCCCAGACCTGGGAATTCTTATCTGGTGGGTTTCCGGAATGTGGCAACGAGTTCGAAGCCTTTCCAGATCAGCCTCAATAACCTTCGAGGGGATGTTGGCATGAACGTACAGCTCGTTGTCCCTATAGAATTCAGAAGGACTGGGAGAAAATGTTGTTGTCTGTTTCTTTGTAGTAGTTGCAGCAGCCTGACCAGAGCTCGAAGCATCTTTGCTAGGGTTTGGGTCTGGAACAATGGAGCAAATAGGTTTAACTAGCAGGGGAAGACCTTGTTCGGAATCTTGGGACGCCATTGTTAACAATTCGCAGAGATTGCAAAGAAAGTTCAATAGATAGGAAGAAAGCTTGAAGGTTCGAAATTTGAATTGGCAGGTAAAATTGTCAAAATTGGTAAAATTTGTCTTTTATATTGACAGTTGCACGGTAATCGAAGGCGGCACAATAAATTCACAGTAATAATGGTGAATTGGAAAAGGCGCTGCCCGATTTTGGATCTAAATATCCTAATCCGAATGGATTTATATCCGTTGGACTTCCCAGTTCTATCTTTGATACCGATTTGGATCGACTTAATTGGGCTTTGATGAATTTCACTTTGGACCTTTTACAGCTTACCACAAATTATTATATCATGGGCCTATATTATTTATAGTCTTCCATTAAACCCTCTGTTTAATAAAAGACTAGGGGGTAATGTTAGGCCATGATCCTTTTCCTTATTGGGCCAGATCTAATGGGCCCTTCCTTTGGGTTGTGATTATTCTTATCCTGGTTGACCCGGATGTTTTGGGCCCAATTACTTATTATTTCACTAAATCCATACAGATTGGATCCGGTCGCATGGGTCATCTCCATTAGTTGGGTTTACTTATCAAATTAGCCCATTAGACATATTTCCCCTTAGCCCAACTTTGACTGGTAATCATTACTCAAAATAATAGTTGACTATTATGTCTGCCACCTTTCTATATGACATTAATGAGGATGGGATGGAGAAGGGGGGAAGAAAAAAGGTGTGACAGAAAATATGGAGGCTGAGTACATGCTTTCGGCGGAAATGACCGGAAATGGGGGAAAAAGATGTCAGGAAGTGATGGGTGGCACGGTGAGCCGGAAGGGGAGTTGGCGTGGAGCTGTGATGATAAAGAGGAGGTAAGTAACAAAATACCACACACACCAACTAATTATTCTCTCAGACACTAGATATTATCATCCTCTTGAGTTAACCTTGTGAACACATATATACTTACTCTCACGCCTGAGCTATCCCCCGGCGGTCCGGCTGTCAAGCTCGTGGTGTTTGTTGTGTTTACTGTGCAGGATCAGGACGTCATTTATGATTGGGACGTGGCAAAAGATCCTGGCGTTAACAAATGTGTTGTGTGTGTATATATATAAGTACTCCATGTATTAGTGCGTATATGTATTATGTATATGTACCATGCATGCATATATCTATGTTCAGTTGCGTGTTCTTCTGTGGTGTTAATAGTATGATACTGATAGTAATAAAGTTTGTATGCACTGTTTATGTTTGATCAGCTACATATATGGCATATAAATTATCTTTAATTATTTCTTCCTACAATTTTGATTTTTGAGGTTAAACATTTTAGAATGTTTTTGTTATATACTATTATATAATTATAATAATTGTTAAATAAATTTATATTAATTTTAATTTTAATTTTAACATGTTAATTATTATTTTTAATTTTAGAACGGGTCGTGTACATTTTAAGAATTGAAGAGATTAAAATGTTACTTATATTAATCCTCATAAACACAACTTTCACGTAGAAAAGGCAATGTGGTAGGTAGAAGGTGAACTCTTTGGTTTTAGTAGAATGGAGGAGGGAAGCGTTGTGATTAATTAAAGACCTGAAAATAAAAGAGTAATAATTTCATTAGGAATAATCATTTTTCAATTAAGAAATATGAAATTACACCATATAAATATCATTATTATTATTGTTAGTGACTGTTAACGCCAAGATTTTCTGCCACGTCCCAATCACGTAATACGTTTTGATTCTGCACAGTAAACACCTTCTGCCACGTCCCAATCACGTAAGACGTTCTGATTCTGCACAGTAAACACGATAAATACCCAAAACTTGACGGCTTCGACCGTCGAGGGATAGCTCAGGCGTGAGAGTAAGTATCGGTGTTCACAAGGTTAACAATGGAGGATAATAATGTCCAGTGTATTGAGAGAGAATAATTCTCAGTTGAATGTAAAAATATGAACGTACCTCTTTGTGGAGACTTGGTTGATAAGTTATACTCTCTTGTCCGGTTTACCGTGCCACTTATTACCATCTGACACAGCCCCCTGATCTGATGGATTCTGCCGGATATGTACAGTTTACCCACTATCTCTGTCCTCTGTTCATGCCGCAGGCCGGCTATATTTCCATCCACATTAATGCATGGCAGGTGTCTTAGTCAACTGTTATGTTTTTTCATCATTGCAAGTCAAAGTAATATATATTAAAATGTCTAATGGGTTAGTTTAATGGACCGACCCAGTTTCATGGAGTTTATAACGACCCCAAAATAGGTCCATTCAATCCAACCCATTCTGAGTCGCCAAATACATGGTACAGAAAATAACTACAACTTTATTACAACAATTGTCGTGCAAAATACAACAACACGTATACTGTGAGTTTGGATACAAATATATACCAAATGTGACACATGTCTCAACCGTGGACAACACCTCACAGTGACACCTTACATAAAGGTATAGTCAAAAACTGTTTTAGAAACTAAAATCTTTAGGAAGTGCTCAAGGAAACCTTCGTACATGGGAGGCCATGATTTTAAGTTATGATAGATATCATATGTCCACAGAATTATCCTTGGTTGACCCAATATACCCCAAAGAAAAACGAGAAGATTACTATCATATTCTTCCCAATGGTGAGTCTTCTCTTGATTTATCATTATCTCCACTGTCTCAAATTGAGAATTATACTTCAAACAAACACCAAGATTATATAGGTAGTGCTCGTAAATATACTCAGCAAGTGGAGGAGCACAACCCTGTCTTATGATGACACGAGGTTGTATGTCATTAGACAGCTTGTATGAAAGTGGCAAAACACCCTTCCAACGTTGGGTTCGCCTCTCCCTATATGATTCACCAAATATAACTACTAAAAACTGTATACAACACACTTGTCTATACTGTTTAGGGAGAACTCCACAGCTAGAGACCACCGTTCTATTCCCAGTTACCCCCGCTCGACCCAGCTATACTCTTATTACCTGAAAGGAATTGTAAAGCAAAAAGGGTGAGCACAACTAGCTCAGTAAAGAATATCATGACTAAAGATAATTAAATTATCAATAGCCTTCATCAATAATAAATCAGAGATTTAGAACATATGGTAGATGATAAAAATTTTCAACCATAGTTGCAGCGGAACGAGCAATTCGTTAGAAGAGTCAAATAGACTATAAAGTCTATTATCTTCTCTATGTTAAAAATCCACCAACAATGTTTTAACTCTGTAACATCAATCAACAATTCTGGTCCACAATCATATGAATAACTCATAATCATAATTGTAGTTCTAAATTTCTCTTCTCATCCAGGACGAAGATAATTTTCATCACCTATCTTTACCTGAAATATCAAAGATCATGGTTATACCAAATCACATTTCCTGTTCATAATCATACTAATAATTTCATCTTTGCACTATGGCCAAAGACATTCATTTGTATCACCAGTTGGTCATGTTCATCTCAACACATGTTTCATCTTTGCACTACTGGCCAAAGATATTCAACAACATTTCATCTTTGCACTACGGGCCAAAGATATTCATCAACAATTCATCTTTGCACTACAGGCCAAAGATATTCCTCAACAGTTCATATTTGCACTACAGACCAAATATATTCATCAACAGTTCATATTTTCACTACAGGCCAAATATATTATTATCTCAAAGAAATATATAATAATTTCAGAATTTATATAAACAATAATTATAACCATGTTGATCAATTCACCTTTGCACTTAAGCTAAAGATATTCAATTATAAATTCAATAGCCATGATCATACCAGTTAACAATTCAACTTTGCATTATTGACCAAAGAGAACCCATAGTCATGATCATATCAAAAATTTACTCATCTTTACACTCAAGTTAAAGAGAAATATCATCATTAGGGTTATAGAAATGTTATATATGATAATAAAAATAATATGATCAACATATAGTTTTAATCTCAAGAGTAATATTCATAAATCAACTATAATTTGGTTAGAAAAAAAAACCAATTTTGTCATGAATAGTACCCGTGAATAGTAACTCGTGAATAGTAACTCATGAATAGTAACTCGTGAATAGTAACTCATGAATAGTAAACCCGACACAAAAAAAAGTAGAAATTTCACAATAAAATCCATACCAATATTTCGGTATAATGATATTGAAAGAATAATATTTCTTAAACTTATAAACAATTTATTTTAATTGTTTACACTTTATTAAATAATGCATTTAATCATCTTAAAATGCCAAACTCATAAGATTTAATCACCAAATAACCAAAATCCTCATAAAAAATCTGCATATACCTCATATAGGATTCTCAAGCCATAAAATCCTATTTTCCAATTTTCTTACCTCACATAACATATTTAATTAATTTATTCATAACTAGTCCATTTTCATAAAAAATACCAAATTAGTTCCAAATATATTTCTTTTCTGGGATTTAGCAGAATATAGTCTCATATTGAACATATATTTTTCTTAGAATTTTTAAAATTCATTTACTATTTTTCATATGGCCAAAACCACCGAATATTTAGACATTTATCATAAATTGTACTTTTATCCAAAAATTCCAAAATTTACATAGTACACTGATATTATATAGATGTACTCCCAATACAAATTTCATCAATTTTGGAGTTAACCACAAGGAGTTATAAGCGATTACTTTTAAAATAGTATTTTCTCGTAAAATTCATAACTCTTAATCTATCCATCCAAAAATCGCCATTTTTGGACACAATCAATAAAACTCATCAAAATATCATTTCAAATTTTTCCAGAATTTTCTGAAGGACGGAAAAAGTACGAACTGAAAAACATAATAACCCTTAAAATCCCTTACCTCAAGAGAGCAGTACTTCGGATGAAAAATCGGAGGAAACTTCTACTAAATAGCAACTCTCAAAGTATCTAAATACTCTCAAAACTTTTTATAGAAAAAATGCTAGAACGTCAAAGGAGACTAAAATAATAAAATATATTATTTCTTATTTTCTTTACGTAAGCCAAGACCAAGACTTGTCAAGGCATGCCAATTCTAAAATTTTTCCAGCAGCCCACATTTTATTAACACCAACCAAAGTGGGTCCCACCCCATAATTTAATAAAAATCATTTTATTTTCCGAAACTTCAACAATTCATAGAAAATAGACCGTTTATCAGAAAAATACGAATTTTATGTCCATTCTGACTGAAATCGAATTCTCTACAACTTTGTAGCTTGGAGTTTTTCCAAATTCTAAACTAAAAATATCCGAAATCCCCAAACGAATGATTTTAAACACCGTTTCAACACCTTTTAAAATTCATAACAAATCATGCGTTTATTTTTAACGGTTCAAAATTTTTGGACATATACTCAACTCATATATGTATAACATATCCAAAAATCACAACGATCCAACGGTCAGATTAAAATTATAACTCACACAGTAAAGCTTTAAGAACACCGATTTGAGTTTTTAATACCTCCAATCCGACAAAATACTGATAAAACACCTCAACATTAATTCCTTCATTTATAACCACATAAATAAATCCATTATTTATATCCACATCAAATAAATATTTTATTATCATATAAATCAATAATTAATTATTCACAAATAATATTACAGAATCACAATTATGACAACCATGCCGTTCTCAGGAAAGAGGGGGCTTTCCAATAAGAATTTCTCATTACTGGCGCGTAATTAGGTGACCAAACCTCTCCTTGACAGAACTTTCTAGACATTGCCAATAATGCTATCTAATAATATTATTCAAATAATACGAATTATTGATCTAATAATGAGAAATATTGTGCAGTGATAATTATTGAAACAACAATAATATAAAATATCAACGCAACAATTATTGAATTAATAAAATATTGAACAGTAATTACTGTAACAATTATTGAGTAGTGCTTTCTTACTTAAGAATCAATAATTCAAAAATACTGTGTAATACCGTGTGCTACTGTGCAACAACGCGTATTACTTTATTTTACCAACCGGGTATTCCAACAGTGTTAACGGTAATGATTACGCCGTTATTTATAAAAACTTAATTTTGTCGTTTTCTTCATCCGACAGTTATTTTGTTATGGAGACCACAAATGGCTGCGCCGTCGTACGAATATTCTCCGACAGAAAGAATATTCCACGACCAAACGAATATTCCCCGACAACAATGAATATTTTATAACCACTTGTGTATTTTAAAAAAATTTCATATATCACCCTTAACTTTAATCTTTTATCAACTTAATCATTTACTGAATTATAATTATAAGAAAAATTAAATACTTTTATTTCATAAAATTCGGGGTCTTACAGAGTTTAATAGATATAATATGATGACTAAGCCCAACGACTTTCAAGGTTCAATAATGAAGGCCCAATAGACTAATTAAATTAAATAAGTAAGCTCAATTCATTCGGCTCAAATAGGGGAAATATCATGACCCAACAGAATGAGATTTTCAAAATATTCTCATTCAAGCGTAATCACTCTCTACACATCTATTACGGGATTCGGCTCCCCGATATTAAGATCGATTTCAGTAAGAATTTATATTATTAAAAATATTTATTTTAAAAGAATTTTTAATCATTCAAATTCTAATGAAAAATTGTATGTTTATTTGATAGTGAAAAAGAGTTGGATTATTTTTATTTTTAGAATAATTATAATGTTCAATATTATAAATTAAAAATAATCAATTTCGATAATATCATCTAATATTAAAAAAAATATTGTATTGGATAGAAGTGAAAGAAAATTGTAATGGAGGGGAGTGAAATCCGCAATGCCACTTATCTTTTTTCACATTTATTGTATTTATTATTTTATTATTATATATCATTATGGGTACGAGATTATGCAGTGAGATTCTCAATATATTTTGTTTCAAGTAAACCCATATGAACTAGTCAAGGTCAAGAGAAATTTTAGTTAAATATTGTGAAGGAAATGTAATGAAAAATCTATAACTGAAACGTTAAGAGGACATTACTGACTACTGTAGTTTTAGGTTTAGGACAAAACTGTATCATCAGAGGTCTAAACGCACACCACAATACATTTAGAAGAAACTTTTCACATGGGATATAATGATACCTATTGAATCACACCGGAACAATTGAATTATAATGCTCGCCCAGTCCAAATGCATGTCGATGGTATGATAGCATGATGCTTGAACTGGATGAGCCAGTCCCATTGTCAGATTTATACTCCTTCCCCATCTCCACATCAGGGAAGGATCCTGAAAATATCATTATATGCATCTTCAGGCAATGAGTTAAAGCACCAAGCTCTAGTTGTCCACCCCATGCTGCAGTTGACTCCACTTCTCTACAGTAATTCTCAAACCTTTCCGCAAGTGAATCCTTGTTAGAATCTCCATCAGCCATATTATCTGACAGAAAGAATGGGAGGAAATCAGGTGCATGTTTCCTCATATAAACTGCAACCATTTCCCGAAGTTCTTGGTACGTGTAAGGAGAAGAACCTCCTGACTGGACCGCTAACTGATTTTCAACAGCTCTGTAGAGGCAGTGCCCATCAGGCTTTATCTCATTGACAATCAGGCCAAGGGGTTCAAGCTTTTTCTCCAACTTCTCATTTTCAACCATTCGATCATTTATGATGTTGCTCTGCTCTTCTTGTATTCTTTGTTCTCTAGCTGCTTCTTGCTGAGCTCTTTTCTCACGCCTCTTGACACTCTTACTGGGCTTTGAATGGTCAGCTTGGCTGGTGACAGAGACTCCAGCTATGGCCTTCACCAAAGTGTCGAGATTGCCTTTCTCCTTCCCATTGCTATTGCTATACCCTAACAAAGCAAGTTCCTCTGCATGTTTCTCTTTGAGCTCCGCAGAGAGTTGAGCAATCTCATCCTCCACTTGTTTTTTCTTAGCTTTCTGTTCAGCCTTGCTGCCTTTAGCAGCAGACTTTTTCATTGAAATTTCCTTGCCCTGCAGCTGGGATATCTCTTTCCTGCAATGCTTTATATTAGCATAATATAGGCTATAACCACAAATATAAAATTTCATCATAGGGGTACACTACTTGATCAATTCACTCACAACGTCTCAACATCTATCACTGCCACATCTTTTCACCAGCAACCAAGTAAGGAGGCCAAAATAACTAGTATGTAGAACAAAAAACACTTCAACCGTGATACTAACTGAATTCAATGTTGAAACAATAATTCTTTGTACCACAAATTGGAATAGAACAATCGGAGTTGGTCAATGGATATGTAATTAGTTTGTTCTATCTTTGGGCAGGGATCAAAATAAATTCAATGTTTCTGAAAATGCGACCTTCAAATTTAATGCATAGATTACGTTATTGATGGCAATTATTATCACCGAGATATAAGACACATGTAGAAATACAATTCATTGTACAAGAAATCATTTAGAATTTCATAGATCAACTAGTGCAACTCAAGATTGTTCGGTACCCTGTTCAACTCCTTCCTTGTGAGGATGATATTTGAAGACATTTGGCAGAAGAGCCAATTTAGCCGAGACACATGAAAACTAAAAGAGTCTTGGCAAAGTCGTTTTCTGTATCACACTAACACTGTCTAGGTACATGTTTATTTCATTCCAACAGTCTGAAATTCCAAATTCAGAGGGGAAAAAATAAATTCGAATTGCAACTGCGAAGACATTTGCCACCACTTTCCTCCACACTAATCATCATATACCACTTCAATACTGGGAAACTAGAAAACTCTGGCTAGTAAAGTTCGACAGTTATGTTTATACGGTTCCCTTCTCCAGCGAACTTTAAATAGCAAACTATAAACGAACCGGCTATAGCGATAATTTTTTGAGCTATAGCGACGGTTCGAACTGTCAGCATAATTACGTTGTCGGCTTTGTATGCTATAGTGACGGAAAAAACAGTCGTTATAGTTGGTTCTCTTTTGAAGAAGGGGACCATAATTATGTTATCGGCTTTGTATGCTATAGTGACGGAAAAAATAACCGGTTCGCTGTTTAAGGTACGCTGAATAAAGGGACCGTATGTTTATATATCCCTCTTAAATCTTTATCATTTCTCATAGGCCATGTTTTATTAATTGAAACTTGAAAGTACGAAAAAGTTTCTATTGATCAGAAGTACTTCAGATTCATTCTCCGCAATCCTGCTATTAGTATGACCTCCCTCCCCTCCCCTCCCCTCCCCTCCCCTCCCCTCCCCTCCCTCCCTCCCTCCCTCCCTCCCTCCCCTCCCTCCCTCCCCTCCCCTCCCTGTTCAGTCATGAAATAATATATATATATATATAAGTATATATATAGGGAAACGATCCATAGCTAACGTTGTAAAAAAGAGTCTAGCCTTACAACACATCGTGACCTTCCATATTAAGATCGAACGGTTTAATAGAGCTCCCGTCCGCAGTTTAGTTTTCAATATTCCGTAGTTTAATACCGCGGACAAAAAAAATGACCAAAATACCCCTCTTTATAAAAGTCTTTGTCCGCAATATTAAACTGCGAACGCTTAGTATGATTGACCAATTTGAAAACGACGTCGTTTTTAAGTGTCGTCCGCAGTATTAAACTACGGACGCTAAGTATGGCTGGCCAATTGGGAAACGACGTCGTTTTTTTTATATTCTTCTTTCATCCCATCTCGGCCTGGTCAAGTACACTTGCTGAAACCAGTACACTCGCTGAAAGTAACAACTATATGCTACCACTGTTTTTGGATGTTTAATAGCAAAAGGGAAATTATGAAGCCTCACCACATCCGTATATTGTAAGAAAAGCCAGTCGTGAGGGACATTATTAAGTGAGTAAATAGTGCCCTTTGGTTCCACCACTAGGAAAACATATATTTAACAATATTAAAAATAGATTCCACTGCAGAGGCAGATTGAAGAGGTAAATAATAAGACTTTTGTAAAGAAGTATGTATAGATGCAGAAGAATGTGATTCAAAGAAAGAACAAAATACTTACAGTTACCAAGGCCGCCCCAAGCTTTCTTAATGATGCCCCTTTGTCCAATAATTTTTTTCTAGAGCTTCAAAAATTACTTTTGTCATTTTCTCTTGAACAGGCTAAGATGGAATGAAAGAAGAATGTAAAAAAATAAAAAAATCAGGCTCCACAATTTAATAATGTGGAGCCTAGAAAACTAGAAGAAATTTAAATTTGGCCAACAATACGACATCGTTTCCCAATTGGCCGACCAGACTTAGCGTCTAAAGTCTTATTTAAAAACGATCGTTTTCAAATTGGTCAATCATACTTAGCGTCCGCAGTTTAATACTGTGAACAAAGACTTTTAAAAGGATGGGAATTTTGGTCATATGTTCTGTCTGCAGTATTAAAGTGCGGAATACTAAACTGCGGAATACTGGAAATTAAACTGCAGACGAGAACCCTATTAAACCGTTCGATCTTAAGATGAAAGGTTACGATGTGTTGTAATACTAAACTCTTTTTTACAACGTTAGCTATTGGTCCCCATATATATCTAAAAACTGGCAGCTCCCCTCCTTTCCCCAAAGGAACCAGAATAAAACAAATTACAAGGAAATAAATAATCATAGAACATAATAAATAATAAAGAAAGCCAACGATATCAAATCCACGAATAAAGAGGCATCTGTCATAAACACATCACCTGTGCCTAGAAAGCATATCTTCACGAGTTTCTTGTTTCTTCTGAGGTGCATTTTCGAAAACCTCTTCCAACTGCTTGTCCTCCACGTTGTGGGCATCATCCATTGGAAACCCTGAATATCATAAAAATGAACAATAAAAAAAAGGGAAGAACGTAAAACAAGACTTAACCTTGCAGCTTCCCAGCAGCCAGTCAGTGTAAACTGGGTATCTGCTATCAATCACAAACCTTATCTTTGTAATTTACACATTTTTCCTTCTTCTAATCCCGTACTTTTGCGCTATGCATTATCAGACCATATATGTGTGAATGTGTGTATTAGAGAGACATATAATGGGTAAGAATTGACGTAATTGGGGAAAGAAAATTCATAGTGAACTATGGTATACGTAAAGTCTAGTAATAATGTGTTACCAACCAATACATACTACTATATATCACATTTTGTCATGTATGTATGCATGACATCATTCTGTCAAAATGAACCATTAAAAACCATAAATTTAAGAAACATACCAAATAGAAATAACACGGCAAGAAGTAATATGAAATGGTATAAAAATTCAGTATTCGTACTAACGCTACAACTAGATTTTTTCCCTAGGCATATCATAAACTTCAGGTAAGTAACTGCAACATTCCATGGATCTATGACTATCAAATAACTGTCGAATGTATTCATCATTAACATACAGAAATTCCCTTTTGTAGCAGTTAAAAAATGAGACTACATAACCCATGTTATATCATGCATATACCCAATCGATAAAAAGAATCTCCATATCCATTCATGACAAACAAAAATCAAATTATAAAGTAATGAGAGTCATTATACAATCTTACCAGTCAAAAACGACATATATTACAAACAAACAATACAGCCCCTTTTAAACAAACAACTTACCTGCATTTTAGCAACTAATAGGAACAAAATAGCCCCATATTCAGCTATTAGGACAAAAGGATCGTCTCCAAATACACAAAAAATCGACTTTTTCTACTAAAGATTCAAACTTTAATCAAATAAAAGTCTTAACTATTGATCCATTAGTTTAGTTGAGCTGATAAATCACCTCAGTGCATTCGCAAATGCTATGTGTTCTTCAAGTTTTTTATCTAAAAATTCAAATAATGGAGGTAAGAGAGAATTACACAGAATTCGAAGGAGAGAAGATGGCTTAAGATGTCGTAGATTTAGCGTCGCCGGCTCTTACAGCGCCGTTGCGGCAATCAGTTTTCTTTATTCTTATTCCTTTCTCTGGTTTGCGTGAATATAGAGCCAACAGCGAAGTATTGAAAAAAAGCCCTCGACTATTAAGACAGTGTTTGTTAGTTTGGAATTTTGGATTGAAAAACTCGAAGAAGGGTGTGAATGAATATAATATATATTACTACTTCATTTGTTTTCTTACTTTTTGCATTTTAAAATAGAAGATTAAATTTGATTTGTGAAAGTTAATTTTAGAAAATTTTAAAATAAAAATTTATGAAAATAATATACTCGTAATTAGTGGTAATTTTTGAATAACTTACAAGTTTTATATGTATTATTTATAAATAAATGAATTTATATTAAATTTAAAAAATCAAAAGTGATTGATTCGAAATATAGACAATATAATTTTTTTTATTTATAAAATGTATACTCTCTTCGTCTCTTAATATAAATTTTTTTTAGAGTTGTGCATAAATATTAAAAAAATAATTATATAATATTAAATATAATATTATCCGTGTATTAAAAAAATAATTATTTATTAAACAAAAAATAATAAAATAATTAAAATTATATTTAATAATTAAAATAATATTAAAAATTAAATAATTAATACTTACCATTCTAAAACGTCACACGAAAATTTCTGTTATAATAAGGGATGGAGGGAAACATATATTCCCACAGTCCCCAAAAGCGCGAAGCTCACGCGCTTTTCCTTCTGTCAAAGAGTGTTTCAACTAGGGGTGGGCAAATTTTTCGGTTTTTTCGGTTTTTTGGACGAATCGGACCGGTCCGAACCGGCCGGTTCGGTATAAATGTAAACCGGTCCGGTTCGGTATAAAAAAACCGGTATATACCGATTTTTCGGTACCGGTTTCGGTCCGCCACTTTTATGGTTCGGTATATACCGAACCGGACCGGTATATACCGGTTTTCTATTTTTTATTATTATTAATAATTTATTAATAATAATAATAATAAAATATTGATTATAATAATAATAATATTAATAAAAATAATAATAATTATAATAATAATAATAATAAAAATAATAAAATAATAATAAAAATAATAATTATATTAATTTTCGGTAAAAACCGGAACCGAACCGGTACCGCCGATTCGGTATACCGGTTCAACCGGTACCGGTATCGGTACCAAAATTTAAGTAATTTCGGTACCGGTTCGGTTCGGTACCGGTCCGGTTCGGACCGGTTTTTACCGGTTGCCCACCCCTAGTTTCAACTTCTTCTCCCCACCACCATCACTCCCAACTGCATATTCTTTACTTCTGTCTTTACCTAACGCCCTTCAACAGCACACTCTCTCTCCATCTTTATATGTATATGCATAAATAGTTTTCAAATTAATTTGGGTGTAAGCTGTTTAATTCTTATTTTTACTTTTTGGGTTTAATAAGTTGTTGAAATTAGCTTGTGTAACCATTGAGAAAGTCTTTTTTTTTTTTATTTTTATTGTTAATGGAGTCAAGAACACGGTATACTCTACTAAAGCAGTCGTCTTTAGCTCCAAATCTGGGAGAAGATTCGGTGGGTGGGGGAGATGGGGAAGGAATTATTGATCCGGGAGTGAGAATGATGTATTTGGCCAATGAGGGTGACTTGGAAGGAATTCAGGACCTGCTGGGCTCCGGCACCGACGTCAATTTCCGGGATATCGATGATCGGACGGCGCTCCACGTGGCCGCCTGCCAGGGCCGGACTGATGTTGTGGAGTTTTTGCTAGAAAGAGAAGTTGACCCTAAAGATCGCTGGGGTAGCACGGTACAAATTCCTCTGTTTTAATTTTGATGGATGGTTCATATTTGTGTTTTACAATTTATGCTTGTTTTGTTTGATTATAGATGAATACATTATTTGAAAGTATAAAATAATTTAATTTATAATTTCCAAATAAATCACAAATTTGGTTTATAAATTTGAGGAGACTTATAGCAAAGATGGAGAGAAAAACTTCCTGGATTGAGAAGTACCAGGAGTAGTTGTTTGCCTTTAACCAAATATAGTAATTTGGGTTGTATTCTACATTGATTAAATTTGTAAAATTTTGTTGAAGGTAATATTTGTTGTCTTAGTTATAGGAAGTCGAGGGCATACAACATTTGCTTGAATAGTTAAGTAAAGTACATGTTAAGATATTCTCCTCATTTCCTTATGTTTCTTTTGGCTTAAGAGAATCAAGGGAATGCTATGTGTTATTTGTTTACTAGTTTTCTTTATTTTGTTTTCCAGAAAAGGATCGGTATTTAACTTTCTCCGCTTTTCCCTTGTGGTTGCTTTTATAGATTCTATTCATTGGGCAAGTTGTGTTACCAATTAACAACGTAACGAGAAAAATTGCAAAAAGAAATTGAAAGAAAATTAATCACACACAAGGCACATAATTTACGTGGTTCACCCAAATGTAATACGTTCGCGGACAACGAAAATCGATCTCACTATCTCAGCAAAGCATTCATAATACACTGCAGGTTTCTCTCCTTAAATAGTGCGAGACAAAAAAATCAACTCCCCTAGAAAGTACCCTAAAAATTTTGTTTCTCTAACATGACAGAAATTTTAAGATCTTTATTTAAGAATAACTGAATTGCCAAAATTATTATTTTCTTCTCATTCCATATAATGTTACTTTAACAGCCTCTTGCAGATGCAATACATTATAGAAATCATGATGTGATTAAACTTTTGGAGAAGCATGGTGCCAAGCTTCTTGTAAGTACTTTACATTGGTTTTTGACCATATTATTTTGTGGTAGATCTGCTTTCTCTTACTCAGAGCTTATAAACCTTAAATAAATGCTTGTTAAAGTTTATTTTAGTGAGTTGCCTTTTCATACTGCTTTTAAATTTAGGTGGCACCCATGCATGTTAAAAATTCCCGTCAAGTCCCAGAATATGAAATTGATCCCAAGGAACTTGATTTCACAAACAGTGTTGAATTAACGAAGGTAACATACTTCTGTCTCTATTTTTAATGTAATTGATAGTTTCGTATACTATCAATTTTTTTGTTTTGTTCTACTGATGTCCTTGGATTAGTTGGGGTGGATTGCTGAATGTTGATGCCTAGTTGAACTGAATTTAGGAGATGGGAAATGCTTACAAAAATGATATACAATCTTTGGATTTACCTTCTTGTTCATAATGGACTGTAAGGGATTTGTATTACTTATTTGGATTTACCTCCTTGTTCATAATTTGTCCTCTTGTAGACGTTTTCTGTCTAGGCCTTCTTTGTCTTATGAGGTGATGAGTCTGGCAGAAGTTAATATACTACCTCCTTCTGAGCTTGAGAGTCCGACTTTCCTTTCTGGTGCCCATCATAAGAGTTTACTCCATAAATCAAGTTACTAAGTAAATGTTTCAATATTGATATTAAGTCTGAAATACTGAGGACTGAGGACTAACTAGTACTGGATTGTGTACTTGATTTGTCTAGAAATTCCTAATTCTTTCTCTCTAAAAAGATATCTTCTTCAGTCAAGTTACATACTCTACATGGTTATTCTTGTGGTTGGTCTGTCATTGTGGATGCTTTACAGTAGACCAAATAAGATATAATTGTGCTGCATTAAGACTGTTAAACTATAAGTAAGAAGTGAAGTAGTTGCACTGATCAATGGTAGGCATCTGATGGGGAAGAGGTGGATCATAAGGAGAGGCAAGGAAGAAGCAGAAGGAAATTTGGCAAGCTCATCATGCGAAAATCATCTTTGCTTTGGCCATATGAGAAAACTATGGGGTATTGAGTTTCTATTTGGAGACGTGAATTAGAGTCTTTTGGTCCTTTGTTAACTCTTTGCAAAAGGAGCAAATCTGGGTCTCTTTGTACTTGTGGTTTTGAAGAAATATTCTTCATCAGAAAAGCAGCGCTCTTTCATAGCTGGGGTTGCTTTCTTTTTTGTGATAAAAAGATTGTATTTCACTGATGAGGTTTTAAAGTTTTTTGAGACCTAAATTTTTGCATGTGATAATGAGTATGTCAATTATACTGAAATCAAAAGATGAAAAATATTCAGAGACTAAGAGAAAAGGTAGAATCTTATCAAAAAAACGAGGAAGGTGGGACGGGGTGGGGGGTAGGGTGTGGCGGGGGGGGGGGAGGAAAAAGAAATGAAAGCTTAACAACACCCTAAAAAACTTAATATGGATGAATTGAGAAATCACCGAGTAGTTGTAATAAGATCAAAATGATTTTTTCATTCACAGTTTGGTCATGGTGGTTGAAACTTGTTATTTTATTTATTACTAGTCAGTGTTATTCATGTGATTGATCCACTATACCTTTTTCCCCTATCATAGTTGTCATGGCATCGCCATGGCATTGCCTAGGCGACGACTAAGCGTCCTGGTGTTGGAGAAGGGCAAGACAATGCCTTGGACGACGAGCCGCCAAGGCTCACGCATTGGTAGCGACCCAAATTAAGTGATTAAGTCATTTTTTACCATGGCTCACATGGACTTTTCCAATTACCTATGTAACTCAACCCATGACCCTAACCTATCCCACGACCTTACTCCTTTGAATGTGAGTGATGCTCGTGAGGGAGACGGAAATGACTTCATAGTTGATGACTTTGCTTGAGCTATGACTAGAGATAGTAGAGAGTGAAGATTTTTTCATAGTATTAGTTATTATGTTTTGAGTTTTAATGTATATAAAATTTTATTGTACAATATACGTTTGAAGTAAAATATATAATGTATAAATTTACGACTTGTCGCCATACGAACACTATGTCAGGCACCTTGTCGCCTAGGCGTCCTGGCGGTCAACTACCGTCGCATCCTGCCTTGGCGCCGTGACAACTATGCTTCCTATATACTTCACAAAAGTTATTAGGCCACTTTGTATTTGGTAGCTATAAAATGCCAGGGTACCTTCCGTGTTGCTTCTTGGGGTGGAACTCAAGTAGCTGTAAAGAAGCTTGGGGAGGAACTGATTACTGACGATGTTAAAGTGTGGGTGCTCATTTACAATGGAAACATTTTGTTATGCTGTATGCTAATCATTTGAATCTGTATTCATTAGAATCGTTGGTTTTGTTCAGGAGGGCTTTTAGGGATGAGCTTGCTTTGCTTCAGAAGATAAGGCATCCAAATGTGGTTCAATTTCTCGGAGCTGTAACTCAAAGTAGTCCGATGATGATTGTGACAGAGTATTTACCAAAGGTCTTTCTTATTTATAGCTTGTTATTATCTTTAAATTTTCTGATCCCTTAAACTGTGGTGATTATTCTGTGATCTGTTTTTGTGTTTCGTACTGACCACCTATACTCTTTTCCAATGGTATAAAGTTTTTGACCTTTTATGTTGTCTTTGTCTCATTCCTTTCAGAAGAGTAACAAGTGTTTACTTAATAGCAATCAACATGATATTAATAAATTAATAAGAACTGTGGAATATGTGAGTTATGCTTTGGTTATGGATGCAGGCTTTGTTGTTCTTTTTTTTCCTTCTCCCTTGTCAGGATTATCTTTTGAAATTAGGTTTCAAGATGAATTGTCATAGTTTTCACTTTTTATCTGATAGTCATTCATGTGCCTGTTGCAGGGTGATCTTTGTGCATTTCTGAAAAGAAAAGGACCACTAAAACCTATGACAGCTGTAAGGTTTGCAATGGACATAGCAAGGTTAGTAACTATATGAAATGTTGTTGGTTTTTAGTATGATTAATACAAAGAACAACTTATATGATACATCATGTGAGTGTATAGTCATTGAGTTAAACACGTTTTATAAGAACATGATTAGTACAAAGACCAACTAATATGATGCATCCTATGAGACTATGAGTGATATATTACGGCAAATACATTTTGTAAGAAACAAAGGATTGGACATCGAATATGAAGATCAGCTTTTGTTAGATTAAGATTAGGAATAACAACTTTGGAAATGATTGAAGTGGATTAGGATTTGAACATGTTGTTTCTTTAGAGTTTCTGAAGTAATGGGACCTCTCGAAAAAGGTTGAACAAATATAAGCTTCAATCCTCACATTTGTGTTTACCTACCGAAAATAAGATCTTTAATTTGTACTTGTCTGCGTTACCTTCTGCGCTCCTGCCTAGAGATTTCCTTTCGATAACAATGATAATTTTCCTGGTCTTAATGGTAGTCAAACTCTTTAAGTTTTAGGATTTTATCTGAATATTGACTAATATAACAGTTTTTCTTTGTTATGGGAGACTGAAAGCCAAACAAAATATTTGCACGTCTTTTTGGCGTTTTGGCATTCACTTGGATTGTGGTTCTTCTTTGCTTGGTAAAACATATTGTACTAGGTTAGTTGATGAATAATGTTTAAGCTCATGGGAAGATCTGAAGCTGTGTCTCTGGTGGGATCTATTAGTGACTCTACTAACTGGGCAGATGGAGAATGCTATTGCTTACCCCATTCTTGATGAACTTTCAGGGGATTGAACTATTTGCATGAGAATAAACCAGAAGCAATAATTCATCGTGATCTTGAGCCTGCGTAAGTTACTTTTTAAGATTTTCCATGCAATTGCATAAATGTTTCATTAAATTTTTGCTCTGAAGTGCGAGAAGTATTGTTAATTTATGTGTAAGATAACAGGAATATATTGCGGGATGACTCTGGGCATCTGAAAGTTGCAGACTTTGGAGTTAGCAAGCTGCTGAAAGTTGCCAGTGGAGTTAAGGAGGATAGGCCTGTGACCTGTCAAGACACATCTTGTAAGTGTGCTACTTTTGGAAAAATCTTACTTCCTGCGTCCCACTTTGTTAGAGAAAGTTGAGTGGCACAAATTTTGATAACATGCACTTACTAATCATAATGTTACTGAAAAGATTTAGCTTTCCAACTTTACCTGATTGATTTCTGGAATAGCATATTCAATTTTTATTTGCGAGTGGAGTATCTTTATTGGGAAATGTCAAAGTAATTTTAAAGACAAATATTTAATCATGTCTTGAAAAACTAAATGGAGGACCCACTTTTTCTATTAATGTGAAGTACATTCGAGAGAAGCATATAATGGTAAATTATACTTAATACTAAACATTTGTTGTCAAACTTTGTCATATTTTTGGTCATTTGTAAAGGAATTTTTGTCCTATAAAATGGGACAGGGAGTATCCTCATAATTTAATCGTATTTGGAATCATTCTATGTCAATCAGTGACAATTTGTTCTTTTAATTCTTTCCATAATTATTAATTTGGAAATAGCTACTTCACTTAATTTTGGTCAACAGTTTGACCTGCAATTTTTTTAATCTTTACTAGAACCAGATGTGGTCTGGCACATGCATTTGTTTTCCCTTAGTATCTCAATAGCACTTCTTTTCTACGCATAAGTAAAAAGTGGGTTTAATATTTATGGACTAATACAAGATGTTTAATATTTAATTGTTAGTGAGATTTGTTTTTTGACATGAACAGGCCGATATGTGGCTCCTGAGGTTTTCAAAAATGAAGAATATGATACTAAGGTGGATGTTTTTTCATTTGCATTAATTCTACAGGAGGTAAAAGTTTCTCATCTTTCACTGTTTAACTAAATGTCTGGGAAATGCTTGCTTTTGTCATAGAAAATTTAATATTGAGAAAAGATAATTGAAAAAATTATGTGTACTGTGTCGTAGGAAAACTATATATGCATAAAAAGCTCAGAAGGTCAAATAGGACTCTTATTTCCGGACAAAGGGAGTATATTTCTGTGTGAAGTAGAAGTGGTTTGCCAAATGCTAATTTATTATCTGAAAATTAGATAATTCCTTGTCAATCATTTTTAACAATAAAGGTGTTCTCATGGTTGTCAAGTCGTCGACTAGTCGTCGACTAGGCGACGACTAGGCGACGACTAGGCGTCGAGTCGCCCAGAAAATTCGAGTCGGTAGGACGACTTGGTAACATAGCACATAGTCGACCGCTCAGGCGTCGACATGGACGACTTGGACGCTTACTAGGCGACTAGGACGACTAACTGGAAAAGCGGACGACTTCCCGAAACGGTTTGACCCGAACCAATTTATAAACCTAAACTCCTAATCGATCAATTTCCTCAGTCCTCACAACCTTCAGACCTTCGAGTCGAAAGCAACAGGAGACTCGGTAGGGAGAAACGAGTTCGACGACTAACCTTCAGACCTTCGACGAGACTCGGTAGGGAGAAACGATAAGGAGATACGACCTGCTGTTCGTTCCTTTTTCTTCTTCTCTTCTCGACTGACTATGTGACTCAAGCGAGCGAGTTCGGTGACTCGGTGACTGCTCCAGCTTGCGAGTTCGGTGACTGCTCCAGCGACGACTGACAGGTATTCTTCTCTTCTACTTATTTCTTCTCTTCTTCTACTTGTTTCTTCTCTTCTACTTGTTTCCAGCTCGCGAGTTCGGTGAGTCCATGACTGTTGCTGCAAATTTTTGACTCGTGTTGTGTTGAGTCTGTTGACTGCTGTTGTTGTGTTGCAAATTTCATGACTGCTGCTGCTGTTAGTTGTAATAAGTCTTTGATTTATTGCAAATTTTTGATTTATTCTACTTCTCTTCTACTCATGACTGCTGCTGTTAGTTGTAATAAGTCTTTGATTTATTGTTTAATTGTTCCCACTCCTTTGGCCCAAATTACTGATGTCTCTTATTCTTTGATTTTAAAGTAAGAAAAGTATTTCTACTTTACTCTCTCTCTCTTTCATCCTGCTGCCTAAAATTATTTAAAGAGAAAAGTATTTCTATTTATTGTTTGATTGTTCCCACTATTTATTCTCTTCTAATTGTTCCCACTACTTATTACCTATTAGTTATTACAGCATTGATATACAAATTACAATGAATTGTTTGTTTGTTTGTTTAATTATATTTTGTAGAATTGTAGATAGTTAAATGGCGGAAAGTTCAGGAGCTGAGGGTTATGATCCAAGTAAGGATCCTAAAAGAAAGGCCAAGTCTAAAGATCCGGGGTGGAAATATGCATTTTGGCCAGAATTGAGCGATAAAAATCTTGTGCAATGCATTCTATGTGGAAAAAAGATTCATGGAGGAATCAAGAGATTTAAACAACATCTTAGCGGTGGGTATGGGGATGTGTCCAAGTGTCCTCGAACTACAACAGAAATTTCAAATGAAATGCATCAAGCAATAATGGGTAACAAAAGGAATAAGCCAATTCAATTTGATGACCATGACGAAGTAGAAGAAATTCAGTCATCTAATATTCCAAACAATGCTTCTAATGCTTCCTCTACAGATGTTCCAAGTTCTGGGACTGCATCTAAAAGGATGAAGAATGTATTTCAATTCCCTAAGCCACAATCACAAACAAGGACCATTGAAACTCATTTTAGGAAATCTCCTGAAGAAGTTGTGGATGAAAGGCATCGAAAAGGTCCTAGCCAAACTACTTTGGAGAATCGTCTAAGGACACTGGAAGAGAAAGAGAAAGTTGATATGCATGTTGCCAACTTTTTTTATGAGTGTGGCATCCCTTTTAATGCAGCAAATCGAAGAAGTTATGAGGTGATGGCAGAGGCTATTGGGCAATATGGGCCGGGTTACAAGCCTCCTTCATATCACGAGTTGAGGGTTCCTCTTTTAGCGAAGGCCAAGACTAAAACAGAGGAAATGAAAGAGAAACACAAAACTTCTTGGAAGCAGTACGGTTGCAGTCTTATGTCAGACGGATGGACGGATAGAAGAGGCAGACACTTGATAAATTTTCTTGTTAATAGTCCTGCTGGTACTTACTTTTTGGGATCGATTGATGCCTCTGCTCAATCTCAGGATGCAAACATGTTGACAGAGCTCCTTGATGGGAAGATAAAAGAGATTGGGGCTGAGTATGTTGTGCAAGTGGTGACGGACAATGCCGCTAATTATAAGGCAGCAGGTCGTATGTTGATGGAGAGGAGACCGACTTTGTTCTGGACACCATGTGCTGCCCATTGCCTAGACTTGATGTTAGAGGACATAGGCAATATGAAGCAATTTAAGTCTACAATTGTGAAGGGCAGAAAAATAACTGGATTCATTTACAGACATGGTCGCCTTCTTGAGGCGATGAGGACCAAAACAAATGGGAGGGACCTTGTGAGATCGGGAGTCACCCGATTTGCTACATCATTTCTGACTCTTCAAAGCTTGTGCAAGCACAAGGATGCTTTGAGACACTTGTTCATCAGTGATGATTGGACAAATTCGAGGCTGTCAAGTACAGAGGCAGGGAAACAAGTGTATGATACAATTATTTCTTCTACTTTTTGGCACAACGTAGAAGATTGTATTAGAGCCTCACAACCATTACTTGTAGTCTTGAGGATTGTGGATTCGGATGAGAGGCCAGCTTTACCTGAGATTCTTGCTGCGATGGAATATGCAAAGAAAAAGATCAAAGATGCCTTCAACAACAAACAAAGGTTGTATAAGAAAGTGATTGACATCATTGAGCGAAGATGGGCATGCCAAATGGAGCAGAAGTTATATGGGGCAGCATTGTTTCTCAATCCGGGAAAATATTTTGACATCAAAGAAGAAGAAGAATCTAATTTGGCTTACAAGTTGCGTAGCAACTTCAATGATGTTCTTTCAAAAATGGTTCCCGACCAAGTTTTGGCAGATAAGATAAGTGACTTAGCCGATGTCTATGAATCTTCTCGTGATGACTTTTCTAAAGACATGGCGATTAGGCAACGAAAGACAAAAAATCCTAGTAAGCATATTACATTAACTATAAATTTTTCTTTAAAGTTTAATAATTAAGACTATATTTGATTTTTTTTATTTTTTACATCTAATGTAGTTGATTGGTGGAATGCATTTGGTGGTTGTGCTATTGAGCTTACAAAGTTTGCAAAGCGAATCCTCGGCCTTTGTTGTTCTTCTTCCGGTTGTGAACGCAATTGGAGCACTTTCGAGTTTGTAAGTATCTAGTACATAACTAAATGTATAAATATTTTATATATTCTTTTTGCTTAATATTTTTTAAACAAAACTTTCAGATTCATACGAAGAAGAGAAATAGGTTGGAACATCAACGGTTAAATGATTTGGTGCATGTCCAATACAATAGCCGAATTGTTGATAGGTTCCAAAGGAGGCGCGAACTTGGAAGAAACTTCGATCCATTAGTCCTAGATGACTTTGATTGGGGTAATGAGTGGATAGTGCCCGAACAAGATATAGTTCATGATGGAGATGATCTTACGTGGGAGGATGTTGATAGAGCTGTTGGTGCATCTGATGCCGTCGAGGGACGCAGTCTTCCTCGTAGGACGGGTCTATTCTACTCACGCCGTGGCAATGCTTCGACTTCAAGAGCTGTGATTGTGAATGAAGCTGATTCTGATGTTGGAGAAGAGGAGGAGGGCCTTCCTAATGATGATGAGGATGTTGATGATGATTATGGCCGAAGAGTAACTACTGTTTCGAGTGATGATGCCACTGTTGGGAGAGATGATGATGATTTGATCTTTGATGATTTTGTTTGATAGCTTGAGTGATATTTTCTATATTATGTTTGTTTTTGGCAATGTCACAATGAACACGTCTTTATCTTATAAAGGATGGTTGTCTAATTTTATGATATGATATCATGATTATATGCTTCTATATACCTTTATCTTAACAATACTTGTTTACTTGTTTTATCATAAATTATTGAATTCTTAGTATTTCAATTTATGGTATTCTATATATACAATGTTAAAATGGGAAGAAACTAAACAAAAATTTAAGAATTATATTGAATTAAACTAAATATTACAAATGTATCACCATTTATAGTACAAATTCAAAAAATTACAACTATAGTAAAATTATCATTTTGACTTGATCTTGTTCGCTTCTTGTTGTGATTTGATATGCTACAACCTGCATTATAAATATGGTAAATCATTAGAAATATCAATATATAAATATTCATATAAATGTTAAATATATAGAATTTTATACGTATAAAATTTACATTGTTAACGACTTGTCGACTTGTGGACGACTAGTCGGGCGCTTTGTCGCCTAAGCGCTTAAGCTCCCTGCTGTCGCCTCGCCTCGACTTAGCGCCTTGATGCTATTGACCTTGGTTTGAAAAGTAATTGCCGGAACAGCTGAACCTTAGAAAAGTACAATCAAATTATTTATGTTGGGATTTATGCACTTAATGACTTCATGTCTACGTTTGGTTGGTTCTATGAGTGATTCATTTGGTGGCCATAGAGTATTTATATTTTATAGAAGAGAACTGAAAAAAAACGACATTATAAAATTTAAAATCTAGAACTAGTCTATTGGTCATTATGAGATTCCAGTCCATTTCTTTTGTACTTATAAAAAATAAAAGTAGAAGCTAGACTGCGCTTCTTTAACCAATTTTAGTGGTCACAACTGGCTTGATAAGTTGATATTTGTGATGTGCTGTACTCTAGTTGATTGAAGGCTGCCCACCGTTTTCTGCAAAGCAAGAAAAAGAAGTTCCTAAAGCATATGCTGCAAAGCATCGCCCTCCATTTATAGCTCCAGCAAAGTATTACACCCATGGACTTAAAGAGTAAGTTTGCTATGTTTATTATTTCTTAGGAGATTCCTTTGATGTCTATACTTATTAGCATGACAGTGTTCTAATATGTAGTCTTCCTCTATAAAGCCTGTATTTACCTTATTTGATATTTCCTTGTATTATGTGCATATCCGTGGTTCTTTTGTTACTTTCGAGCCTTGACTTGAACAGTATAATCAATAATGTAACTACACAAATAATTGAAACAAAATAGCTTTTCTTATTCCGCCTTTCCAAATGTCTCAGTAGGATGGATTGTTCCATTTCACACCTTTTTGAGTACCAAGTATAACTCACAAGGAGTCACTAAACATATTTATCAGTGAATTTATTTCTAGTATTTGAATATCATTATTGAGTTAATTGACTACATTTTATTGTTCTACATATAAGAAAGGACATATCTCTGATTTTCCTCGAGTTAAATCCAATAGATAATGCTTGTTGCTGTACGAAAGATGTACTTTTGGCATTTAGCATTCCCTGTCCGATGATTCAAACATGAGGTTATCATTCAAAGGTCTATTCAGTGTTCAGTTGGTAAAAATGGAATGGAATATGAGATGAATATTTTATAACTTGAGGAAGACTTATCCTTACTCCCTCTCTGTCTTTTGCGCATCCATACCCAACTAAGACAGCGTTGACCATGATATATAACAGCACTTTTTCTTATGTTTGTGATGGATGTTGCAATTATTGCCATAAATTGATTTTTTGTTCTATTCTAGAGTTTTTTCAAGCAGATTTGTCTGTGCATTGATTATAACAAAAGAAAAGGAGAAAGGCAAACAAAGAAGAGAATAACTTTAATTGTCAGTGGATAGGGTTGAGTTACAATGTTTTGTTGATTTATATAGCCTAATAGCTTGAGATGTTTTTTTTTACTGTGAGCTGGGCTGTTCTCCATGATTTTATAGCGTGAACTGGAATGACGTCCCTTTTTGATGCTTTTCTTCTGCACAAACTTGATTACTTATTAAAAAGATATCATTATGTATAAAGCGCTCTAATACATTGTTAAATACCAGCGTACTGCAAACATGAGAACTTGTATTTTTCCTCTGCAAAGTAAAAAATATTGTGATGAACAGTAATTGACTTCAGAAATGGAATTATAATTTGGAGACATCTGGACAAGTATATGCAGACCTTGTTTTGGGGATGGGACGAAGTTGTCTCTACAGGTGTTTTAAGTTTGGTACATGACAAAAAATAGTTGCTCAGCCAAAGTTTCTTTTGGCTGAAAAAGTCATACTATCTAGTAATTTATGTTATTAATGTCATTCAGTTGCCCGAATTATCTATCTATGCAAAATACTTAATTTTATATTTTTTCTTTTGCTTATAGGTTGATTGAGGAGTGTTGGAATGAGAATCCATCTAAAAGACCAACATTCAAGCAGATACTTCCACGGTTGGAGTCCATCTATAATAGTCTTGGTCAGAAGAGACATTGGAAGGTTTCTCTCTCTCTGAATCTGTTTTTTAGAACGTATCCATTTGAAAGAGTTGCATCTTCTTGGTTATAGTGATAACTATGTTAAGCATACTTTTACAGAGTCTAAAGATAAATAGGCATTAACCATAAAATCAGATAAGCAGTACTGATTGCCAGCTGAATTTCTTGTATGACTAAATCCATGGGAAATTTTTTTACATGGACATGCAAATCATTTCTTGGGTTGTGTCTAGTATTGGAGATAATGAATAAATTGTTCGGTTTAAATAAGTGACCAGGTTATCATATCCCTACAATGAAGATTCTGTTTCTGTTTTTGATTTATATTGTTGTGTACAGGTTAGACCATTTAGATGCTTTCAAAATCTGGAGGCAAGGTGGAAAAAGGAGAATACCAGTCGTGGTAGCCGCAGCCGTTCAACTCGTTCAACCAACATTTAAGTATTGGGTAACATCTATGCCTTCCTCCTGGCTTATAAGTGTGCAGAAGTAGTTTTTCCGTATCTAATTATATCACCGAAAGGAAAAAACGTTGTTCTTGAAATCGGAAAGATTGGTCATATTTTTCCTTGTCAAAAAAATTATTCCTTACTTTTATCATCTCTGCCTTTGAGATGGTGGGCTGAGAATGATTAATATGCCATGTCTTGCTTTAAGGAATATTGTGATTATTCATGTACATTACTTTTAGCACAAGAAAAAAAGAAGGAAAGTGCTTTGTTTTTGTATAATTATATTGTTTAATAAGTAAACAGGAAAGTTGCTGATACCTTCATCTCTTCGCCTAAGGTCCTTAACCAGGGGTTGGAAGCCCTATTTTTAGGGGGTGATGGGAGTTGAGTTAAGTTACTAACATTAGTACTTTTAAGATGTTTTGGATGAGTTTGTGGTGAGTTTAGATGACCCAAGAAAGGGTGAGGATGTGGTGGGTTTAGATGACCCAAAAAAATACTATTGTGCAAACTTGATATTTGACCAAGATTTGTTTCGGACTCGGGATTTGACCCGGGTTGTTTCATATGGTATCAAAGTTGACTCTCTAAAGCTTAGTCGGGTTACCCGAGGTGGGTACAAGATACTATTGAGCTATTATTAATTCAAGATCTTGTTTGAATGAATTTGACCTGAGATTAAAGCTATCAACTATCGTGGTGGATAACAAACATGCCACCGAATGATGGTTAGTTTTAGGCCTCTAAGATATTTCAGTACATTTACAATTACTGTTTACATATATTAATTCAACAAAAAAATGACTAGTTCTAGTAACAATAAGATTTATGTTGTTTTTATCAGGCAAGATTTGACATTTTCTAGCCATCAATTTGATCGGACATGAGAGTGATATTAGCACATTATATGGGGGACACGAGTAACACCTAATTGCAAACCACAGAGCCAATATAGGCTACAAACAATAGTCATATAACTAACAATGTACCATAAAAACAAAAAAGATTATCGTTACGAGAATGATACTTTTTACTTTTTACGTTCTAAAATTAGAGATACATTTTGATTTTTATGGTCAAACGACTGTATATTAATTAAACTTTTGAATACTTAAATTGATTTTTGAATTAAAGTCAATTTGAAACACTTTTAAACTCAAAATTTAGAGAATTTCATTAAAAAATTATGAAACTATAAATAATGCGTTTTAGATAGTTTTATAGTAGTTATCATTGTATTGACTAGTTAAAAAATAATAATCAATTTTAAATTTAAAAATATTTTAAGTTAAATTTAAAAAATTAATAATAATCTTATATTTTAGAATGGAAAGAATAGTAATCATACTACATGGTCAGTTTTTCCATTACTATATATAGATGAACATAACATGGATAATCTTCAGTATGATCTTATTCTTTATGTTTTTTTGTTCCCAGTATGTAAAGTTTGAGCACTGCATGTTGTTGGAGATTTGGTGAGGGATGAATTCACATCAACTTGAGAGAGATTCCAATAATTTCTATCAATCAAAACTCTTTAAACAAAAATGTCTGCTGCCAAAATATAAATTAACCAAAACTGAATAATTAAATCAAGCAGTAAGGAAGATTGTACTCCATATAATTTATATTATGGTTGATTGATTACTGATAAGTCGTACCAAAACTTTGTTGTTTTCTTCATAATTATATTGTTTAATTACCAGCTAATTATTTGGCATGACATGGCATGGATTATCAGGAAGGAGAAGGTGACTAATTAATATAAAGCATCTAATCGTACGTGCATATTTATACAAATTAGTTTAGTTTGAAATTTTATAAGCATTTTCGAAGGGACATATATGATATAATTTTGACCGAGTTTGGAATAACTATGACTCAACTCAAGTTCCGAGGGTTTAACGAATAATCATAAGTGATTGGGCTGAAACCTATTCGAAGATGTTTAATTTAGAATTGAACACTAAGGCGAATATAAACTATATGTGATTTGGGATTGCTAGATATCATCTATTTAGTAAGTCAAAATCAATGCAAGTCAAGTCATCATGCATTGCACGAAACAAAGGAAAGAGATTCGAGCTTCATGGCAAGGCGTTCATATATGGTGGATTATGGTTCTAAGTTCATTTATTTGGTCCAAATAAAGATTCATGATTTGTGGAGGAAGTGAAGGATGAACAAATGATATTAAAAAGGATCAAAGTAGCAGCCAAGTCAGACTAGTGCAACTGCGCCCTGGCCCTGATCCAGTTCAATACCAGCGTTGTTGCGCACTTCTACAGACAAAAATTTGTTCTCTGGACTTCGAGCGTGGCCGCACCGCAGGGGAAATCCAGTTGTTGCGTTTTTGAATATTTGGATGCGAATTTGTTTTATTAATTAGTTATTTTTCATTATCTCTTTTCAGACTTTGATTGTAATTAGGATGCTCTTGGATTAGAATTGGTTTTCAAATTGATTATAATTCTTTATAAGGAATTCTAGGGTTTGCATTACTATTATAAACAGGTTTATGAATGTAATTCATAAAAACATTCAATCATTATTCAGATTTTATAATTCTTGTGAGACTATTATTTACTTTTGGTTCTTTGAAGAATTGCTAAGTTATTTTCTTAGTTTTTCTTTGAGATTCAACCTTAATTTATCATATATACAAGAATACATAGTTGTGTGTGACGTCTTCTACTGCATCAATTATCGATTGTACCGCACGAGATTACCGCATTGATATAAGCGAGGGGTCAAATTGTCGTTGGTATCCATTCAAGACATAATTCTGAATGCGAGCAATTGTAACAAGATTATCGTCTACATATAGACCAGGGTTTAATGTGTTACAAGCAATTCACCCAACAACTTCGATAGAAACGATTCGAGCGATGACCACCTCACGTAAGTGTGTCGTGGAGTCCATCATTTGAATTGGTATCAGAGCTAAGTCTTTTAGCGAGTTACATATCTTTAATTTTATGTTGGATATAGGACTGATCATTCGGTTATAACCGAACCGAATAGGCTATTCGGTTATAACCGAATACCGAAATATTCCTATTTTTAACATCCGAACTAATAACCGAATTTTGGTAATAACCAAATAATCGAATACTGAATTACCGAATTGTAAATTCGGTATTAATCCGGGTAATAACTGAACATTGCTAATTGTAAATCTCAAGTTGCAATTTTTAACCTTTCCCATCAAAACATACATAATACTAAAAATAAAATTTGGAATGTGATTGAATAGAAATTAGAATGTGATAATTATATTTACATAAATACACATGAATTTGATGCTTACATACTCCAGTCCAGAGCAGTAGGGAGAGAAAGAATGGAAGAGAGTAGGGCGGGGCGCTCTTCAACTTGAAGAACAGAAGAAGCCCTTCATTTGCAAATCACCCGCTCCGTTTCATCCCGAATTTGGGTAATTAATTGGTTGTTTTGTATTTTTGTTCCTGATTGGGGTTTAAGAATGAGAAGAAAAAGAGACGAGATAGAGTCGGTTGAGAGAAGAGATCGAAATCTGAGAGTGATGAGATCAGATCTGAGCTGAGACAAGAGAAAGAACTTAGAGAAGATATAAAGACGAGAGGGTAGTAGCTGAGTCCATAACATGGAAGAAACTAAAGATTCTTGGAGATACTACGTGAATATGCCCAAAATAGAAAACAGAGGTAGAGAGAAAAAGTGAGGTGAAAGGGAGAAGGCGGTGGGGATGTTTACTAAGAGAGAGAACATAGAAGACATAAAGATTGGAGAGTACTTCGGTTCGGTTAATATAGATAATGGCCAGATAAGATTTAATTTTTTCAACATCTTATTCGGTTATTCGGGTAGACCGAATTACCCAAAACTGAAATCCGAACTAATAACCGTAAATCGAAAAAAAATTCAGATATACCCGAATTATAAAAAATACCCGAATTATTAAGAAATTTCGGTTAAATTATTTCGATTGTGATCGGTTTTTCGGTTATATCTGTTTTTTGCTCAGCCCTAGTTGGATATATATTGTAAAAAAAATCGTGAGTAAAAAAAAAAGGGGTAAAGAAAAAATTTCAAATTGTTTCGATTATTTGTTAACGAATTCTGCAGCGATAATGTGAGCAACAATCATCAATTCCGACAAAGCCTACACGAAAAATTCAAAGGCTTATAAGGGGAGTTCAAAGCAATCAAACCATAACTCTTGATTGGTATTTCGATAGTACTATGCCTTCTATATTTTGTTCTTGATAAATTATTTTTGAATTGAACAGAAAACTGTGATACTCCCTCCGTCCCAGGATAAAAGTCCTAGTGGACTTCTCACGCATATTAAGAAGATGAATGAAATGACAAAATTACCCATAATAATGTCATTAAATATGGAGAGAGAATTAGAATAAGAAAAGTATGAGATGTTTAATGCTACGAGTATAATAGAAAAATATGTGTAAAAGTTTGGTTATTAAAGGAAAATGAACATTTAACATGAGACTACCCAAAATAGTAATAAGGATTTTTATCATGGTACGGAGGGAGTATTATTTAGTGAATTCAAAAAGAACCTATAAGAGGGAATATTGAGTGGTAAAAAGTAAGAGTAGTAAGATTATTAGAGGGTAATAGCCATAGTGAGCAATACACGAGTGAATCATTTTTGTTTGAGCGAAACACATAAGGGAGTGTGTGAGTAAAAAATTTATCTACTAATCTTTGTTTTGCAACAAACATGTATGGCTATAATTGTGAAAGTACTTATGGGTTTTGAAGGAATTTTTTTCAATTAAGACAAGAATAATCTTTATGCTTATTTGAGATGGGAGAAAGAAATGAAACTAGGAAGACGAAAGTTAAATAACAGTTAAAGATGTGTCGATTTCCAGGCTTTTTTCTTAGATAATCACAAATTGGAATTGCACTAAAATAATTAACACAAAAATGATCCTATTTTAGTTGTGGTTTTATGTACGTGCCAATTTTGTAACAAGGGATCGAAAAAAATAATTAATACAATGGTCAAACTTTGCCATAGCATTAGCTTGGATGGTATTACCAAGTTTTTCCATAGCAAAGACTTAACTTCAAACACACCCCTCCCCCGGATCTCGTGTGGTTGTAATGAATTAGTAGTAAATAAATAAATAAATAAATAAATAAAAAAGAAAGTAAAAACACAAAAATGATCCTATATTAATTAGTTGTGGGTTTATGTGTCAATTTTGTAATAAGAGACCAAATTGATGCTATGGTCAAACTTAATTTGCAAACCCTTGAAGATTAATTAGAATCACTTAAAACATCTCGATCAAACCATGACATTTCAAAATTAGGAAGGTTGCCCATTTATTTGTTCATTTTCATAATTGTACATAGCTAGCTGCATGAACTACAAAGCATTTTTTCATTAATTTCGTCTAGAATTGTCTTGTGTTATTCTTGCAAAAATATCCTGATCTGTTGTAGTTTACCTACTTGTGTTTGCAAATTATATATCCATTTCTAGCTAGGGTTGTTGATCGTGATAAGTCCTTTAGTTTGATGATACCAATAGTGTAGCTATATATATATATATATATGTAGGGCTGTCCAAGATCTAGATTTAGCCACATCTTGATATATGATGCATGTTTCTTTTATATTCCTATTTATGCAAGCGGCATGCCCTAGTCGATCCCTCTCATATATCTTCACATATAGTGTGCATCAAGTAAAACATTAGGCCGGGCTCCACTCACATATTAACAAACCATAACCGTTACATGATCATGCAAATATCTTTGGTAATGATTTGGGTTATTATTAGTGTTAGCTAAACTTTACTTTCAGCTAGTGATCAGACGAAAAAACAAAACAAACCAGCATGAATTAATATATCAGATTAATTCATATAAGAGAAGAGAAGTAACAGCTTAAAGTTGATGGAGAAAGTTGGAGAGTGACATGTTTGTAGCTAGCTAGCCAGCAAACATTTAGGTCATATATGCATCGAAGTGCTGCAGTCTTGAACATATATCATTTAATTTGTTCCGAAATAATATATATCATTTTGCTTTAATTTGTGGTCCCTTGTAAATAAAGAATATACAGGTTTCCATAAGACTTTTGGAATGTGCATGTACTTCCCTTTCTTTATCTTCTTGTAGGAGAATTGCATGATTCATCCCACATCAATTTATTATCAATGCAGCGTACACCTATGTAGACCGACTCAATAAGCATGTTGGATCAATTTCTTGCTTATATAAAATGTTAACTTATTAGGTTGACGTAACCCATCTATACTCAAGAGCTCTACTCGACTCTAATATTACTAAACCACTCCCGAGGCAAACGTTGGAGTACAACAGACTCAAATAATACTTCATTGCGTGATGCCAAACGCATAAGTGATAATCTTGTGTTTCACCTGACTCAACTCTACTTGTTCCACCGCGCGGATTAAGTAACACGCGGCCTACGAAGCCCAATAAGTATGTTGGATCACCTCTTTATCTAAAAAGTTAACTTATTAGGTTGAGACTCCACCATACTTATTAACCCATCTATACTCTTGAATTTATCTGATGTGAGATTCATGTGATATCCCAACACTTCTAGTAGTTCAAAGTGAATAAAGCAACATTCTCACAAATATTTCTCTCTACCTTTCTATCAATTTTATATCTTAGCTCATAAATCAAGTTGTTTGTTTAAAAATAATTTGTTTAACTCACAAACGCATATTATTTAGAGCTCAAACGTAAAGTTTGAAACTCAAATACAATGCACCAAAAACGTTTGGAAATGCACCAAACGCTAGCTGCATGCAGAGGAATGCATATATGGTCAATGTTGTAGGAGTTGCCTGCCTCTTAATTGCTTGTGAACTGTGATTTGGTCCTTGCATGGGGGATGATGTGTTGAAGATTTTCTGTTATGATCACAAGGACTTTTCATACGTGAGACTTTTGTAAATAACATAATCTTTTGTATAGCAGTTAGATTGACTTGACTCCCTTTAGTAGTAGTATACATATAGTGGGTGCAGTGGAAAATATAATATTAAAAAGTATATTCAAATAAATAAATGCATATATACATAGAAACAAATATGAATTAGAATTAAAGGCTTAATTTTACTTTTTAATTGTTTTTCATGTATTATGGTTCATCTAGGACACATTCACTTTTAAATTTTTTCTTTATAATAATTCTTACACTAAAAGAAATAATACGAAAAGAAACTTGAAATGGGTTTAATTAGAAAGGGTTTATAATTACACGATTTCACTACTTTTTATTTAAAATACGTGAAAGCCAAATATATAAAATAGAACAAATAGTATATTTTCAACCGAAAATAAGAAAAAGAATACTCCCTCCGTCCTTAATATAAATCGTTTTAGAGTTGTGCACAAGTATTAAAAAAATGATTGTATAATATTAAATATAATATATACTGTCTTTGTATTAAAAAAAAGGAGTATGTTATTTATTGAACAAAAAATAGTTAGAGAACCAAAATTATATTTAATACTTGATAATATTAAAAATTAAATAATTAATACTTATAAGATAAAAATACTTTTCTAAAACTACTTATATTAAGTTATGGAGGGAATAACTTTTACTACTACTATGGTAGTGCTAAAGACACGGAACCACAAACAAGGTCGGTAGTGGAAAGATGCATAGCACTGCACATATATATAACTAGTTTAGGAAACACAATACAAGCTAAGCAAAAGTACTAAGATTTTGGTTATATTTTGTTCTGATCTCCAGCATAAAGTGTAAGACCCCGAAAATTTTTAAATAAAAAGGAATTTTCTTTATTTATTATTTTGAAATAGTAAGGGTTGATTTGATTAATGTGGAAAGTTATGGGTAAAATGCGCAAATATTTCGAATAAGCAGGTGGTTATAAAATATTCATTGTTGTCGGGGAATATTCGTTTGGTCGTGGAATATTCTTGCTGTCGGGGAATATTCGTACGACGGCGCAGTCTTTTGTGGGCCCCATAACGGAAAGCGATTGGATGAAGAAAACGACAAGTATAAGTTGTTTATAAATAACGGCGTGGTTGTTACCGTTAACACTGTTGGAATACCCGGTGGGTAAAGTAAAGTAATACGCGTTGTTGCACAGTAGCACACGGTATTGCACCAATTATTGATTCTTACGTAAGAAGACACTACTCAATAATGGTTACAGTAATTACTGTTCAGTATTTTATGTTATTGATTCAATAATTGCTGCATTGATATTTTATATTACTGTTGTTTCAATAATTGTCACTACACAGTATTTTCCATTATCGAAGCAATAATTCATATTATCTGAATAATTTTATTTGATAACATTATTGGCAATGTCTAGAAAGTTCTGTCTAAGGAGAGGTTTGGTCACCTAATTGCGCGCCAGTAAGAAGAAATTCTTATTGGAAATCCCCCTCTTTCCTGGGAACGGCCTGGTTGCCAGTATTGTGATTCTGTAATATTATTTGTGAATAATTAAATTATTGATTTATATGATGAGGAAAATATTGATTTTATGTGGATATAGATGGAGAAAATTTTTAATGTGACAATTGTTGAAAATTAATATTTTATCTTTTTCTGATAAAATAATTCATTTAAATATATTATTTTAATAATATATTAACGGTGATATTTTTACGATGAATGTGGGGTATATGAGTATATGTGGAGGAGGAGTATTTTTGTTACCAAAAATATTTAAAGCATGTTTTATGTGTCGGTGGACCCTATTTATTGACTGAAATTTGATTATAGCCTGTAAAATCGTCTGTTTGTGGATTTCGGTCAATTTCTGTTTGGAATTTGGAAAAACTTCCTTCTGCAAAGTTGTGCAGAATTGAATTTCCTATAAAAACTCGCGAGATTCGAATTTTCTGGAAAAAGGGCTATTTATTATGAATTATTGAAGTTCCGGAGCTCCGAAATAATTGATTTTTGGAAGTTTAAAATATTTTTATTAATAAAAACGTTTTTTGTACTTTTTCTAGAAGGGAGCACATGTTTTTGAGCTGAAATCAGATCTGAAAAAAATGGGCGTAAGAATTTTTAATATATATTATTATTATATTAAATTTTCTGCTTTGGTGTTCTAAGCAATTTCCTATAAATAGGTGCTTAGGTTAGAATTGAAAATCACACCAGAAACTGAAGTTTTCTCTCTCTATATTATCGAGCGTATTCTTGTGAGTATTTTGAGTATACTTTGAGTATTGCTATACGGTGCAAGTTCAAGTCATAGCCTATATCCGGTGTTTTAACTAGAAGTGCTGTCTTTCGAGGTAAAGGGATGTTATTTTCTTCTCAAATGATATTATTTCTTCAATATCATGATGCTGAAATATTGGTTGGAACTTTTTATCCAATTTGAAACTTTTTCATGTCGGGGTTACTATTCATGAGTTACTATTCACGAGTTACTATTCATGAGTTACTATTCATGAGTTACTATTCACGAGTTACTATTCACGAGTACTATTCACGAAGCGTGGAGATGTTTTTTGTGAAATTTCTATCTTTTGGTGTCGGAGTTACTATTCACGTATACGATACTATTCACGTATACGGCACTATTCACGAATACGACACTATTTACCGAAAAATGAAATTTCTTCTTTTTATCCAAAATATCTATTCTGGATACTAGCTTTGATTGTATCCATGTTTTGATCATTCTTGAATTTTACTTCAGTATGATTATTTATGAAGTATTTTTGAACTCGGATTGTTTAAAGTACGAATCCTTAATACTTGTTATTTTGTTTCACTGGATTCGTTTTCTTTAAAATATTTTTCATCATCCTCAGTCCTAAATGATGGTGTTACTGAATATCTTTGGCCTGTAGTGCAAAGATTGTTGATTTTATTATGAATATCTTTGGCCCGTAGTGCAAAGATGAACAGGTGTTTAGATGAACATGACCGACTGATGAATATCTTTGGCCTGTAGTGCAAAGATGAATATTTGATTTGATTTGAGATATATATTGATTGATGTTACAGGGATAAATATTGATGATGGACTTTTAAATTCATAGATGTTAGTAGATTTTATTCTCTACTTAACTCTTCTAATGAATTGTTGTTTCCGCTGCAGTTGTTGATCTAAAACTTGTTGTCTATTGTATTCTATCAGATTTTTTCCTGTTGAAGACTAACGATAATTTGTTGTATATTATCTTAGTCATAATATTCTTTACTGGGCTAGTTGAGCTCACCCTTTTCCTTGTTGTTCCATTTTTCTCAGGAGGCGAGAATGTAGCGAGTACTAGTCGGGGTATGGAATGAAGGTTCTAGAGAGAGTTGTTTAGTAGTCCTCACCATTTTTTGTAAAATTATGTATCAATAATTATGATGGGGATTTATTTGCATGTGGATATTGTCTAGATGATAATATTTGTATTCAAACTCACAGCTTATGGGTTGTAAAAGTTGTAGTTGTTTCTGTACTATGTATTTGACAACTCAGAATGGGTTGGGTGGAATGGACCTATTTTGGGGGTGTCACATAAAGTAGAGTGCACTTCTAATCTAATCGCATTATATATATATATATATATATATATATATATATATATATATATATATATATATATATATATATTATGCATATATGAAAGTGAGAGCTTAGGAAAATTAATTATTACTCCCTCCGTCCCAAATTACCTGCTCAGTTTTGACTTTTTTAAGTCAAATTGACTATTTTTAGAATTAATAATTAAGCATATATAAATATATTTCTAAAATTATAAAAATTAGGATTAGTAATAAATTGTATATACTTTCTTTTGATTATAATCTCTTCACCTATATTTTAGTAAAAATAGTAAAAATATTAGTTTTAAAAATGGTCAATTTGACTTTAAAAAGTCAAAACTGAGCAATTAATTTGGGACGGAGGGAGTACTATGAATTTAATCCCACACAAAACACAAGTATATATTATATTATATATAAGTCTTATGAGAAATTATTAATTACTATGAAGTTTTGACTAGAAAGTGACAACAACTATATATATATATATAGAAAACTGATCAGGTCCGGACTCCCGTACCTGATCAAAATCTGGACCCCTATTTTTTTTTGTAGAATAACTAAAAAAAAATTATGGAACTAAATTTTTTCCATAATACAGTGTTTTGGGTGTGTTTTTAATACCTACACCAATCAATGTATGTACAGTCTGTCCAGACTGTACAGAAATATTTTGGTATAGGCATCCAAATCACGCAAAAAACACTGTATTATGTAAAAAATTTAGTTCCATAAATTTTTTTTTTAGTTGTTTAAAAAAAAAAAGGTCCGAATTTTAATAGAGTCCGGAATCCCGGACTGAATCCGGACTCTATATATATATATATATATATATATATATATATATATATGTAAGACCCCAAATAATTAATAAATGAAATTTAATTTCCTTTAATTATTATTTTGAATAGTAAGGGTTGATTTGATTAATGTGAATAGTTATGGGTAAAATACGCAAATATTTCAAAATAAGCAAGTGGTTATAATATATTCATTGTTGTCGGGGAATATTCGTTTGGTCGTGGAATATTCGTATTGTCGGGAATCTCCGTACGACGGCGCAGTCATTTGTGGGCCCCATAACGAAAAACGGTTGGATGAAAGAAAACGACAAAGATTGAGTTTTATAAATAACGGCGTAAATTGTTACCGTTAACACTGTTGGGTTACCTGGTGGTTAAAATACAGTAATACGCGTTGTTGCACAGTAGCACACGGTATTGCACAGTATTTTGAATTATTGATCCTTACGTAAGAAGGCACTACTCAATAATTGCTACAGGAGTTTCTGTTCATTACTTTATTGATTCAATAATTGCTGCGTTGATATTTATATTATTATTGTTTCAATAATTGTCATTGCACAGTATTTTCCATTATCAGATCAATAATTCATATTATTTGAATAATATTATCAGATAACATTATTGGCAATGTCTAGAAAGTTCTGTCAAGGAGAGGTTTGGTCATCTAATTGCGCGCCAGTAAGGAGAAATCCTTATTGGAAAGCCCCCTCTATCCTGGGAACGGCCTGGTTGTCGGTACTGTGATTCGGTAATATTATTTTTAATAATTAATTACTGATTATTATGATAAAGAAAATATTTATTTTATGTGGATATAGATGGAGAAAATTTTTAATGTGACAATTGTTGAAAATTAATATTTTATCTTTTTCTGATAAAATAATTCATTTAAATATATTATTTTAATAATATATTAACAATGATATTTTTACAATGAATGTGGGATATATGAGTATATGAGAAGGTAGAGTATTTTTGTGGCATTAAATGTTTAACACATGTTTTGTGTGTCGGTGGACATAATTTTTGACCGAAAATTGATTATAAACTGTAAAATCGCTCGTTTATGGATTTCGGATAATTTCTGTTTGGAATTTGGAAAAATTTTCTTCTGCAAAGTTGTAGAGAATGGAATTTCCCATGGAAAGTCGCGAGTTTCGAATTTTTCTGATAACCGAGCTATTTTCTACGAATTGTTGAAGTTTCGGAAAATAAAATGATTTTTATTAAATTATGGGTGGGACCCACTTTTATTTAACATGAGGGCTGCTGATTTTTGGTTCAAAGGTGGCTGGTTTGATTGTCAAAAATGATGGCATGCGTAGGAATTATTATAAATATTAATATTTTATTAATTTAGTCTCCTTTGGCGTTCTAGTATTTTCCTATAAATAGAGGGCTAAGTTAGAATTGAAAATCACACCAGAAACAAAGTTTTCTCTCTTTCTCTCTCTATATTGTCGAGCGTATTCTTGTGAGTATACTTTGAGTGTTGCTATACGGTGCGAGTTTCTGTCAGCACTATACCGAAATTAAGTCAGAAGTACGGCTATTTTGAGGTAAGGGATGTTATTTTCTTCTCAAATGATATTTTTTCTTCAATATCATTATGCCGGAATATTGGTGAACGTTTTTATCAAATTTGGAACTTTTTGTGCCGGAGTTACTATTCACGTATACGGTACTATTCACGTATACGACACTATTCACGAATACGGCACTATTCACAAAAAAATTATTTTTTTTTCTTTTCGTCCAAAATATCTATTGTGGATACTAGCTTTGATTGTATCCATGTTTTGATCATTCTTGAATTTTACACCACTATGATTATTTTTGAGGTATTTTTGGACATGGATAAAACAAAGTACGAATCCTTAATCCTTAATCCTTGTCATTTTGTTTCACTGGATTCGTTTCTTTAAAAATATTTTTTTTTATCATCTTCAGTCTTAAAGGAGGTTATTATTGAATATCTTTGGCCTGTAGTGCAAAGATGAATGATTTCTGATGAATATCTTTGGCCCGTAGTGCAAAGATGAACAGGTGTTTAGATGAACATGACCAACAGATGAATATCCTTGGCCTGTAGTGCAAGGATGAATATATGATTCAAGATGTGCATTGATTGATGTTACAGGGATAAAAAAATACTGTTGATGGACTGTTAAATTCATAGACATTAGTAGATTTCATCCTCTACATAACTCTTCTATGAATTAATATTTTCCGCTGCGAATATGGATTTAAAACTTGTTGTCTATTGTATTCTATCAGATTTTTCCCTGTTGAAGACTAACGATAATTTGTTGTATATTATCTTAGTCATAATATTCTTTACTGAGCTAGTTGAGCTCACCCTTTTTCTTTTTGTTCCATTTTTCTTCTCAGGAGACGAGAATATAGCGAGTACGAGTCGGGGTATGAATTGATGGTCCTTGAGAGAGTTGTTTAGTAGTCCTCACCATTTTTGTAAAATAATAAATCAATAATTGTATTGAGGACATAGTTGGGTATGTATATTGTCTAGATGACAATGTTTGTATTCAAACTCACAGTTTATGGGTTGTAAAAGTTGTGGTTGTTTCTGTACCATGTATTTGGCGACTCAAAATGGGTTGGATGGAATGGACCTATTTTGGGGGCGTCACAGTTGGTATCAGAGCTTAGGGATATGATCTCTGGCGGAGATCGGGGAATAGAACTAGGAGGGGAGAGACGAGTAATTCCTTCGCTAGTGTGTCCTACCTAAGCTTATTTGTTAGTTGGTCAGTATATAAGGATATTATGTGATATGTGATTTGCTTAATTAACCCTTGTTTTATGGCAGTATTTAAGAATGACAACCGAGAATGTTAACAATGGAGTTAATGAGACCGTGGAGATGCCTGTACTTACTAACGAGGAGAACGTGCAACAGGCTGGCAATGTTCCTCCTGTGAACAACACCACTGATCAGACGATGAACGACGCAATGTTTAGAAGCTTTTTGCAGTTCATGCAAAATCAGACGAGGGAGACTCGTGTTCAAAATACAGGAGGAAATGATAACAATTCACGTGTTGTCACAGCCAAGCAGTTCAAAGAGTTGGGACCACCAGAATTTAAGGGAAAGCCAGATCCGATCATGGCGGAGACATGGGTCAAGCAAATTACCAAGATATTCGATGTCTTGGGATGCACGGAGGAACAGAAGGTTCCATTCGCCACCTTTATGTTCCGTGGCGAGGCAGACTACTGGTGGGAGTCTGTGAAGCGTACCCATCCAGCCGCACTCAGCATGTCTTGGGAGACGTTTCAGAAACTATTTAATGACAAATACTTTCCTGAAAGTATTCGTCATATGAAGGAAGTGGAGTTCATCAGATTAGAACAAAATAACATGACGGTGTCTCAGTACGAGGCAAAGTTTGCAGAGTTATCCAGGTTTGCACCTCATTTGGTGGAGAATGAGGAACGTATGACGCGGATGTTTCTGAGAGGTTTGAAACCCGGCATACGACAATATCTCATCTCTCATAAATTTTCTCTCTATTCAGATGTTGTTAACAGGGCTCAATTGTTGGAGCGAGATAACGAGTACGGTCAACCGAGGTACCACAATCAGGATCATACTGAAGATAGCAGTCAGCAAAACAACAATAATCAGTGGAGAAAGAAAAAGACGGACAAAAATGGTAACCACTCTGGTGGTAATCATAGCTATGAAAATAGAAGAAGCGAGTCAGGAGGAGATTTTAAAAAGAGGAGATTTAACAATGACCATGTGAAGACGACAGTGCCGGCAGCAACTGGTTTTAAGGGAGGAGAAAGACCACCGGTCATATGCTACAAATGCGGGAAAGAGGGACATATCAGTCCAAACTGCCCACAACAGTTCAAGGTATGCTATAATTGTGGAAAGGAAGGACATATCGCTCGAGATTGTACGGTAGCAAAACCTAGTTCAACGGGGACGGTGACTCAAAAGACTGTCCCAGAAAAGCCAAAGTCAATGGTTCCTGGAAGAGCGTTTGTTGTGACTGGTCAACATGCGAGGAACCCAAACGAGGTGATCACGGGTAAGCTATTTATAAATTCTTGCGAAGTTTATACCTTACTTGATACCGGTGCTACCCATTCATTTATCTCTCCTGCTTGCGCTCAACGTTTAAACTTGACTCCGGAGAAATTAGACTTTGACCTATCTGTGGAAACTCCGTTAGGAGAAACTTTTATCACATCCACTGTTTATAAATCTTGTTTGATTCAAGTTGGCACCATCACCTTACCTGTTGACCTTATCTCTTTAAAGATACTTGCTTTTGATGTGATTTTAGGGATTGATTGGTTAACTACTCATCATGCCAAAATTGATTGTTTTCGTAAGGTTGTTAGTTTTCATATTCCTAATCAACCTGTTGTTCGAATTCAGGCAACTAAACCATTAAAATCAATCACTGTCATATCTAATCATAAAGCTATTCGTTTATTGAAAAACGGATGTCAAGCTTTCTTAGCCCATGTTATGGATTTGAATAAAGACACGTCAAAATTGAATAATATTCCTGTTGTTATTGACTTTCCTGACGTATTTCCTGAAGAACTTCCCGGTCTACCCCCAGAACGTGAAGTTGAATTCTTTATTGATCTTGAACCTGGTACAAAGCCCATTTCTAAAACCCCATATCGAATGGCTCCTATTGAACTTCAGGAGTTAAAAGTCCAACTACAGGAGTTATTGGACATCGGTTTCATTCGTCCTAGTACATCTCCTTGGGGTGCTCCTGTTTTATTCGTAAAGAAGAAAGACGGGAGTATGCGACTTTGTATTGACTATCGGGAATTGAACCATGTCACCATTAAGAATAGGTATCCTCTACCTCGTATTGATGACTTGTTTGACCAGTTGCAAGGAGCACAATTCTTTTCAAAAATCGATCTTCGTTCTGGATATCATCAGCTGAAAATTCGAACTGAGGATATTCCAAAGACTGCCTTCAGGACTCGGTATGGGCATTATGAATTCTTAGTCATGTCTTTTGGATTGACTAATGCTCCTGCTGCTTTCATGGATATGATGAACCGAGTATTCAAGGATTATTTGGATCAATTCGTTGTTGTCTTTATTGATGACATCCTCATATATTCCAAAAGCCGTGAAGATCATGAGCACCATTTGAAGCTGGTACTCCAAAGGCTTCGTGAAAACAAGTTATATGCTAAGTTGAAGAAATGCGAGTTCTGGCTTGAGGAAGTAGCATTCCTTGGGCACGTGGTGTCAAAAAATGGAGTATCTGTTGACCCGACGAAGATTGAAGCAATACAAAGTTGGGAGCAACCGAAGTCGGTCACTGAAGTACGTAGCTTTTTGGGCTTAGCTGGTTATTATCGGAGATTCGTGGAAGGGTTTTCTCGAATTGCTACTCCATTAACTCAGCTAACTCGTAAGGATACAAAATTCGTATGGAGCGAGGAATGCGAGAAGAGTTTCCAAGAGCTTAAGAGGAGACTTATTTCGGCACCTGTTCTAACAATACCATCTGGTTCGGATGGATTTGTTATATACAGCGATGCTTCGGGCAAAGGGTTAGGATGTGTTCTCATGCAACGTGGGAAAGTCATAGCCTATGCCTCGCGACAACTTAAAGAGTATGAGAGGAATTATCCTACTCATGATCTAGAGTTGGCAGCAGTCGTTTTCGCGCTAAAGATCTGGAGGCACTATCTATACGGGGAGAAAGTGGAGATATATTCAGATCATAAAAGCCTCAAATATTTCTTCACGCAGAAAGAACTCAACATGCGGCAACGACGTTGGCTCGAGTTGTTGAAAGATTACGACCACACTATTCAATACCATCCTGGAAAAGCAAACGTGGTAGCTGACGCATTGAGTAGAAGATCATATGCAGGAATGAGTGCAATGATGTCAAGTATACGCATAGAGCCAACTTTAATAGAAAAAGTTAAGGTTGCTCAAGCCACCGATCCGGAGCTGATGCATATGAAGACGAAAGTACAAGAAGGTGCCATTCCAGAAGCGAGAATTGATGAAGAAGGAATACTTCGAGTCCACTCCAGACTTTGTGTTCCTAACGATTCTGATTTGAAGTACAAGATCATGATGGAGGCACACAATACACCGTTTGCAATTCATCCTGGAAGTACCAAAATGTATCGTGACCTTCGACATACATTTTGGTGGAACAATATGAAGAGAGAGATTGCAAAGTTTATTTCAACGTGTTTAACTTGTCAACGTGTAAAGGCGGAGCATCAAGTGCCAAAGGGTCCATTGCAACCACTTGAGATTCCGAAATGGAAGTGGGAACACATTACTATGGATTTCGTTACGGGTCTTCCTACGGTTTCTCAAGGCATCAATGCTATTTGGGTTATTGTTGATAGATTAACCAAGTCTGCTCATTTCTTGCCGATACGGGAGACTTATTCCCTTGAACGTCTTGCTCAAATGTACGTAAATGAGATTGTAAGATTGCATGGCATGCCAGTATCCATAGTTTCGGATCGTGACCCAAGATTTACTTCAAGATTTTGGGTTAGCTTGCAAAAAGCTATGGGTACGGAGTTACGATTCAGTTCGGCATACCATCCTCAAACGGACGGACAATCAGAGAGGACTATTCAAACTCTTGAAGATTTATTAAGACTCTGTGTCCTAGACTTCAAGGGCAGTTGGGATAAATATTTACCATTGGTGGAATTCTCCTACAACAACAGTTATCAGGCAAGCATTGGTGTAGCCCCATTTGAAGCATTGTATGGACGAAAGTGTCGCTCTCCAGTATGTTGGGACGAGGTGGGTGAAGCAACATTGTTGGGACCTGAGTTAGTACGTATGACTACGGAGAAGATCCAAACGATTCGACAACGTATACAAACGGCACAAGATCGACAAAAGAGTTATGCGGATCTTCATCGAAAGGACGTAGAATTTAGTGTTGGGGATCATGTATTGTTACGTGTTGCCCCATGGAAGGGAGTTACAAGATTCGGGAAGAGAGGAAAGCTTAATCCACGATTTATTGGTCCATTTCAAATTCTTGATCGAGTAGGTAATGTAGCCTATAGACTCGCGTTACCTCCAAGTATGTCTCGTGTTCATAATGTTTTTCATATATCTGTGCTTCGTAAATATGTGAAAGACCCGAACCACGTCATTGAGTTAGAACCGGACGAGATAGCCGAAGATTTAACGTATGAGGAGGTACCTGTCAAGATCTTGGATAGGAAGGAGCATGTCCTACGCACGAAGGTAATACCACAAGTTAAAGTTTTGTGGAGGAATCATGCTATAGAGGAAATGACCTGGGAGTTGGAAACAGAAATGAAAGCGAGGTATCCTCACCTTTTCGAAACACCAGGTACGTATGTCAATTTCGAGGACGAAATTTCATAAGGAGGGGAGGTTGTAAGACCCCAAATAATTAATAAATGAAATTTAATTTCCTTTAATTATTATTTTGAATAGTAAAGGTTGATTTGATTAATGTGAATAGTTATGGGTAAAATACGCAAATATTTCAAAATAAGCAAGTGGTTATAATATATTCATTGTTGTCGGGGAATATTCGTTTGGTCGTGGAATATTCGTATTGTCGGGAATCTCCGTACGACGGCGCAGTCATTTGTGGGCCCCATAACGAAAAACGGTTGGATGAAAGAAAACGACAAAGATTGAGTTTTATAAATAACGGCGTAAATTGTTACCGTTAACACTGTTGGGTTACCTGGTGGTTAAAATACAGTAATACGCGTTGTTGCACAGTAGCACACGGTATTGCACAGTATTTTGAATTATTGATCCTTACGTAAGAAGGCACTACTCAATAATTGCTACAGGAGTTTCTGTTCATTACTTTATTGATTCAATAATTGCTGCGTTGATATTTATATTATTATTGTTTCAATAATTGTCATTGCACAGTATTTTCCATTATCAGATCAATAATTCATATTATTTGAATAATATTATCAGATAACATTATTGGCAATGTCTAGAAAGTTCTGTCAAGGAGAGGTTTGGTCATCTAATTGCGCGCCAGTAAGGAGAAATCCTTATTGGAAAGCCCCCTCTATCCTGGGAACGGCCTGGTTGTCGGTACTGTGATTCGGTAATATTATTTTTAATAATTAATTACTGATTATTATGATAAAGAAAATATTTATTTTATGTGGATATAGATGGAGAAAATTTTTAATGTGACAATTGTTGAAAATTAATATTTTATCTTTTTCTGATAAAATAATTCATTTAAATATATTATTTTAATAATATATTAACAATGATATTTTTACAATGAATGTGGGATATATGAGTATATGAGAAGGTAGAGTATTTTTGTGGCATTAAATGTTTAACACATGTTTTGTGTGTCGGTGGACATAATTTTTGACCGAAAATTGATTATAAACTGTAAAATCGCTCGTTTATGGATTTCGGATAATTTCTGTTTGGAATTTGGAAAAATTTTCTTCTGCAAAGTTGTAGAGAATGGAATTTCCCATGGAAAGTCGCGAGTTTCGAATTTTTCTGATAACCGAGCTATTTTCTACGAATTGTTGAAGTTTCGGAAAATAAAATGATTTTTATTAAATTATGGGTGGGACCCACTTTTATTTAACATGAGGGCTGCTGATTTTTGGTTCAAAGGTGGCTGGTTTGATTGTCAAAAATGATGGCATGCGTAGGAATTATTATAAATATTAATATTTTATTAATTTAGTCTCCTTTGGCGTTCTAGTATTTTCCTATAAATAGAGGGCTAAGTTAGAATTGAAAATCACACCAGAAACAAAGTTTTCTCTCTTTCTCTCTCTATATTATCGAGCGTATTCTTGTGAGTATACTTTGAGTGTTGCTATACGGTGCGAGTTTCTGTCAGCACTATACCGAAATTAAGTCAGAAGTACGGCTATTTTGAGGTAAGGGATGTTATTTTCTTCTCAAATGATATTTTTTCTTCAATATCATTATGCCGGAATATTGGTGAACGTTTTTATCAAATTTGGAACTTTTTGTGCCGGAGTTACTATTCACGTATACGGTACTATTCACGTATACGACACTATTCACGAATACGGCACTATTCACAAAAAAATTATTTTTTTTTCTTTTCGTCCAAAATATCTATTGTGGATACTAGCTTTGATTGTATCCATGTTTTGATCATTCTTGAATTTTACACCACTATGATTATTTTTGAGGTATTTTTGGACATGGATAAAACAAAGTACGAATCCTTAATCCTTAATCCTTGTCATTTTGTTTCACTGGATTCGTTTCTTTAAAAATATTTTTTTTTATCATCTTCAGTCTTAAAGGAGGTTATTATTGAATATCTTTGGCCTGTAGTGCAAAGATGAATGATTTCTGATGAATATCTTTGGCCCGTAGTGCAAAGATGAACAGGTGTTTAGATGAACATGACCAACAGATGAATATCCTTGGCCTGTAGTGCAAGGATGAATATATGATTCAAGATGTGCATTGATTGATGTTACAGGGATAAAAAAATACTGTTGATGGACTGTTAAATTCATAGACATTAGTAGATTTCATCCTCTACATAACTCTTCTATGAATTAATATTTTCCGCTGCGAATATGGATTTAAAACTTGTTGTCTATTGTATTCTATCAGATTTTTCCCTGTTGAAGACTAACGATAATTTGTTGTATATTATCTTAGTCATAATATTCTTTACTGAGCTAGTTGAGCTCACCCTTTTCCTTTTTGTTCCATTTTTCTTCTCAGGAGACGAGAATATAGCGAGTACGAGTCGGGGTATGAATTGATGGTCCTTGAGAGAGTTGTTTAGTAGTCCTCACCATTTTTGTAAAATAATAAATCAATAATTGTATTGAGGACATAGTTGGGTATGTATATTGTCTAGATGACAATGTTTGTATTCAAACTCACAGTTTATGGGTTGTAAAAGTTGTGGTTGTTTCTGTACCATGTATTTGGCGACTCAAAATGGGTTGGATGGAATGGACCTATTTTGGGGGCGTCACAATATATATATATATATATATATATATATATATATATATATATATATATATTCTTTTCTTTTTCACCCTTGAAAAAAATAACAAATAAGAGGAATGGTAATTAATTAATTTCCATCCAATTCTTTTTATTTTTGTCAATTTTAAAGCTAAAAAACAAATATTATAAGAAATAAGGCAGTTAAGTTGCGGCTGCCAAACACACCTCTACGACTACAAGCAGTAATTAATATTGATAAGTTATATATACTCGGTAATAACTAAAAATCTGGAGGCTAAAATGTTAAAGCCAATTTGGTGGTGGCAAGGTGAAGGTGATTGAGGGCTGTAAGCTTTGTATGCACAGTTTAGTATATGCACTCATACACTATTGACTTTACAGTAGTTATCCCTGTTGGATATATATATATATATATATATATATATATATATATAAATGAATGAAATAAAATTAATAGGTGTGACCTTTGGTTCATACCTTTTCAAAGAGATGCATCTTTTCAAAAGGATGTAACCTTTCAAAAGGATGCAACCTTTCAAAAGTATGCAACCTTTTGAAAGGATGTATATCTTCAAATGGGTATTTGGAAACCTATAAATAGGTTCCAAATCTACCCAAATCAATAACTTCAACTTAAACTTTAATCCTTCACAAATTCTTAAAAAATAATTTCATTCTTCATTCATTAAAAGTCATAGAGAGTATTCAATTTTGTTGGTTCGTGGAACTCTTCCATTGAAGTGCTTCTTGTGAGAGTTGAAGACCACTTTATCCTGAGAAGTAGACGTCCATTGTTTCATCCGTAAGCACCGATAGCGGGGACGAAATCTGCTTTAAGGAGAGACTGTCCAACAGTTGACTTGATTTTAAAAGTTTGTCAATTACATCTTGTAAGTCATTATTATAATTGTTTATTTTCTAATTCTGTTTATATAATTAGTATATATAATAATACTAAGGTAATAACAATCCCTTCCCTCTATTGATCGATATGTAACCAAGAGAATGTCATGTAGTAGTTTAACAAGTACAAATTTAAAGGGAGAATTATTGACCACCTTAATTATTCCATATGAACAATTAAATTGCAGTTTATATAGCATAGAATTGTATTTATATATATATATATATATATATATATATTATTTTTGTTATATCTGAAATATAATAATCTCAACGCGTACATAAGTCACTAACATACATGTTTGGAACTCAACTTGACCCAAAAACTTAAATCATTATGTCTTAACCATTCATTCATGTATATTAATTAATTTTCACACTTTCAGTATTATTCCGATGTAAGACTCTAACTCACTTGTGATATCTTAACATCATCATGACCAACAGTAATAATTAGACTCCTTATTGAGATTAAGGGTGGCCCTAGCTCATATATGAACCCATTAGCGAAAGCTTTACAAGTTGATTTTCAGGTGTTTCCATCTTCTCTGACTCTTTTCTAATCAGCCGAAAAAGAAATAAAATCTAAGCTAGACCAAAAGTTTATTATTGAAAACAGACAATTTCATACATCCAAAATCAACAAATATGGCATCTATTTTCGGATAATTTTCAGTTTTTGAAGGTGGATAAGCCATTTTTTTTAAATGTCCAATTTTAAATACCATAAAATGTAAAAAAAAATCAATATAAATCACTTGACTAGCCAATTCTAAGGTTAGACTTTCACAAACAAGGATCATGTCCTCACGTTTTAGAATAATATTAATAATTAATTTGAATGGATATATTACAATGCTCTTAATTCACCTTATAAACTTAAAAGATTTGTGAATCCCGGCCCCGGCCAATCTGATTAATTTGATTTGAAAACTAAAAAGGGAGGGTCTTAATGCTAGCTGCGGAAATAATAGCAAAATTTATGTGGTTTACTATTTCATAATTTTGTACACAGCACAATGCAGGAAAGCTCAATCACTTTTTGGGTTGCTGAATCAAATTTCACCAATAATATTTAATGGCATGGAATAAAATAATAATCTGATGAGTTTTGTACCAATATAACAATGGCATTCATTTTAAAACTATCAAGGATATATCCGGCCACCATATATATATACACCAAAGGCAGGCATTGTGGCCCTCCCATAAAAACAAAAAATTTCTTGTTTTGAAAGCCAAATGTATCTTCTAGTGTGTTGCCATAGATGGTTTACATAAGCTAGGAAATAGGGGGACATGGGTGTCACATGGAGTCTCCTTCACTTTTGTCATAGCCTAAATGATTGATATTATTATATACTCACTCCGTCCCTATTTAAATGACGTTTTAGACTTTTTTATTTGTCTCTAATTATTTGACGTTTGTTCAAATTTAGGAGAATTAATGATAATTTTTTCAAAAATACCCCTCATTACTCTACCTATTTTTTTCGGTACTTTAAACTCATTAATGATTTAAGGGTATTATAGACAATTGAGTATTATATTTAATGTTTTCCAATCATTATCTTAATGGGTGTGCCCATCTCTAAAAGGTCATTTAAATAGGGACGGAGAGAGTAGTTCCAAGATGGGTGGGGTGGGGTGGGGTGTGGTGGGGTGGGGTGGGATGGAGTGGGGCGGGGTGGGGCCAATCTTGTAAATGATCAGAGTTAGCATTGATCGATTAGTTCTGTTCATTCACCAATTAAGGTTTCATATTTATAGTTGCATGGATTGAAGTGAAGAAACTCTCCACATTATTATTAGAACATGCATTATTACACTATATATATATATATATATATATATATATATATATATATATATATATATATATATATATATATATATGAGGATAATACCGAGTAATACACGATCAGCTGCAAGTATGTGTTATATCAAATTCATCTCTTAAAAGTCATTGAAATCTCCACATTCATCTTGTTGGAAGCAACATTAGACTATATATCACCCAAACAGAAATCCGTTTAAGAACTCAAAGTCCAAAATCATACATACAAATGTGATAAGATACGGATTGTTTAAACTTTCTAGACGAACAAAATTGACATCTTTCAATTCAAATACAACCTAAAATCAATTCAAATAGAAGGATTTGTTTAAATACATTCGGTGTAAGATAAATATTAACATATTATATATTAATTCTAGTGGACTCTAATTTTTTTTTCCAATTTTCTAGTGCACTCCAATGTGTTAAGAAGCATATGGAAAAAATTTATGTAGTGCATAACTTATAAGGTGATTTTGGGAATTTAAGAGAGCGAAGCAGAAGTTTACCAATTATTTCTAGAAATATGACATAAGTTGGCCAAATATTAATACTTTGCGAAAAAGATAAAAAAATAATCTCGAGATGAAGTAAAACATGGTGAAAACCACCAGGAGTAGGATGATTCTTTCAGTCATACTAAAAATTACATACATAAAATATCTCCTTAATGCTATAAAAGTTTTCACTGACAGAAAATTCCTTGAAATTGTGGATAATTAAACTTCAAAAATGACTACAATGCAAAATAGACCCTCCGTTTTGTCCTTTTTTGCAAACCCCTTTGTTCAATTTTTTTTATTTCTTTCAACCTTACCCTTCAAACCAGAGGGTCATCATGACTAAAATGTTATAAAAAGCATGTATATTGTCTACATATCTTATTGTGTTAGTAGCCAGTAGGGGGAAAGAGGCCCTTTTTTGAGTTCTTTTTCTGATCTTTAATTTGTAGTCAAGAAATTTAAAGCTTGAGTGAAACTTAGTCCAATTTTCCATTCCCCTCAGGAAAATCACTTTCAGAGGTCCTTTTCTCCCCCCACTCCTCTTCCAATGCTCTGTCACATGAAAGCATGTAATGAAAAGAAAAGTTAAAAAAATAAAAAATTATGATCAAAATGAATGGCAATGGGGGCCGGGAGTCTGCATCTTGATGAGTGATTTCCATTTTTAGCCTTCTGCTTTGCTTCTTCTTCAATACAAACCACCAACAAATTGAGAAACCATATTAGAGTGGTATTAATAAGATATAATCTAGTATAAAGACAAAATATAATTAAGTTTTTCAAGCATTTAATTTGGTATTACCCCTTCTCATGTATAAGGGGTCATTGTTTACTTTATAAATACCAACCTCCTATATCTTGCAACTCGTCCATTTCCTGCATCTTTCCTGTTCAGCTTTTTGTGGGAAAAAGATAGAGTGAAAAAGCAAAGGTAGAAACTTTAGTTAGCTTCTATCCTCCATTTTCTCTAGACCCTTTGATTTCATCATGTTAATTAGTAAGCTGCAAAAAAATAATAATTTAATAACAACATTTTGGGACAAGTTTCCAGTACTGTTTCACCTCTTCCGATATATATTTACCAATCCTTTTTTTTTTGCCCTTTCATTCCACATCTTGATTTATCTAGTTTGTGTTAGAATTATATATAGGTGTTTATTTTGCTATTTCTGATTTGTATTTACCTGTATAAAGTGAACTGCATATTGATGTATTATGCTTGATCCAGCTGCAACTATGTCATTTTATGATGATCAATCCGGGAATCTGTCCCCTCAGAGAAAATTGGGAAGGGGAAAGATTGAGATCAAGCGGATCGAAAACACCACGAATCGTCAGGTTACTTTCTGTAAGCGCCGCAATGGGTTGCTCAAGAAGGCCTATGAATTATCTGTTCTTTGTGATGCTGAGGTTGCACTAATTGTCTTCTCTACCCGTGGCCGCCTCTATGAGTATGCTAACAACAGGTATTGATCATCTCAAGTCTTAATAATTTGGCAAGACTTGATTTTTGCTGTGTTAAGGCTCTAAAAATGGTGCTTTTTGGGATTTTCTTCTTCATTCAAGAACTTTCTATATATCTTCTTGATTTCCATTGTGGGAGAAATCTAAACAATTTTTTTCCTCGTCTTTATAAAGGGACTACAAATAGTTTATTATGGTATTTTTTTTGCCTGCTTAGCTATTTGAGCTTGTGCTACATAGTTTTTGGGGGTGATTTAAGCACAAGGACACAATCATGTTTTTGTGCAGCTAAGATTTTTGAGTTCTCGCATAGAAAGATTCACTTGTCTTTCTTTTTTTCTGTTTTGTTTTTTTCCCTCAATGAAGGGTTGGTTAATGCTCTTTATGATCCCATTTTAGTTCACATTTTAGTAGATAGATAGAGATCTGTTTTCTAAAAGACGGAAATAGAAGTAGCAAGCAGAGATTTGGGAAGGTATTCAGAACTCTGAGATCATCTTCCTATTTTCCTCCATTGCTGTTAAATTTGCCTATTTCATCTCTCTCTCTCCTCTTTCCTTTTTCTCCTATATATTAGGCTAGCTAGGAAAAAAGTCCTACAAGAGAAAGCTGTCAAGTTCCCATTTGCCATTTCTTCCACCTTTTGACACTTCATAAAAAGTCGGTTGAAACAAGAGGGATTGATCTGGGAAAGATGTCATAAGCCTCATGGAAAATGGAAAATTAGGGTTTTTAAAATTGCAAATCAGTCTCACTTTAAATATGTCAAAATACCCTTTTCAACCAATCCCAACCTAATTTAAGTTTTCTTGCCTTTCCCTATCCTTAACTTCATCAAATGGGTTTCACGTGTAGACACCCATTTAGGTCAAATTATTAATATTAGGGCTTATTAGTTGCACTACGTACCCTAATGGGGATTTTCTCAAGATATAGAGTAGATCTCTACCAAGGAATCAAAACCCAGTTAGGGTTTTTCATTTTATATGTATGTAAAACTGTAATCTTTATTAGGTCATATTTGTTTATTAATGTAGTTAGAATTGAAGAACAGATTAGGTGGAGATAGTTTTGTATGAGTTGCAAGAATCTTCAGTTACGTCATACATAGATTTTTCAGTTCTTAACTTCTGACAAAAAGAGAAATGTGTAATGATACCAATATACATCACACTCTACACCCTAATTTTATTTTATTTTTCTTTTTTAATCTTTAATGGTGAAAAAGAAATAATTTCTTTTAATCTGGGTATTTAGAAAAAGGAAAATGTGTTGTTTGGCTCTCTGAGTTAAGGCTTTCACAAAGCTTAAGAAGCTGTTGAAACTAAAACAGCAAAGAAACAGATGTGAAATAGAGAGTTTTGCTCAATTTTGGGACATTATTTTGTCCTACTAAAACAAACAGTCACCTCATTCTTTTGCAATGGTGACCTAGTTTTTTTTTTTTGCTTGTAGATCTTGTGTAGATATATTTATGCAAGACAGAGAAAGAGTAAAACAGTGGCTGGTCTTGAAAGAGTGACAGACGGTATAAAGATCGAGTCTTTGTTTTACAGTCTTTAACTCACTTTAATTTCCCTTTTCTTTGGTTGGGAGTTACCGAGGTGGGTAAAAGAGTATAGTCTAGGATATTACTCATGGGGTAAATGGGTGTTTGACACGTGGCCTAGATCTGGCCGTGGAAAGACTGAGCCAATCATATCTTGTGGAGTTGTGACAGCGTGGCAGAGGCATCCAATCAGTAGCTCGAAGAAATTAAGGTAATATTTAGTCAGGGTTTGATGAGGTAGGAATAATATATTACATCAAGTCAATACTCTTTTTTTTTTTTGATAAGTGACTGAGTGATCGAATATCTGACTGAAAAATAACATTCAGATTTCTCTCTCATTAATTTTGATTTTGCTTTACGTTTTGGATTTGACCCTCAAATATTTGGTGGCTAGCTAGAAATTTGATTGATGTTGGGTATATATTGGCCTGAGGTTAAATATGTGGACATCTCTTTTATCCTAGGTTTAAAGGTAAGAGGAGAAGAACTGTATGCATAACAGTATTCTTGGTTTAACCATTTTCTTCTGCAAATATATATATATATATATAAAGGCTTTATATTAGTCAGTAACATGTATGGAGATCTTTGGAGTCTTGTTCTACTTTCTTGTTGATTTTATTTTTAATGTTTATTAATATAAATGGTTTTTGAGAAAAATTATTTCAAGAAAATTATGCATCAACTGTCTTGTGCATATATCTTATTAATGTTGATATATAAAATAATGCCAACAAAAAGATCGAATGCCTCTATTTTCTTGACTTTATTTTCCTATATAGCAGGTTTTATAATTCAAAATAAAATTTATTTTAATTAATACACTAGTAATTATTGTAAACTACTACTGATCAGTACAAAATTTGTTGGTTTGATAATTTAAGTAATTCACATCACAACTTGAATTTTTAATATTTTGCAAATTAAATAGGAAGAAGATTATACGTGAATCCTTGATGTATATATGACTCATTAATTAGTGTTTAATTAGGAGTAGGAGGAAGCGAGCTATAGGCATGAGAAATTAAGGCTTTTGGTAATTTTGATCTTGTATTTTATTTTTAAAGGCTTTGGCTAACTGCAGAAAGATTTTCCTTTACTAATATGAATTAAAATATTTGGTATTAGGGTTTCAGAGTTTTTTTTCCTTCCCACCCAGCCACTCCAGTTTGCAGTTGCCCAGAAGTCAAACCACATAGTTAAATCTGTGTTATTCTCTTCCTGCTTTTTATTTCATTTATTGCTTGTGTATGCGGCTAATTTGGCCATGAAGATCTTAACGTGTCATTATATAAATATAAATATAATTATATCTTCACAATTAGATTTCAAACAAATGTATATCAACAGTCCATTTCAAGGTCTTACCTTTTATTTTACATACCTTGTATACCTTTTTAGAGACAGACCGGACGACAGTTTGATCCGTTGTTATATCAGATAACCGTCGTACGTCTTAGCTTTTTAACGACGAACAACATATAACGACAGACCGAACCTGTCGTTAAAAGGAGAATGCAAGGTATGTAGGATCGAGGGGTAAACTCTTGATCTTTTCCGATATATAAATGAATATGTTTTGAAAAAAATAAAATTTTCGTTTAAAGTAGTCGTTTTAGATATATTTCTAATTTTCGAACCGCAGAAGCCAAATCTCAACGTGATTTGATTTGCTCCAAAATAATTTATTGAATCAAAATTCCAACTAATTTATTTGTTGGTTTGTGATAAATTAATTTATTGAATCAATATTTTAAATGAGTCAAATCATTGATATGATTTGATTTGGCCCACTAATCTACAAAAAAAACCCTATATAGCTATTTCATTGCTCCCACATTTTGATCGATAGAAATAAACTGATGGCATACAGACACAAACAAATATCTTTTTCTATAAACGTCCACGATATCAATGTAATAAACACCACAAAAAATGAACAATTTTTTTTATATATAAAAACTTGATTTCCTTCCTTTTATTCAATGTGTTCCTCCTCCCAACTTCTTTTATATGGATAAAATATATATGATGTGCTCCTGTATTAATATCATATGTAAATTTGCGGTGTAAAATAAAATAAAAAAGTTAACAGGAACAACATGAAGCAATTATACAAGCATATTAATAAGTAGATATAAAGCAAAGCAATAATATTAAGAAGTAAAACGGCACAATTTAAAAGTATTTAAGGAAAGTAAGTAAATAATACTAGTAATTAAGAAGAATCATCGAAATAAAGTGATTTCCTTACTTGTATCTCGTCTGTATGATATTTATATAGATATGTTGTATTTATTTTAAATGAAATTTTTAGAGAGAATGATAATTTTAAGTGAAAAAATCAAGTGAGAAAGTTCAAAAAAATTAGAGTGAGAAATTAAAAGGTAATAAAAGTGAAATTCTTTCATAATTGAACATATAATTAATGCTATTTTATAAATACTAGTTGGTAGCCCGTGCAATGCACGGGCTAGTTTGATTAACAGATTGCACTTTTGTCTAAAATCAAGACTTTATAATAACAGCTAGATATACAAATTTTCTGCACTATAACTCACACTAGGGGTGAGCATGATGCGGTTTGGTGCGGTTTGAAGTCCAAATCGCACCCGAAACCGCTTGTGATTGGTGCGGTGCGGTTTTAAAGTGTGCGGTGCGGTTTTAATTGGTGCGGTTTCTGTTCCAGAACCAATTGAAACAACAAAAAGTTTAAGCATTCACTAAAATTTAACATAAAACTTACATCGAGCAATTAACTTAGTGACAAAGTCGACAATGAAAATTATATCAAGCATGCTTTAAAACTAAAATATGCGTTATATAAAACAATGGAGACTATTCAATAACAAGCAAGAATGTTTATCTAATTCTCCAAAAATTAAAAGTATATATTGAAGATAGAATAAAATATATTGCAGGGAGGACTAAAAATAATCTATTAGACTATTACAATTATAGCATTGATATTAACCAATGCATCAAGTGCTCGAGCCCCTCAAATAACGCATCAAATAAATTCAAAATTTCAAAACCCAATTGCTTAATTTTTGACTCTATAACCTCTAACATCTCCTTTCAATTGGTGAAAAAATGACAATGCAAGACTAGGGTTTTCTCTGAGCGTGATCAAGTGAAAAGTAACTTTAGAATTTACTAGAGATAATACATACATACACACACATGGTGCGATTTCGATTTTATGCGGTTTAGTTTTGGCTAGTAACCAAACGGGAAACGTAAATTTGGTTATTCAACCCACCTAAAACCGTCACATACGCCGGAACCGTTGGTGCGGTTTTAATTGGTGTGGTTCGTGCGGTTTTTGGTGCGATTTCGGCTCCAATTTGGTTACTTGCTCAGCCCTAACTCACACACATGCAAATACACACAGGGTCATTCAACATGCAAACATCTGTATCAATCTTAATCGAATTTATGAACTGTGTTCCCATCTTTAGTAAAGCTTATAGATATTATATCAAATTTCACCTACTTTTTAAAGGAAGCTATCAGAAGATTAGAAGTAAGGATGAAAGAGAGATTCTCTGAATTTAATAACGTGTACTCATTCAAATTAAACATTATATGACCATCCAACATGTACACACACACACACACACACACACACACATATATATATATATATATTATAGTTTTGAGAGCAACCAATATATACTACATCATTCCCATAATGAGGGTCCTAATTCAAAAGACAAAGATTTAACTGTATTCACCTTGAAAAAACATGTTTCCCTGCCTTCAACAGCTTTAGAGATGTATCCACCTGCACAATTTGGTTCCGAGTTTGATAGTAATTGATTGGATCAAGTGATTGATTACAAAATATGGAAGCTGGTGAGATTATATAGTGCGTCGGTGAGTATATATATATATATATATATATATATATATATATATATATATATATATATAAGTGGAAGAAGGAGAGGGGGAAGGGGAAGTGGAAGTGGAAGTGGAAGAGGAAGAGGGGTGGAAGAAGAAACTGAAGTGAGGAGGAGGAGAAGAAGAGGAAGAGACAAAAATTAATATAAGATTGATTTGAATTCAAGTGATTAAAAGATTAATTAATTGATTTGAATTTGATTTGATTGAAATTGATTTGGAAGATAGGCATGAAATTGATTTGATTGAAATTAATTTTAATTGGTTGAAATCAATTGCTTGTGGTATAAATTGATTTCAAATTGATTTGAAAAGATATCAAATTGATTTGAAATTAATTTCAAATTGATTTCAAAAGATAGCCTTTGTTGTATTTATATATAAGTATTGATTTGTCTTGAAATGGATCCTTTAATTGGGTCATAATCTGTATTGTTGAATCAAGTGAATCATGGAGCAAATCTGAATCACATCATTGATCAACTATCACACTTGGTGAAACATATTGGATCAGAGTATGATTTGTTTTGATCCACTATCAATACACTTGATGGAATATTGGATCAGAACATAATTTGCTTTGATCTGATCCATTGACAGCGGTAGAAGGGAGTACAACAACAGGCTATATATACTGGTCATATACTTCCTAGTAATGTTGTAGATAAAATTGTCACCGGCTATGGTCGGTCTGTTTTTCCTTCATTTGTTTTTTCTTACTATATACTCCCTTCTTCTTTTTGGATATCGATATATGTGGGGAGCATGCAACACCTAACATTTAGTATGCTGTTATTGCAGTGTTAAAGGAACTATTGAAAGGTACAAGAAGGCATGCACAGATTCTCCCAATACTTCTTCAGTTTCCGAAGCCAATGCTCAGGTATATATATATATATATATATATATATATATATATATTTCTACATATGATCTTTTCTACAGAATTAATATAATTATACTTAGTCATCGATCGGTATATATGGGAGCATTAATTATATGGTTAATGAAATCTTCTTGTATTCTTGGAACTGTTACGGCCTGTACTCTGATGTTAAATGTTTGTTGAGCAATGATGTCAGTTTTACCAGCAAGAAGCCTCAAAACTGCGTCAGGAAATTTCAAGCATCCAGAAAAACAACAGGTAAATTTCAAAACGTAATCGATTAATTGCCAATTTTACTCTATACAGTAAAGCATTTGCAAAGGTCCTTTTACAGGAACATGATGGGTGAATCTTTAGGCTCTTTGACTGTTAGAGACCTCAAAGGCCTGGAAACTAAACTGGAGAAAGGAATTAGCAGAATTCGCTCCAAAAAGGTATCTATCTATCTAGCAGCTATTCATGCTAATCATCCAAATTAGAAATTTGCTCTGATTTTTGGGTAAATTTGTGAAATCTTAATTATAATTCTAAATTAATAAGAATTTTTTTAGATTTTTAGTATATAAACAATTAATTGCTATATAAACTTTTAATATAAAGTACGTACTACTAATATATATTTATATTTGTTGTTTTTAAAACTAGAACGAATTCATATCAGTTTTGAATATAAAGATTTCACGAATTGAATTCAAAAGAAACTGTGTACATTTTTTGTATGCATGCTGCATGCAGTCTCATTGGTAATTCCCTCTGACCTCACTCTTTTCAAAATTTCAGAATGAGCTGCTATTTGCTGAAATTGAATATATGCAAAAGAAGGTAAATTGAATATATTATATACTAGTTCTTTACATTAATTAAAATGGTAAATTCACATAATTAGTAACCTATATATATAGGAGCTTAAATGTTGGACATGGAACCAGACGCAATATGTCTTGTTTTTCACTCTCATGAGAGACAAACAGTACTCGGGATTAATTATTAACCTCTACACACCTGGTTTAATTTACTTGATGGTTGTTCTGCTCATTGAGCTTAAGAAACTCTTCAGAACATCGTGTTTCTCTTTCTTTATCATTTTAAGTTTATAAAAAATTGTGGATTGCAGGAAATCGACTTGCACAACAATAATTAGTACCTTCGAGCAAAGGTATCTCTTTCTGTTTCTCGCATTAATTGAACTAGATTTTAGTGACATTATGCTGCATCTATGGACTCAGCTGCAAAAGGAAATATTTCATCCAATCTTTTTTAAATATTTAATTATTAACAGAGTGGGTAAAGGGATATATATAAAACCTATCATCGACCTTACAAGAACTAGACTAGTTATTGTTGAAAATATATGAAAGATGATAAATTATAGAGAAATGTGGAAGAGGGTTTAAAATTTAAAATATTTGATCCAACTCACTTACTTAAAATAACTCACATACAAAAAAGACTATCTATAGGGTTTCTAAGACACTTCTAGAGCCACTTTAATAATTAATACATGACTAAATACATGTACATGAATATAGTCATATATATTCCAAGTATCTTTTAAATACATTTATGTGCTTGGACATTCACCCATGCATGTACTAATATAAATATTAATTAAGACAATCATGAACAATCTAGAAGACATTTATTAATTTGATTTAGTTTGCTAACAAAACCTCCCATAAACCAAATTTATTCTTCACTCCGAGCTTAGCGATTTAACTCTTGAACAATTCTCTAGTAATAGGCTTTGTAAAAATGTCAGCTAGTTGCTCCTTGTGGGCAAGGAAATCGCGTCTTGCTTGTTTAGGGTTTCGTGTTGGCTGAGGAGGAGAGAAATTCACGAAGAGCACGTAATTGATTGATTGATTGAAGAGAGGGGAACGACAGGTGAGCGATTAATTACTCCAACGACGCGTGGTAGAACCCTTAGAATTCGGAAACCGTGTTAGGGTTATTGGGATTCCAAGAGCCTTCTTCAGTTCTTCGAGTTGAGAGAGTGTTCAAATCTTGTTAGTGCTTTTAGGTGGAATATCCAAGCCTTAAGCTACCAAAAAGAGTCCTCCCCCTTCCTAGAATGGAAGGGGTATTTATAGAGTTTCCTGGAATTAAGTAATCACATATTAGGCACATGTTTTCAAAGAAATTCCAGAAATACCCTTTAGTTATTAAAATAATGCTCATATTGCCATGTCCTTCTAGCCACAAGTCCAATCCCTCAATCAATTCTCAAAATGAGCCGCCTCCACGAGTCTTCTGCCTCGGGACACATGGAGGCTTCTCCCTGGTCTAGCACATTTATTTTTGACTTTTTCATCTTCACTCCATTAGGTTATGCGAACCCTAAATTGCACATTTAATGAGGTCGTGGAACCCTAATTGTGCATTTAATTTAATTAGGTCATGTAAACCCTAATTTTGCACATGGGCCCACATTTGCCCCCTGCGCGAGAGTCGCATTTCTAAATAGACGATCGTGCAAGAATACTTCAAGCTTTTGAACTATTTTGCGTGACTTCACTTTACGGGCAATGAACAGATCAAAATATTGGAAAATTCTCCAAAAATATGTCCATAACTTGCCCAAGATTTGTTTCTTTATTTTTTCTGGAAATTGAAAACAAGAAAAATAATCAAATATCATTAAATAAAAAGAAATATTTATTTTGGGTACACAAAATTTTTCGTTTTCATCAAACCAAATAAAATCATAATTTAATTTTGGAAATAAAATCGAATCATAATTTTATTTTGGAAATAAAATCGAATCTTTCTTTGTTTTGAACATAAAATCAAATATTTCTTTATTTTGGAAAGATTTGGTTTATTTCCAAAATAAAGAAAGATTGGATTATTGCGAGAGTACATTTATGCGAACCCTAAATTGCACATTTAATGAGGTCGTGAAATCCTAATTGTGCATTTAATTTAATTAGGTCATGTGAACCCTAATTTTGCACATGGGCCCACAATCCTCAAACTTATAATACTTGATGTTAGTAGTTTTATCATTCACAAGTTCCCTTAATTAAGAGATGATATGGAATGTGAATATGATTTGTCTTTTTATGAAGAACTAAATTTTTGGTAAGTGAAATTGTTGAAGTACGTTATCATAAAACAAAGTTGGATTAGCTTCTTGTTTTTGCTTGAGATACTTCAAAATCCATCTAACCAAACTAGATGACATCTAGCATGTGCAACAACTATATAATTAGCTTCAGTTGTTAAAAGAGCAGCAATTGACTGTTTGTTTGAGTTCTAAGAAATAGCTTCGCTTCTAATATTGAAAACATAGCCTGAAATATTTTTAGTATCATCAATACTTCCTCCAAAATCATTATATGTGAATCCAGTAAGATTAATTGGAACTCCAGTTTTATAGAAAATTTTATAATCAACTGTGTTTCACATATCGCAAAATTCTTTTTTTCTACTTCCCAATGTTCTGAGTTAGGTTTCTCCATGAACTTGCTAATCATATTAACAACAAACATTAAATTTGGTTTTATTGGATTTATCCACAAGCTTTTCTTCATCTTTTTTACTTAATTTAAGCCCAATAACACATGGAGTTGAAATAGGATTAACATTCTCCATCTTGATTTTTTTTAAAAAAAATCATTTGCATCTCCCTTGAAAAATAAAAATTCTCTTACTAGATTGACTAACTTTAATGCCCAAAATATAATGCAACTCTCCCAAATCAATCAAGTCAAACTTTTGTTTCATTAAAGCTTTGAAATCAGTAAGCATCACCATATCATTGCTTGTATAAATAAGATCATCAACATAGAAACTTACCACCATGAATCTTTCTTTTGAAGAATCAATTTTGGTGTATAAAATATGCTCATGAGGACACTTTTAAAAGCCATTCTTAATTCTCAAAGTACAAATTAATGCGGCTATACCAAGCCCTTTGACTGCCTCAGACCATATAAAACATTTTTTAACTTGTAACTTTATATTCTTCACCTTTCTTCACGAAACCAGGTGGCTGGTCGACATATATAGATCTCTTCCACAAGAAACTCATTTAGAAATGTTGATTTGGCATCTATTTGGAACAACTTTAATTCCAATTGTTTTGAGCTGCAAGTGATATAATTAAACGAACAATATCAAGTCTTGAAAAATGTGCAAATACCTCATTAAAATCTTCTCATTCCTTCTGTGCATATCCTTTTGCAACGAGCCTCACTTAATTTGTACTTATTGACAGAGCCATCTGAATTTAATTTTGTCTTAAAAACCCATTTAACTCCAATGGGTCTTTTGTTTGGTGGTAAACTAGCAAGGCCCTAGGTGTCATTCCTTTCGATAGCCATAATTTATTCTTTCATGGATTGTTTCCATTTTTCTTTTTTTGTTACATATATCTTCACGAGAGATTAGATATTCTCCTGTAAAGAAAGTAAAGAAAATAGCTCATGCATCTACCGGCTCTATAATTAATATCATAAATCTTCTGCAAAATCCTTGTCTTGATTCCTTCGGGGCTGCTACTAGAAGACTCTGCTGTTGTGGGTGGAGCATCAGTTGGGTTTAAAGATGGAGCATATTCACTTGACATGCTACTACAAACTTCCAAATCCTCCACGAACAATGGTGCCTCATCTGCAGTTTGTTTTAACATCGTTTAAAAATAATTTTTCATTCCTGCTAATAAAAATTTTCTTTAATTTTGCATTATACAACTTGTATTCTTTTGACCTTTCATTGTATCCAACCGAAATATAGTTTTCTGCCTTATCATCAAGTTTTGTTCTCATTGCATTTGTCACATAAGCAAAAACTACACTTCCAAAAATCTTCTAGTGTTGGACATTTGGTTTTCTTCCATACTTAGCTACATTAGGAATGTAATATTCTTTTAACTTTTTTGTGGGTGACCTGTTGATCAAATAAATTGCACAAGAAACAACTTCTACCCAAATTTAACGGGACAACATATTTCTTTTCACCATACACCGAACCATGTCAATGATTATACGATTTTCCTTTCGCAAACACCATTTTTGTGTGGTGTATAATGAACTATCAATTCATGTCTTATGCCATTAACTTTACAAAAATGCTAAAAATGATTTGAAAGATATTTCGACCCTCGATTTGTTCTCATAATCTTTAAGTGACAACCAGAACACTTTTCAACTTTAAAATTTTTAAAAGCTTGAAAACTTTCAGATTTTTCATGAAAAAAATAAGTCCACACTTTTCTTCTGTAATCATCAATAAAGGAGATAAAGTATTTGTTACCTCCAAAAGATGACAGTGTCATAGGCCGACACAAGTTTAAATGAACAAGTTCAAGTTGCTGCCTTACACCCCAAGAAGATTTTAAGGGGAATGAGTTACGGGGCAACTTTTTCAACTGGCATGCTTCACAAGTCTCCTCCATTTTATTAATTGGGGGTAAACTTTCCATCATTCCTTTTACCACTAACAATTTTAAGCTGTTGAAATTCAAATAGCTATACCTGTCGTACCATAACTTGGAAACTTCTTCATTAAAAAGAACAAAACAATGAAAAAAATTCACTTGGAGTCGAGGTAGAAATAAATTATTCTCCGCCAAGCCAATCTTTGCCACAACCTGATTTTTTTTGACAGGGTACATAATTTATCATGAAAAAAGTATATCAAATCCTTTTTGCAAAAGTTGTCCAATACTTAGCAAATTGCTTTTTATGCATGGAACGAAGTAAACATTTATCATTTTTTCAAATTTTCCATATTTTGTTTTGAAAGTGACTTCTCTAACTCCTTTAATTGTATAGGCTCTAGCATTTCTATTTTTTATTTGCCCAAAATTTGACTCCACCCGATTAGAAAATAAATCCTTATTCCATGTCATATGTTTGTTTACACCACTATCCAATTACCAAACATGATTATCAATTTTTTGACAATCAAGTAATAATAATTCTGAACAATATTTCTCAGCTGATTCATTTTCATGCACCAATTCAGATTCTTTTTTTGTTAAATTGCGCAAACCAACATTCACTAATTTTTTGACCAGACATATGACAATGAAAACATTCAATATAGTCTTTTTTCTCTCTTTGATTAATACCACGACCTCTTCCTCTGATAATTATTTGAATACTCGTTTGACTCTTTCTTAAAATAATTATTGTTACCTGGGGAGTCTCTTCCATTGCCATGAAAGTTAAAAACTCTACCTCTGTTTCCATGGAAACATACTTTTCCATGTCCACGACCACTAACGTGAACACGGGGAGCACCTCAACCTCTTGTAATTTTAGAATTAAGAGTTTGATCATTAGAAGGTGGATTTCTTTGATTAACACGGAACTCATGTGTGTTTAAAGAAGTCTGTAAATTACAAAGAAAGTTTTGACACATCTTTGGACTCTTTGATATATAGCTACCACAATAAAATAAAACTTTTGTGGGGATAAATGCTTTTTTTATTACTATACTTTAGGTGAACTTGCAAATAACTAACTAAACTTTTTTCTTTTTACAGTCAACTCGATCACTGAACTTTAATTTTCTTACAAATCATTAAAAAGATTGTCTAGACCGTTAATTGACTAACAGAGTAATGATGTGGCAATGGTCACATGGTGCTCATTTCTGATGTGGCCATTCTTAAATGAAAATGAAGGAAATCTAAGAGTTGATAATATAAAAATTAAAATAAATCATGAAATTTAGGAAAAGATGAAAAATTTTCTTTAAAAAAGTAAAGAAAAAGAGAAAAATAAATAAAAATATATAATTTTAAAAATTTAAGGAAAATGAAAAGACATTCAAAAATTAAAGTATAAAAGACATTCAAAAATTAAAGTATAAAAGACATTAAATTTAAAAATTTAGGGAGAATGAAAAGATATTTAAAAATTATTATTATTATTATTATCCGCATATTGAAGGTCACGTTGGATCATTACTGCCACATCAACTTTTTTTTTTATAACTCAGCATATGTCAAATTCTGTTTAAAGCCAAATGACTTGATGATTTTTATAATGGTTTGTAAGAAAACTAATGTTCAGTAAGAAAAAAAATTTAGTTAGTCATTTGTAAGTTTACCTAAAGTAGTGATGGGAAAAAGAATTATCCCAACTATTGTGGTAAGCTCCGAAGAATTTTCTCAACAACTCTTTGGTCTTGTAAAACTTCTCCATTAGTGGCCATTTGGTTAACAATTGAAGTGACTTGAAAAATAATCAGCAATAGTCTAATTTTCTTGCATTTGCAACTTCTCAAATTTTAAACGTAAATATTGGAGTCGTACATTTTTTACCTTTTCTTCACCTTTACATATATTCATTGGAAAATATCCCAAATTTCTTTTAAATTTTTAGCCTTCGAAATTATCTCAAAAATTGAACATTCAGTTGCTTAATAAATAATTCTCTCAAAGATTGACATTTCAATTGCTTGATAAATTTGGAAGAGCGCCTTGCTATTCTTCTCCCTTTTAGCATTAATTTAATTAGGCTTTTTTTGGGCTTGTGACAAACCCTCTTCCATTTCTGGTTCTACATAGCCATTATCAACAATACTCCATAATTTTAAGGATTTCAATAATACCTTTATATTGTAGCTCCAATAATAAGCGAGAAATTAGATAGACTATATTATTTGAATTTACCATCACGACATTGCTTTGAAAATCAACAAACATTAAAAATACTTTGTGTTGGATGAGGCTGATCGGATGCTGTATATGGGATTTGAACAACTAGCAAGGCAATTCCTTTACAATCCGTACAAAGCGATTATTGGGCCACCAGATTTGAAAGCTAACTATGCAATTCGTCAGCTTTGTTGCAAAAGGCCTACTTGAAAAGCCTCTCGAGTTAAGCTGAAATCATAAGCAAACTTGGGGCTGATGCTTTCCTTGTGAGCTCTGATACCAATTTATTGAAAATAAATTTATAGGGCTCCTAAGAGACGCTTCTAGAGTCACTTTAATAATATTACATGACCAAATACATATACATGAATCTAGTCATACATATTCCAAGACTCTTCTAAATACATTCATGTACTTAGACACCCATGCATGTACTAATATAAATACTAATTAAGACAATTTATGAACAATCTAGAAGACATTTATTAATTTAATTTAGTTTGCTAACACTTCTTAGATTATGAAAAAATGCCCTTAGGCTATTTTCTGCCAAATTCTCTACTCTATTTTTTTTAAATTTTTTATGATCAAATTATGTAGATTGCTGAGAATGAGAGAGCCCAGCAGCACATGAACTTGATGCCAGGGAGTTCTGACTATGAACTTGCACCACCTCAGTCATTCGATGGTCGAAACTACATCCAACTGAATGGCCTGCAACCTAATAATCATTATTCTCGCCAAGACCAAACTGCGCTCCAGTTAGTGTAAGAATATCTGTGGCATGCATATCATATTCATATTTTATCATTCAAGTATCCATACTCATTCTTCGGTACTAGCTAGAATTTTTTTTTAAAAATAGAGTACAATTAATTAAGATGAAATATTTGATTTAATACTTTCTTTCTATTTTTCAAATGCAGTTAAAATGTATGCTTTATGAAGGCTCTGCTGTTTTAAGTGATCTAATTTAATGTGGAAAAAGAACTATCAATTACTAGATGAAATTAAGGCTTAGCTGTTTGAAGATTAGCACAAGGAGGTCTTTGTACTCTCGCATGACCTAGCTGGTTTATCAATAGTTGTTCGGTACTGTCTTAATGTGTTAGTTGTGAAGATTTTATATGTAACATGCTTAAACTTTGGTGCTGTGAAGTTATATACATACTAGCTTGTTTAATATTGTTTGTTGTATGAGATACATTTATTTCTTATGTTTGTTTATTCTTGAATATCTTTGTAACGTTGTGTGATATGAATAATGCTACAGACAAAAACTATTCTACAAACATTTTACAAACAGCTGATGTGACATACTCCGTTTCAGCATATTGATCAACAAATTGCTTCAACATAGTCTTCGGCCGCACACAATATGTTGAGATGGAGTATGTCACATCAGCAGTTTGTAAAATGTTTGCAGAATAGTTTGTGTCTCTAGCATTATTCGTGTGATATTTATAGCGTGTTACAATAGTGTTTGCTACATTTAGAAATTTAAATTAAATGGACTGCACCTAAAATGGTGCGGTGCTTTCGGATTTCAATAGCTAATATTATCAATATCAATCCACAACTACATAGAAAACTAATCTACAACATGCATGCATATATACCCTGCCTGAGAAACAAGACAAATTGCCAAACCGACTTCCAACTAGCTCATCCTTATTTTAATTTGCACCTTTGAAAGCGTAGAACATTGATATAGCTAGCTAGCTAGCTAGCTAGTATATATCTGTCTGTGTGTTTGTCTGGAAATGAGTCCTACTTTTTTATAGCTGTGCCAGGTGACTAATGTCCATAGGATAAGTATCCATTGGATCAATAGATTTGTATGCTCTCACAGCGCCTGGATAAATAATTCCTTCAGTAGGATGAAATTGATCCCAGAACGCATACTCGTTCCTGTTTTCGCACGGAGGCATTTTAGGAGCACACATTCCTAGAATTGGTATTACCTTGCAGCAAGCCTCGTATCTGACCTTAATACCTGACATTATCAATTAATATATGCATATTAGTTAGGGCATATACTAAATTTTTAAGTACAGAAGAAAAAAAGAGAGTAGAAATCGTACATTTATACAGGAGAGTTGCATTTCGGATTATCTTGTTTGTTTTAAGAGTATTATACAACTACAAGTCTTAATTATGCAAATGCAACTCATTTGTATAAACTGTACGTTCAAATGAGAATTGTTACAATATATATATATATATATATATATATATATATGTATATGTAGAAATTAAATTCATGATTTCTTGCTACCTGGCTACCTACCTACCTGTAACTGATGAAGGGATGTTGCCGGGTGAAAAATGAGAAGTGTTTACATAGATAAATTTTGCATCATCCAGGTTTTTATTGAGGTGCTCAACAAGCGGTGCAAGTCTGGCATTGTATAGGCTGACCACGTGGTTAGTAGAATTATTACACCCAGGCAAACCTTTTAGTTTCAACTCCTTAACCTGGGATGGTTCGCAACCAATTGGGCCAAGTCCGAACACAGCCACTTTTCTTGCTCCAAGCTCGTATAAGTTCTGGTATATATATATATATATATATATATATATATATATATATATATATATATATATATATATATATATATATGCAAGTATATATATTAGTATGAACATAAAATTATATATATTAATGAAGAAAAATGTAAATATGTAGACCTTGAGGCTCCTTGAGTATCGTTGAGCAAGGTCTGCAGCCCAGCTGTCAGGCCCAAATTTTTGGCTTGCAGGAAATAAGATTGGGAGCAAGTAGTTGTTCATGTAGTCGTTACTTCCCATTCCAACTGTATAAATGCAGTTACCCAGGTACTCTGTTGTATAACTTTCATTATTTCCTTGTAACTCGATCATCCGAGAAATTGTGCTTCTGTGATTACTTAGCTGCCCATCTAAGTGGATTCTCCCACCCTATATACATACATACGTACATATATTATCGATCAGGAAACCAAAAACTCATCGTGATTAATTAATTAATTAATTAATTTCCGGTTTAAATACATTTTAAATTAATTAACGTGCATTAATTACCACTAGTCTTCCAGTTTCAGGATGAATTCCAGATCCGCCGGATGCATAATTGACACCTTGGAGGATGTCATTGCCTTTCGTGGTAGCAAAGGGTGGAATGTGCTTCTCAAAACCTAGAAATTCAGCTGGAAAGTGTAGCGTTCATGTCAGCATGCATTATAGTTATCCTAACCAAAAAATAACATCATTAAAGTTATAGGTCTTATTTTATTTTATTTTTATTTTTATTTTTTTCCGCTAAATTAGTTATAGATATTATCAGCCAAAATTGAATTTCAAACAACAATCTAATTCCGTTGCTCTGTGTGAGTCATTAAAATTAGTTGTAATAAAAATCAGCTGCATGTCAAAGAATTAGAAGAAGAAAATACATACATATATATATATATATATATATATATATATATATATATATATATATATATAGAGAGAGAGAGAGAGAGAGAGAGGAGCAAAGAAAAAGACCAATGAAATCAACATAATTTCGGCCATTGGTGAATCTTCCTGTGGGTCCATCAGGATAATCAATTCCATATGGAAGAAAATTGGCTTTTGCCTGAGTTGCAAGGTTATTGTTGTTGCCATTATCGGCTAATGAGTCTCCAAAAATGAAGTAACAAGGCACCTGTGGTGCACCATCAACCAAGTTTAGCAAATCTGGAGCAAATAAAAGTATGCACAATGTTATAAGAGCACACGCCATTGAAGAACCAAAGAAATTTCTCCAGGAAAAGTAATACTCATTATCTAATCTAAATGAAACTTATTAATATTTAGGGGGTGAGAATCTTGATATATGAGATGAATGGAAAGTTTGAATGGTCAGCCTAAGGGCCAGTATTGGTCATGAAGACAGACTAAATATAGCAATTTCTACTTTCTAGGAACCAAGAATTGCATGTGGCTCCAAATCCCTTTAAAATACAAAGACAGGTCCTCCTAGTTTCCATTTTAAATTAGTTTACGTAGGACAGTGGTTAAGGAATTTAACATGTTTTAACTTACTCGACTGACTCAAGCTTAATTATTCTTGTGGTTTTACTCAACTCTTTTAACTCACAAGTCGTCACAAGTCGAGTTGATTTGAGGTTATATAGAGTCGAGTTATATTTCAATATTACTATATTACTGAAGAAGAAAGAGAGTTGTATCATATTTTGTAAAAGTTTAAATTTAACTTTTCTTTCAAATAAATACATTTAGTATGGTCAATCAGTGTCAAGTTATGGATAATTTGTGGATGTGTTTATTAGACATAAAAGTTAACATATTTTTATTGTAAAATATGTCATTTTTGTGGAGAAATTTAAAAAATATATATATGATCGATGACATTAGTGTTGATCTCCTACGTGGTTAGATTTTTAATTATAGCCTTAAAAGTTGGTGCAATTAATAATTTAAGTAGACTATGGCGTTGTCAGTTTGAATGTTACTAAATGTACATATTTTGATATGTAAACTCTTATTTTGAATATAATGAAGTCATTTAGAAAATAACATTTAATATAAAGGATCATCTCATTTCATGAAATTAATATATAAAATTATAAAATATAAACAAAGGGGCGTAATCTCTTACAACTCTAAATGACTTCATTTCAAAATGAGTAGTTCATGTATCAAGATAATATACAAAATGTAAATTCTTTCATCCAAATTAATTTAGGGAACAACGAAATGGGCTCTTTGTCATCTTTTGACTTCAAATTCTATGTTGTGTATCACATCAACTTCTCTTCTACTCTTCAAATTTTTGTGTAATATTTATTTGCATAACAATACAAAAAATATACAGAGAGGCCTATGCTATGTACAACCTATAGCAAAATCAACCTCTCGACTTCATCCATAAATCTTCACTCGGATATATATATATATATATATATATATATATATATATATATATATATATATATATATATATATATATCATGATCATGGAAGCTGAGCTAAATGTTGAATGTCCATGGGATAAACATCCAATGGAGTTACAGCTGTGTATCCTCTCATACCAGTAGGCAGAGATGCTTTCTCGGTTGGATGAAATCCATCGAAGAAGGAATGTTTTCCCCTGTCAGGGCAGGGAGCCTGCTTTCCAATACACAGTCCTGTAATTGCTGATATTTTGCAGCAAGGACCAGTTAACATTGTAATACCTGAAATTATCATATTTAATTTTTGATTAGAGTCAAACTTAATACTCCATAAGGTATGAATTAAGAAAGATAAAATGTGGCAGAAATTGAATGCTATGCCATGCTGCCTCCCATTGGTATATTTATACATAATTAATAATAGTAGGTAGTTATTAATTACATCAATTACAAGATAAGTAGTATTAATTTGAAATACAAACCACATTAGATTATGTACATCTATTTATTATGGAGTACATAATAACCCAAATTTATAGGAGTTTGAATTAGGGAGAAGACCTCAAGTCACGTTGGACAAAGGAGACCAAACTGAGCAAGACCAATCTGAATAGAATACAGTTATTGTCTCATTAATTAGGCACACATAATTAGTTAATTTCATGTTAAATTTATATATTGCCACTATTTCAAATCTCAATAATATTATTCCCAAAAAGACTAGTAAGTTCAAGCAAATAAACTTATGTTGGACTATTTAATTTTAAGGGTAATTTTTTTAAATGAAAAAGAGAAATAAATTATTACCGATGCAAATAAATAGTCTTGCATTGTAAGTTGTACCTTCTAATAAAGAATGTCTAACTTAAAATAAGATTGTTGAACAAAAATCATCAATTAAAATTACTTTGAAAACTAAATATTTGACTTCCTTAATTTGCGTGGAATCAATTGTGAAACTATTTGCAAAAGGGAGAGTATATATATATATATATATATATATATATATATATATATATATATATATATATATATAGAAAACTGATCAGGTCCGGACTCCCGGACCTGATCAAATCCGGACCCAATTTTTTTTTTTTTTTGTAGAACAACTAAAAAATAAATAAATTTATGGAACTGAAATTTTTCAATAATACAATGTTTTGGGTGTGTTTTTAATACCTACACCAACCAATATATGTACAGCTGCCCAGACTGTACAGACATATTTTGTTATAGGCATCCAAATCACGCCCAAAACACTGTATAATGTAAAAATTCCAATTCCATAAATTTAATTTTTTTTTTAGTTGTTTCAAAAAAAAAAAGCAAAAAAAAAAAGTCCGGATTTTAAACCTGTCCGGACTCCCGGACAGGATCCGGCCTATATATATATATATATATATATATATATATATATATAGTAAATGATAAATAGATATAGAACTTAAATCGAGGTAAAAACCTACCGATTAGTAAGGGACTGCTCAATGAAATATGAGTGGTGTTTACATAGATAAACTTTGCACCATTTAGCTTGGCATTGAGATCGTCAACAAGTGGCTCAAGTCTGTTGTTGAATAGTTTGACTGCAGTGTTAGCCCCCTCCACACACCCTAAGGCCGGATTTATGCCTGATGCTGCCATAGCCATCACGGCAGGGGTGCACCCTATTTGGCCAACTCCGAAAATAGCCACTTTTCTTGCTCCATAATTGTATAAAGTCTAGTATCAAGATATATAATGTTATAATTGAGCCTTGGCTGTCGAGAGTTACTACTCCATTTCACAAAAAAGTTTAAAGTTTGATTTTTTTTGAAGTCGGTCTACGAAATTATAAAATTCAAAATGAATATAAATTTATTTAATTTTTATAAATACAATCGTAAATATCGCATTAATCTATCTATGACTAGACCGTATTAAAGTCTAGAAATATAATAAATGACAGAAATACAAAAATAAAAATATATATTAAGATAAGATATATTTAAAACGCAATGCCACATTTTTTAATCAAATGATGGAATTTATCATCCGAACAAGGCTATAGAAATCAAGAAACAAATAATACCCACCATTTGAACCGTTACAAAGCCCTAATACACTGACATTGTCGAGATAAATGTAGTAGAAATAAAGAAAAAAGTGAGACTCTAGCTAGGTTTGATACCTGGCAACACGGGTAGGAGTAGCAGGAGGTGAAGATGATTTTGGGGCATTTTAATGGATCTCATGATCAGGAGCTTATTCCTTCTTCTCACATATTTCTCTCTCAATCTCTGTCACTCTCGTCTTCTAGCTTTGAACCCTTTTCAGTATAGACACACTAGCTAGTATTTCGCACTTAATTAGGGATAGTGATATTGCAGGTTATCAAAAGTAATTTTCAAAGCAGGTGCAGTGTCCGTGCAGTCGATCACTTGCAAACTCAAAACACATTCTCAGATTTAGAAATCATCCCACCATATTACCTCAAAACTCAAACTCATATAAAAACCAAACATCAAAACCATCGACCCGCAAGAAAAAGAAAAAAAAAACTTTTTCTGTTGATGAATGTGTTTAGGAACTAAATGGCTAATATTAATGGGAACTGATATTTTTATATAAGAAATTTTTATTTTTACATAATCATTATTACATGAATAGTGAATAGGTCTTATTTTTATGTGAGGGACTCATGTGAAACTATCATTTTATCATGTGAACATATTATATTTTCACATTAATTCCTCATTTGGTAGCTTTTACGATTAAACTAAACATTTTAAAAATTAATAATTTAACTTAAATTGTTAATATATATAAAGACACTATGATTACAACATGCATATATATAATTCAATGCCATGGGTTAATTATTTTTTTATGTTGTAATTATTTATCTTTTCATATTATATATTTTTCAGAACTTTTAACAAATATTTTTGTTTTAATTTTTGTATTTTATCATTTATTTTTATATTTATTCTATTATTTATTTTTATATTTGTCATAAAATAATAATATCTCTCTGTATTTTGTAGATTTTGTCAGTATAAAAACACAAAAAAAAGTATAAATAAAAACAAAAAAGTAATACTAAAAAATATAAAAATAAAAAAATTAATAATATTATTTTACTTAATATTTAAAATAATATTATTGTAAAATAATATTTAATTGTAAAAGCTAATAAACCCCACTTAACAGACCCTAAATATTATTTTACTTTTTTTTTGTATTTTTATGTTTTAATTTTTGGTCAACGTGTATTTTCGGCATTATGTGCCCGACACAAGCTCTGTTCCCGTCAATTTTTACCGAAAATTCAATTTAAGGTGGACAGTTCAGTAGTTAAAATTTATTTTCTACCATCACCAATAATTAAATATATATTTAAAATTATTTTATTCCGTTCTCAATTCTATTCATTCAAGAAAAAATCTAGGTGGACAGGTTTTATAGACAGGAAAATTGGACAGGTTCCAATTTTTTTTTATTTTTTACTTGTGACTCTTAAAAAATGTATTGTATTTATTTCAACAGAAATTTTTACAAAATATAGTGTTTTAGGTGTTTTAGTCTGTATAATCCTGTTTTTGTATATGTATCCAAATTACACCTAAAACACTATATTTTGTAAAAATTCCTGTTGGAATAAATACTATACATTTTTTGAAAGTCGCAAGTAAAAATAAAAAATAAAATTGGAACCATTTTCCTGTCCATCGCCTGTACGTGTAGAATTACTCTTCATTCAAACCAAATGCAACATAAGAGATAAATTAAATTGAAGAGGGAGGGAGAGAGGGAAAAAAAACTGACCATTAGCTGATGAGAGTATTGTCGAATAAGGTTAGCTGCGTATTGGTCTGGTGTATAAAGGCGGCTGCTAGGGTAATACTTTGGCAATAGGTAGTTGTTGAGATAATCGTTGCTTCCCATTCCAACTACATAAATGCATTTGTTTAGGTACTCGTTTGTATATTTCCTATTATTTCCTTGTAATACACGCATATGAGATATCGTTATATTGTGATTATGTAGCTGCATATCCAAGCTGTACCTCTCACCCTATCAAAAAAAAATTAAAATTAGTATAGAGCATGGTTAATTAATTTGATTTTATTAATTTATTTTTAATCTCATAAAAGAGTTGAAGAAGGCTTTAAAATTATATATATATATATATATATATATATATATATATATATATATATAAAATACCAGATTTCTTCCGGTTTCAGGAAGAATTCCAGATCCGCCGGAGGCGTAATTGAGTCCCCTGAGAATGTCCCGGCCTTTTGCAGTTGCATAGGGGGGAGTGTAATTGCTAAAACCAAGAAGTTCACCTGTATACAAAGTACATTAGCTTTAATTAGCTGCATGCAAATATATTTCAATTTTTTTTAATTTTTTGCAAGAATGACAACTACGAATACTAATTTGTATATGTATAGGGTCACAATCAAAGTTTTTTTAATTTGTTGCTCATTGATATTACGTTATTCTGTATTTTTGGCCTTAATTTTGGTGATAATAAGAATTTCTTTTTGCCCTTGTGATCTCCTTGTGTCTAAAAGTGAGAATTTAGATCGGGGAATGGATTAATTAAGTAGAAATTAAATAGTCTATATGAAATCATGTCATAAGCTTTGACTTCTTAATTAGTAACATGCATGCATACCTAGTAACTAAATTTGGCAGACCAAAGGAAATTAAATTAAGGAGAGATCATGCGATCATCTACAACTTAAAAAACAAACGAGAAACTCAATTAAGAAAAAATATACATACCAATGATATCTGCATAATTCCGACCATTGGAGAATCTTCCGGTTGGACCGTCACGGAAATCAATGCCATACGGTGGAAAATTGACTTTGGCCAAAGTTTTAAGTCGATTATTATTGCCATTATCGGCTAACGAATCTCCAAAAACAAAGTAACAAGGCACTTGGGGCTCAGCATCAACCAAAACTTGAAATTCGAGAGCAAAAATTATTAAGGATACCAAAAACCATAGCTTAGCCACACATGCCATTAAAAATTAAGGAATCAAGTAAAAAGTAAGAAGATTATTGATCATGCATGCATGCAGGAATATTATTAATACTGCTAATTGCATGAGCAAATTAAAGAATGGTGCATGTCAATTACGATTATTGATAGCCTTAAAAGAAAAAGATGTATGTCAAAGGCTAGTTTTAATTTACAAAGAGTTAATGAAAAATGGAAGAATTTTTTTTGTAAAAGTTGTTTGGCTGGTTTATCTAAGTTCAATTGGGCGTGAAGCTAAAAATAGAAATTCACTCACTTGGGATCTTTTTGAACCAAGAATTGCATGTGGTTCTAAATTCCTTGAAAAGGGAAGGTATATAATTCTCGAATTTAATTAATTGGATATATCATCATCTTGGGGAGCAATTCAAATTTGTTGAATATAATCTTCAAGAATTTAAACTTTTAAAGTCCTCATATAATAATTAATATGCTTTTATATCATCAAACAAAAGCTTTAGATGGGTACGTGAAGCAAAAATGAGTTGACTCTTGCAAAAGTCAAGCAAGTATTAGATATATTTAATAAATTCTTTATCCGAAGTTATTCTATATATTGTGATTAGACCTGGTAATATGGCCTCTAAAACTCATTGGGCAACCCATATCCGTCCATGATAAATGAGTTTGGGTTACAACTAGCAAGGTAAAATTTTTACTATGAAGTTTTTTTTTGTTGCTTTTTACTGCAACTTTTGATAAGTATTTAAAAAAAACTACTTATTAAAATACATTTAAGATATATAGATAAATTTAAAGGGTAAAATTAATTGAAAAATACAAAAAGTTTCACTTTTGGTGTTCATACTAAAAACAACTGTCTAATTTTCTCCAGTTTTATAATATACTAGTATACAAAAAAAAAAATTAGAATTAAATTGAAAATAAAAATATAAAAGATAAATAATAGAGCAAAACATAATTTACACCAAAAAAATAGAAGGTAAAACAGATGGATGATCAAAATACCCTTCATTGCCAAATTACGGTAAGCAAATGTGATTCGAATGAGTAACCCATTTACACATGTATGTTAGAGAGAGAAAAGATATTAAAGTGTTTCTGGGAATTGGTATGGGATGAAAAGGTTTGTTGAAGCCTTGAAGTAATATTTTATATATTAACGGTGTAAGAAAATTTATACTACTAATTAAAGATTGACATGTCATTAATATAATTGGATAAGAATGATTTTTTTTAGTGATTTTTTTTTAAATTAGAGGTAGAAAGTGGTATAAAATTCTAGAAAGATAATTTTTTTATAAAATTTTGGAGAGAGAAACTAAATAATGAATATAGAGATTACACCTGGCAAACGGGCGGGTCGGGCCGGGCCAACGACGGGCCGGACCAAAAAGGCCCGGATTTTGATGGACTGAAAATGGTCAGCCTGTGGCGGGCGGGCGGGCGGGCCGGCCCGCGGGCTTCGGCCATTTTTTTTTTTGCAAACTCTTTGTTACATCAAAAATAATAATAATAAAAAATATTAAAAATAATAAAATCATTAATTATAAACAATAATACAAACAAACACGATTAATTAATTACATACATTAACTGCATAGCTCAATTAATTAAAATTTTAATAGTATTATAAATTAGTATTATCAATTATAGTTAAAATATATTGAAGATTACATCAAAAACAAATAGTTGTTGTATCTCAGTTGGTTTGAACTCTTATTTATTTACTTACATGTTTTGTGTTCAAGCCTCACAACCTAACACTTTATTTTTTAAAAAAAAATTAATAATTGGCGGGCGGGCCGGGCGCCCGCGGGCCGGGCCAAAACGGCCCGGGTTTTCACGGGCTTAAAAATGGCGGCCCAAAGCCCGGGTTTTGGCGGGCGGGCCGGCCCGGCCTGCGGGCTTTGGGCCCGTTTGCCAGGTCTATTAGAGATAATCTTAAATTTAATTTATGTTTTAACCCATATTCATCAATATCTATTTATGACCGTCCACTTACCGCTCACTTAATTTTCAACCTATTTAAACTCAACTCAATGTAAATTAAATCCATTTAAGTCCGTCCAAACCCGTTCATTTGCCAAGTCTATTTGTGATTATACGGTTGAGGATCTAGTTCGTCTGCATTTCCCTTCTCCACTATTTGCAAAGTCTTCTACAAAAAAATTGGATTCCTAATTTTACTTTGAGCGTATTTTTTTTAGTTTAAGGAAGTTTTAAGTGTAGAAAATAGTACAAATTTTTTTCAAGAATATCTAGTACCAGTCAGAATTACTCTCCTACTAAGATAAGAGATATTATTTTTGTTCAATATTCGTAAGAAATAATATTTTCTTCCATACTCTGTAGTATGTAAGTAATATTAATTCATTTCATATTCCTAATTCTACACTTATTTTGATAAGTATTGCTTCTATACTCTTTGAAATTAGTAGAATATCCTTGAAATTTACGTTTCATCTAGTATCGTTTCACTAAAATATTTTTCTGGACATTCTTGTTAAATTTTAAACTTTTCATGCCAGAGTACTATTGATTTAATATAAAATATTGTGACAATAATTGAAATAAACTGAGTGACTTCTCACGTAAGCATCAATAATCAAAAATAATGTACAATATCGTGTGCTACTATGTAACCATGTGTATTACTGTACTTTTACCACCAGATATTTCAAAAGTTAACGGTAAAACTTTCGCCGTTATTTTTATAAAAAGATATTTCTGTCGTTTTTTAACTCCGACAATAATTTCGTTGTGGGGTCCACCAATGATTGTGTCATCGTACGAATATTCTTTGATAAAACGAATATTCCCCGACTAATCGAATTTTTTATAATAATTTGCTTACTTTGCAAAATTTATAAATATTACCCACAATTATAACATTATATCAAATCCACACCTTAATACTCAAAATGATATTTAGAAAAATTAATCTTTATTCATAAAAGTTGGGTCCTTACATAAACCACTAAAGTCAATCACTGTCATATAGTTTATTGAAAAACGAATGTCAAACTTTCTTAGCCCATGTCACAGATTTAAACAAAAATACGTCAGATTTGAATGATATTTCTATTTTTAATAAATTTCCTAACTTATTCCCTGAAGAACCTCATGTTCTACCCCCAGAACGTGAAATCGAATTTTATATTGACATTGAACCCAGTACAAAATCCATTTTTAAAACCCCATATCGAATGGCTCCTATTGAACTTCAGGAGTTAAAAATCCAACTGCAAAAACTATTAGACATTGATTTCATTCGTCCTAGCTAGTACGTCTCATTGGGGTGCTCATGTTCTATTCGTAAAGAAAAAAGATGAGAGTATGCGACTTTCCATTGACTATCGGGAGTTGAATCATGTCACCATCAAAAATAGGTACCTGTTACCTCGCATTGATGACCTGTTTGACCAGTTGCAAGGTGCTAAATTCTTTTCAAAGATCAATCTTCATTCCAGATATCATCAGTTAAAGATTAAAACTGATGACATTCCGAAGACTGTTTTCAGAACTCAGTACGGGCATTACGAATTCCTAGTCATGTCTTTTGGATTGACTAATTAATGCTCATACTGCCTTCATGGATATGATGAACCGAGTATTCAAGGAATATTTGGATCATTTTGTGGTTAATGTCTTTATTGATGACATCCTCATATACTCCAAAAGTCGTGAAGATCACGAGCAACACTTGAGACTGATACTCCAAAAGCTTTGTGAAAACAAGCTATACACCAAGTTGAAGAAATACGAGTTCTGGCTTGAAGAAGTAGCATTCCTTGGGAACGTGATATCAAATCATGGAATATCAATTGACCCGGCGAAAATTGAAGCAATACAAAGCTGGGAGCAACCTAAGTTAGTAACCGAAGTACGTAGCTTTCTGGGCTTAGCTGGTTATTATCGGAGATTCGTGGAAGAATTTTCTCGAATCGCCACTCCGTTAACTCAACTAAATCGAAAAGATACAAAATTCGGTTGGAGCGAGGAATGTGAGAAGAGTTTCCAAGAACTCAAGAGGATACTCATTTCAGCACCTGTTCTGACAATACCATCAGGTTCGGAGGGATTTTTCATCTACAGCGATGCTTCAGGCATGAGGTTTAGGATGTGTTCTTATGCAACATGGAAAAGTCATAGTCTATGCCTCACGAAAACTTAAAGAATATGAGAAGAATTATCCTACTCATGATCTAAAGTTGGCAGCAGTCATTTTTGCGCTAAAGATCTGGAGACATTAATACATGTATGGGGAGAAGGTGGAGATCTATACAGATCATAAAAGCCTCAAATATTTCTTCACCCAAAAGGAACTCAACATGCGGAAACGACGTTGGCTCGAGCTTTTGAAAGATTACGATCATACTATTCAATACCATCATGAAAAAGCGAATGTGGTAGCTGACGCGTTGAGTAGAAGATCATATGCGAGTACGGGTGCGATATTATCAACACAAAGGCCCATTTTGTATGACTTACAAAGGATGGAGATAGGGTTAAAGACTTCAAGGACCCATGTGATGATGTCAAATATACGAGTAGAACTGACTTTAATCGATAAAGTTAAAGTTGCTCAAGTTACAGACCTGGAGCTGATGCGTATGAAGAAGAAAGTGCAAGAAGGTGCTATTCCAGAAGCAAGAATCGATGAAGAAGGAATACTTCGAGTCAACTCCAGACTTTGTGTTCCTAACGACTCTAATTTGAAGTATAAAATCATGATGGAGGCACACAAAACACCGTTTGCAATCCATCCTGGGAGTACCAAAATGTATCGTGACCTTCGACATACATTTTAGTGGAGAAATATGAAGATAGAGATAACAGAGTTTATCTCAAGGTGTTTATCTTGTCAACGTGTCAAGGCCTAGCATCAAGTGCTAAAAGGTCCAATGAAACCACTTGAAATTCCAGAATAAAAGTGGGAGCATATTAACATGGATTTTGTTACTGGTTTTCCCAAGGTTTCTCAAGGCATAGATGTAATTTGAGTCATTGTCGATAGATTAACCAAGTCTGCTCATTTCATACCTATACGAGAAACTTATACACTTGAACGTCTTGCTCGTATATACATAAAAGAGATTGTAAGACTGCATGGTATACCAGTATCCATAGTTTCTGATCGAGACCCAAGATTTACTTCACGGTTTTGGGTCAGTTTGCAGAAAGTTATGGGCACGGATTTATGATTCAGTTCCGCATATCATCCTCAGACTGATGGACAGTCGGAGAGGAATATTTAAACTCTTGAAGATCTATTAAGACTTTGTGTCCTAGACTTCAAAAAAAGTTGGGACAAGTAATTTCCATTAGTAGAATTCTCCTACAACAACAGTTATCAAGCAAGTATAGGTATGGCTCCATTCGAGGCGTTGTATGGACGAAAGTTTCATTCTCCAGTATGCTGGAATGAGGTGGGTGAAACAAAGTTGTTGGGAACAGAATTGGTATGCGCATGACAACGGAAAAGATTCAAATAATCCGATAATGTTTACAAACACAAGATCGACAAAAAAGTTATGTTGATCTTCATCGAAGAGACGTGGAATTCAATGTTGGAGATCGTGTATTGTTACGCGTTGCTCTATGGAAAGGAGTTATGAGATTTGGAAAGAACAGAAAGTTAACCCTTGATTCATTGGTCCATTTGAAATCCTCGATTGAGTAGGAACTGTGGCCTATAGACTCGCCTTACCACCAAGTATGTCTCGTGTTCCTAACGTTTTTCACATATCTATGTTACGTAAATATGTGGAAGACCCGAACCACATTATTGAATTAGAACCAGACGAGATTGCGGAAGATTTAATGTATGAAGATGTGTTTTGATAAACTCTTAGATATGAAGAAACATATTCTACGCTCAAAGGTTATACCTCAAGTCAAAGTTTTTGTGGAGAAATCATGATATTGAGAAAATAACCTGGAAGTTATAATCTGACATGAAAACAAGGTATGTTCACCTCTTCGACATACCAGGTATGTAAACCAATTTTGAGGACGAAATTTCATAAGAAGTGGAGGTTGTAAGACCACAACTTTTATGAATAAAAATTTAATTTTCCCTAAATGTTATTTTGAATAATACGGTGTGGATTTGATATAATATTATATTTGAGGGTAATATTTAAAAATTTTACAAAGTAAACAAGTTGTCATAAAATATTCGTTTGGTCAGAGAATATTCGTTTTATCAGGGAATATTCGTACGACGACACAATCATTGGTAGGCCCCACAACAAAATTACTGTCGGATTTAGAAAGTGACAGAAATAACTTTTTTATAAAAATAACGGCAAGGCTTTTACCGTTTAAACTATTGAAATACCCGGTAATAAAAGTACAGTAATACGCGTGGTTACACAGTAGCACACAATATTGTACAGTATCTTTGATTATTGATACTTACGTGAGAAATCACTTAGTTTTATTCAATAATTTCCACAGTAGTTGATGCATAGTATCTCATATTATTGATTCAATTATTGTCACAGTATCAGCTGCACAATATTTTATATTATTAAATCAATAAATGAGACGACGCAGTTATTCATATTATTATTTGCATTATTGACAATGTTTAGAAAGTTCTGTCGAGGAAAGGGGTTTGGTCAACTAATTGGGCGCCAATAAGGAGAAGTCCTTATCGGAAAGCCCACTCTTTCTTGGGAATGATCTGGTTGTTAATATTATGAGTTATAATATTAATGATGAATAATTAAAAATGTGTTTATTGAAGACACGTGATTAGTGATAAGTAGATGGGGTTTTTATGAAGTATTTGTTGTAAGCTTAGCTTATTACATGAACCCCCACTTACTCATTTTTCAAAATCGTCGGTAGAAAGTTATCTCAGTTTTTATTTTATTATTATTATAATAGTAATAAAATAGAAAACTTTTTATATAAAACAGAATAATTTTTATAAATATAATATATTTTATTTTATTTTATTGCATAAGTACTGCATAGTGTTTGCATAGTGCTGTATAGTAAAATTAGAAAAATCAGCCGGTGTGCGCCCGTGAATTCGTTATTGTTGGTCTATGATTTTCTAATTAATTCAAATAGTACCTTGTCATTCTCATATAAATAGGATGCTTAGTTTAGAAATAAAAATCACACCAGAATCAGAGAATTCTTCTTCTATAATATTAATTGTATTTTTTTGAGTTTAAGGAAACTTTGAGTATAGAAAATAGTACAAGTTTTTTTCAAGAATATCTCCGCTATATCAGTCGGAATTACTCTCCTACTAATATAAGGGATATTATTTTTGTTCAATATTCGTAAGAAATAATATTTTCGTCCATACTATGTAGTGTGTAAGTAATATTAATTAATTTCATATTCCTAATTGTACACTTATTTTGACAAGTATTGCTTCTATGCTCCTTGAAAATTAGTAGAATATAATTGAAATTTGCGCTTCATCTAGTATCATTTCACTGAAATATTTTTCTGGATATTCTTGTTAAATTTTAATCTTTTCATATCGGAGTACTATTCATGGGTACTATTCATACAAACAACATTATTTATACGATATTATTCATACATATGGTACTATTCACGATAAAAAATAGTTTTTTTCTGTCCAACGATAAAAGTGATGAAAAACCTTTTAAATCGCAGAAGATAGTAGATTTTATTCTCTACTTGACTCTTCTAATGGATTGCTTGTTTCGCTGCAGTTAAACTTGATATTTATTATATTTTATCAGTTTAACACTGTTGAAGGCTAACGATAAATTATTCTGTATTATCTTAGTCATAATATTTCTTACTGGGCTAATTGAGCTCGCCCTTTTGGTTTCATTGTTCTCTTCAAGAAATGTGTGACAACCCGAGAATTTAGAAAAAATTTAAAATTTTTATTAATTGATTTAAGGTTCAAAATTAAAACCTAGACAGAAAATAACTGTACGCGTTTGATATTTTTAAGATAGAATTTTGAGGATTTCAAAATTTTGTGAATGATTTAGGTGAATTATTCAGGATTAAGTAATACGTGAATATATTTTGTGTATATGTGTACAGTATGTGGTTAAGGGTTAAGGTTGATCAGATAAACGATATCTGTAACAAACCCTAAGTATATATTAAGAACGTCAACGTTCGGTTAGAAAACCCTAGCGATTAACAAGAAACCATAGAAACCGGTTCTAGAAACCCTAATTTCAGTTACGGGAATCCGAAACCCTAATTTAGGAATTTAAATAATATGGGAACTTACATGATTATTATATTGCTTAAGTGATATTAATTATAATCTTAATTAGGGTAAAGTTTAATTAATTAGCAAACCCTAATTTCAAACTTAGAAAATCCTAAACTTCGGGATTTGAAACCCTAATTTATAATTAGGGGAAACCTAATTATTGATTTAATAATTTTAATGTTAATTAGGAAACCCTAATCCTAATTTTAAAGTTATAAGTAATTAGAAAACCCTAATCTAATTACAAAAATTTAATTTCTAAATTAAAAAATTTATTTTTCTATTAGAAACCATAATTAGTGGTTTATAAACCCAAATGACCATTTTGACCTTAATTGCTTAATTAGCGATTTTAATTAGGAATTATTAATCCTAATTATCAATATTTAAGTTATGATTAAGAAATTTTAATATAATTAGAAATTTCTAATTATAATTTAGAAATATTAATTTTCTATTTTTGAAAACCTGAATTGGAAATTTTAGAAAATAAATTTCAAACCCTAAATTTTTTCAAATCCTAAATCCTAACCAAACCCTAAACCCTAAGGGTTTGGCTAATTGTTTAAAATGCCATTAAAATTAATTGCCAAATGACTATACTACCCTTATTGCATAATTGAAGATTGCTTATAGATCTAGCCCTAAATAAGTTTGTGAACCAACCCTAACACTAGCTTATGACTTATTGGTCCAGAAATCAGCAGCAACTCAACCACCTAGCACCAATTAGATTCATATCAAGAAATATAAGAGATTAAAGTTCACTTTAATTCTCATTTGTTCCCAAGACTCTCTCTCTATATAGAAATTCGGGAGTTAGAGTGAGAAAGTGTGAGAAACCAAACCATGATCAAGCTTTAGCACTCCAATAACATGAATCAAAAGTCAGAAATCAAGATCCAAGCTTAAAAGGTATACAAACCCTAAATTTCGAAATCCTTAGATCTTATGTTGGATGTTGTTATTTGATGTTTAGATAAGTGTATTAGAGTGTCATTTGATGATCTAGGTTGTCAAAACTCGGATCCATATAATCTAGATGCTCGAATATAATGATTTATCAAATCTGGAAAAGTTAGAAATTTTCGTCTGACAAGCAAATGTCAGGCTTAATAGATCGGTGTTTGGTAATGTTTTTAGTGTGTTAAATGTTTATATTGGTAGTATGTTGTAAGGACTTTGATCTGAAACTTGAATCAAGTCCAGAGCATGTGTAGATCGAAAGATATAAGCGGTCAAACCGCGTTGACCAGTCACGAAAATGGGTTTCTGGGCAACCCAGAAACCCAGATCTTGTCTGACATCATTTCTACAGGGCTTAAATCTTGCTTTTTATAAGTTGTTTGGGGATGTTATTGATACATATTTATAGTTTGACATGAGTACTACACGTGTAAGCCTTTATATCAATTGGATCCATAACAGAATCGAAGTTGTAGTCGGTCAAACTATAGTTGACCATTCTTTCTGAAGAACAATCTGGGTAACCCAGAATCTTCATAAACCCTTTTTCTGTCAGAACTTTGACCATCATTAATCGCTTAGTGTTATGTTATTATATGGGTTTGATGCATTATACCTATACCCTGACATATTGAATATATTATTGCACCTTTACATCACACAAACAAGACCCATATGCAAAGTTATAAAGCTTCAAAGTACCACAGTCGAGCTGTTCTTCTTTTCACTACTAAAAAAATGGTCATTTGTGATGGCCTAAATCCATCACAAAAAGTAGGAAAATCATCACGAAAGGTTTACGTGATGGCTTGAAGCATCACAATGGCCGTTTTGTATACGCCCATCATGAAAAGTTTTATGTGATGGTTTTTGCAATCACGTAAACGCTTAGTGCTTTTATGATAATTAATACAATCACATTAACATATAATCTATTGTGATTGTCAAAGTCATCACAAAAAAAATAAGACTTTAGGGATCAAATGTAAGAATGTGAATCTCTATTTACGTATAATTTATTTCACTATATTAATTATATCAAATGATACTTGTAGGATTCGAACCCTCTCTCATTTGCAAACTAAATAACGAGTATTACCACTACACCAAAGTCCAGATCATGATTATAATTTTAAAACAAAATATAAAAGGAAACATATATGAGTTGACTTACTAAACAAAATTACTTTCAAATAAGATTTGGTGATTGCAATGGCAGTCACAAATACTCTATAATGATGGTAAAATTAGTCATCACTAAAAGCCATCATATATTGTATTGTTTTGTGACGGCTTGAAAATTCCATCACAAAATACCTTCTTTTTGTAATTGCAAATAAAAGTCGTCACAAAAATCTAACTTTTTAATGATTGTCACGACCGTCATAAAATATTATTTTGATTATTTCTTATATTAAAATATTAGTAATAGCTTAAATGTAATCACGAAAAGGGTATATCTATAAGTGATGACTTAGTGCGTCACAAAAAGAAAATTTATTTTGCGTGAAAAAATTGGTGTGATTGACATGGCCATCACAATTATAATACATTGATGGAAAAATTAGTCATCACTAAGAGCCATCATATATAATATTATTTTGTGATTGCTTAAAAAGTCCATCACAAATTACTATCTTTTGTGATGGTTTTTAAAAACTGTCACAAAATTCCGTCACGTATTCTTGTTTTTCTAGTAGTGTTTCTGGGAAACCCAGAAATGAAGAACAGCCACTGACAATGATTGGGAGGCTTAGATCTCTCTGTGATTATATGTTTTAGTAATGATCTTTGCTTAGCTTTGTAGTATTACATTCGGTTTACAATATCAAAGTAATTACTAGCCCAGAAACAACAAGATCACGATTATAGAACCGGTCAAAGTAGGTAACCGGTATTCTAACATGAATTCTGGGTTTAATGAATAACAGGCTCAAGAACATCTATAGCGACGGTTCTGTCGCTATAGGGCCCTTTAGCGACGGTTTTGAATTTATTTAATTTCAGATTTTCCCAAAAAATATTTAAAAATGGAGAAAAATGGTTTTTAATTATTAAAAATACAAAATAAATTCCGAAAAATTATTGTAAATTCTGAAAAATTGTTTTTAAATATTTTAAGTATATTTCATAAATATTTAATATTTTTGGAATATAAATGGTATTTAATTTATTTAATTGTAATATTAAATAAATAATTTAAAATGATTTTAATTCATGAAAATCATGAAAAATAATATTATGGTAAAAGAAAATATTTTAAGTTATTTTAAGTGAATTTTAATATTTTGTGATGAATTTTATTAATTAATAAATATTAATGATAATTAGTTTATTTAATAACTATATTAAATAAATTATGGAAAAATAGAATAAATAATTTAAAAATCATATAAAAATGATTTAAGTGTTATAAAAATATTTTAAGTTATAAAATATAACTTTTGACATTTTGTCATGAAAATATTAATATTTTAATATTAATAGCAATTATCGAATAATGAATTGAAGTGTTTAAAAATTATATAAATATGATTTTAAAGTATTAAAAATACTTTATGATATTATAAATATATTATAATATTATGACATGTATTTCATTAATATTTGATAATAAATAAATATTAATGATAAAAAAATTATGTGGTATTTAATTCATTTAAATACGTATTTAATGATTGAAAATTTACGATAAATGATAATAATTATTAAAAAATTATTATGAGACTTGGAAAAATATTTTGACTGATATTAAAATTATTTAAGTTAATGGTTAAGTATTTAGACAGAGTTTAATTGAACTTAAACTCGAATTTTTGTCCGACTAGAACGTCGGAATGTTAGAATTGTGTCGGGTTCAACTCAGACTGCAATAGTTTGACTTGATACCGAGTCCTATGTGTGTTATAGACTGATAGGGTTATGTGTTATATGTGTTTATGTTATTCTATGTTTATATATATAATAGTATTATTACTGTGATGATATTATTCTAATATTAGAGATCTATATTACTAATATTAGGTCTTCGAATAAAGCGTTGTAAATTGCGTTGCGGTAATCAACGGTTCAGGCAAGTTTATTTTTACTTAACTCTACTAAGAGTTGTCTCATTCGGATATGCTTATGGTTAATCATTGTTGATTGTCATGTATAATTGTGCTCTGTACATATTGCATATATAAGTCAGGTATGAAAGGCTGATCACCTTCATTACCAGTTGGTTTCAGATATATTTATTCATGTATAATACTTGTTCAGTCATAAATTTGTTCCTGTTAATTCACAATTATATTGTTGAATTATAACTAGCCAATTATTCAAATAATTTCAATCATGATATATCGTTAAATTATTGAATTTAAACTTGTTGGGCAATCCTTATGCTCACCATTGCTATATCATAATAAAACATTGCAGATTAAGACGAACGCGTCGGATACAAGGAAAGTTAAAGACAGTTCCAGCTTTAGTTTACGTGTGCATCTAGAAATTTAATAGTATTATATGATAATAACATTGTGTGTTAAATAAGTTATAATTTGTGTATTAAGTTAAGGTTACTCGACCTTAAGGAAAAGTATGTAAGTTTAATGTATAAATAATTTATGTTTATATCTTTCGCAAATATAGTAATAGTTGTATAGAATGATCAAACCGAATCTGAGGTGAATTAGGACCTGGATTCGAGGCCGTCACAAAATGAGAACGTAGCATGGACTAGTCGGAAAATAGAGTAATGGTCCTAGATGGTGCATTAGTAGTCATCACTATTCTGTGAAATAATGTAATAATAAATGTAATGAAGACCCCATTGAGTTTGTATATTGTCTAGATGATAATATTTGTATTAAAACTCACAGCATATGTGTTTAGTCGTATTTTACACGACTGTTGTATAATTAACTTTGTATTTGAATTTTGTACCATGTATTTGGCGACTCGAGATGGGTAATATATACCTATTTTGAGGGCGTCACATCTATTTTATCACGTTTCCGCTTATTTTGTGCAATTTGATTGTGTTCGTGAATATTACAAATCTAACAAATATTATTCTTGATTTTTATTCCACAAAGCAGTTATCATGTTGCCAATTTAGACATTCTTAAACTCTGGATAAATTGAATTATAAATCTTTAAAATTTATCATTGATCTCACTTAATTAAATTCTTATATCATTGTCACCATCCTCATGTTTATATTGCGATGAAAGTCATCTTTGGCCCATAGTGCATAGATGAACTGTTGATTGGTATGATTATGACTAAGAATTATGTATCAATATAATCATGACATGCAAATTTACAAATGATGTGGTAAAAGTCGTCATTGGCCCGTAGTGCATTGATGGACAATTGTTTGGCATGATCATGACCACTGGTGATAATAACGAATATTCTTGGCCCGTGGTACATGGATAATTCATGGGTGTGTGATACTAACAAATATCCTTGGCCCGTAGTGCATGGATAATTCAATGATGTGAATTATTTATTGAGCTGTGTTACAGAGATAAAATATTGTTGATGAACTTTTAAATCATAGAAGATAGTAGACATCATGGTCTACTTGACTCTTCTAATGGATTGCTTGTTCCACTGTAGTTAAACTTGTTGTCTATTGTATTCTATCAGTTTTACATTGTTGAAGACTAATGATAATTTATTCTACATTAGCTTAGTCATAATATTCTTTACTGATCTAGTTGAGCTCACCCTTTTCTTTCATTGTTCTTTTCAAGAAATAAGAATATAACTGGAACTAGTCGGGGAATGGAGTGACGGTCCAAGATGATTGTCATAGTAGTCCTCACTATTTTATAAAATAATGTGATAATAATTATAATGAGGACTTCATTTGAGTTTGGATATTGTCTACGAGACAATATTCGTGTTAAAACTTTCAGATTACGTTTGTCGTATTGTGTAAATTAAGTTTGTATTTGAATTCTATACCATGTATTTGGTGACTCAGAATGGATTGTGTATACTTATTTTGGGGGCGTCACAATATATATATATATATATATATATATATATATATATATATATATATATATATATATATATATATATAGAGCAAGGATCAAGTGCATACCCCTTATCTTACTCACCCGTGCTTACCCCTCTTTAGCGACGGACCAACCGTCGTCTATACTTTTAGCGAAGGACAACATATAGCGTCGTTAAAAGTATAGACGACGGTTGTATGACCGAACCATCGCCGGGTCCGTCGCTAAAGGGGGGTAAGCACGGGTGAGTAAAATAAGGGGTATGCACTTGATCCGGACCGTATATATATATATATATATATATATATATATATATATATATATATATATATATATATATTAAACGTATCGACAGTGAAAGCCCATCAATGAGGGGGAATGGATGGCATGCATTGCACTCAGACCGTAGATATTAATGCTTGCAAGCCAACTCAATGCCGAGTAACATGCATGGGTCTCAACTTATTACGTTTGTCATAGCTATCAACAACAACTGGAAGAAGAAGAATATCTAATACAACTTTATGTCTGCAAGTTTTCCTTGCCTTCTACCTTTCAAAAATACGTACGTTCAAATATGTTTAGGTAACATGTGATAGTAAAGTCTCATATCAAAATACAAAAAGAAAGATTCAAGACATATGTTCTGGACTATAAATTTAATATGTTAATTTTTTAGTTAAAGATGTGGTTTCAGATTAGCATATATGGGTCGGATATACCCAACAACTGATATCAGAGTCATTGTTATAGGCTTAGGTCATGGATATAGTACAGACTACGCATGATTAGTGAAAAATAATTCATTGAGCAAGTAATTGACTCTTCTCGCAGAGATTCTTGATTGGCTCTTGACAAGAGACATTGAAGAGTGTGAGCTCGTCATTAAATAGAGACATGATGGGTTAGGCTCAATGAATTATGGAATACTTGTGGATAATGTACTCTTCAAGTAAAGTGTTGGTTGGCTATTCACAAAAGGTATTGAAGAGTGTGGACTCATCATTAAAGAGAGACATAATGTGTGACGCCCCCAAAATTAGGTATACATCACCCATCTTGAGTCGTCAGATATATGGTACAGAATTCAAATACAACTTACTAATACCACTGTCGTGTATAATACGACAAAATACAACTGTGAGTTTGAATACAATAATTGTCTACTAGAGATCATACAAACTCAAAAGGAGTCCTCATTATAATTATTAATACACTATTTCTCAGAATAGTGAGGACTACTAATGCTATCCTCTGGACCGTCACTCCATTCCCCGACTAGTCCCTGCTATGTTCTCATTTCCTGAAGAGAACAGTGAAAGAAAGGGTGAGCTCAACTAGCCCAGTAAGAAATATTATGACTAAGATAAAGCAGAATAAATTATCATTAGTCTCCAACAATGTTAAACTGATAAAATATAATAGACATCAAGTTTAACTGCAGCGGAATAAGCAATCCATTAAAAGAGTCAAGTAGAGAGAATTGAATCTACTATCTTTTATGATTTAAAAAGTTTTTCATCACTTTTATCGCTGAGACTCAGCTTAATAAATAATCCACATCATCCCTGCACTACGGCCAAGGATACTCATTAGGGTCACGACCACAAATTCCATGCACTACGGGCCAAGGATATTTGTGTATTCATCAATGGTCATGATCATGCCAACAACTGTCCATCAATGCACTACGGCAAATGAGACTTTTACCACATCATTTGTAACATTACGGTCATGATTACACCGAATAATCCCTGGTCATAATCATACCAAGTCCATCCATGCTCTACAGGCCACAGATGACTTTCAAAAATATAAATAAGAGGATGATGACAATGATATAAGAATTCAATAAAACAAGTTCAAGAATTATTTTATCCAGGAATTATTAACGTCCAAATTGTCAACACGATACTATTTTGTGGTGTAAAATTCAAGAATGATCAGAAGAATATTTCCATGAAAGGATACTGGATGAAGCGCAAATGTCAAGGATATTCCACTAATTTCATGGAGTATAGAAATCAAAGTTTTATCCAACTGAGTATAATAAAGAATGGAATAACAAAAGAAATAACCATGCATGCGATAGACCGCACAGACAGGTTATTCCAACAGAATAATAATAATGGAACCAGGTCAGGTGAAATTCACACCGACAGGATGTTCCAACAGAATAATAAAGACGGAACCAGGTTCGGTGTAAAACACACAGACAGGATGTTCCAACGGAATAATAATAAAGACGGAACCAGGTCCGGTGTAAAACACACAGACAGGATGTTCCAACAGAATAATAATAAAGACGGAACCAGGTCCGGTGTAAAACACACAGACAGGATGTTCCAACAGAATGATAGAAGAATGTCACCAAGTATAGGGTAGACCGCGTATACAGGTTATTCCAACAGAATAATAAGAAATGGAATAACAACAGTTCTCTTCATGAATAAGAAAGAATAACACCCCTTACCGTAACAGAAATTGGATTCGAGAAAAGAAAAGTTAAGTAGCAGAAAGCTTTTCTTCTATCTCTCTATAGTTTCTCTCTCTAGAGTTCAGTGAATTCGTAAGAAAATAATGAAGGAATGAGCTTCTATTTATAGGAAAATGGAATGCATAGTAACTAATCCATGAACGGTCCAGATTGATTTACTTTAATCTGACGGTCCATATTTAAAGAAAAATCTTTTAAATAAAATATAATATATTCTATTTATATAAAAAGATTTTTACTATGCAACACTATGCAAAACACTATGCAAAACACTATGCAACACTATGCATAATAAAATATAATATATTCTATTTATAAAATAACTTTAATAAAGTATTCTGTTTTATATAAAAAGATGTTTCTGTTTTATTACGTTAATAATACGAATAAAACAAAACGTCATCATCGCTATAATAATTCATATTATTAATCGACAATAATTGAATTAAACTGAGCGACTTCTCACATAAATATCAATAATCAATACCGTGTGCTACTATGCAACAACGCGTATTACTGTACTTTTACTACCCAGTAGTTCAACAGTATCAACGGTAAAACTTCCGCCGTTATTTTCAATAAAATATTTTTGTCGTTTTCTCAATCCGACAATAATTCTATTGTGGGGTCCACCAATAATTGTACCGTCGTACGAATATTTTTCCGACACAAAGAATATTCCCTGACCAATCGAATATAATATAACAACTTGCATACTTTGCAAAATTTATAAATACTACCCACAACTATAATATTATCTCAAATTCACACCATAATATAAAAAATTTATTTCGAGAAAATTAATTCTTTATTCATAAAATCTGGGGTTTCACATAATGGACTAGTCTTACTCTTTGAGTAAAGTGGTGGACTCTTCTTGGCGTGGCTTTTGGTGGATTAAACAAGAGATATTGATATATAAGTTTGCATGTCACATGGACGGGTTTGGTAGAGACTCTTGGTGAATCAAACAAAAGGATATTAAAGAGGGTTGTCTCATATAGTTAAAATTCAAGGGGGAGTTTAGTGTCGATGTGAATGCAAGAAGAAAGATACCTAATAAGTTAATATTTTTGATCAAGATGTGGTTTCAGACGAGCATGAGTCGAGTATGCCCAACAAAATATGATATAATGATATATTCTTTGAATTTTAAAATTAAAATTTTTTTTGCCCCTCTTAATATTATAGACATTTTTTATATATTATAAAGTGACATAAAAAATTTTATTTTTATTTTATTAAATAGTATAAAGTCACCACTGCTACATTTTTAACTATATTAGGGGTAAGTTTGAAAAGTAAAATATTTTTTAAAAGTTTTGATTTTAAATATGTATATCTAATTTAAAAACTGGATGAAACTCATAATTAAACTTGTCTCTTTAATTTGTCTCAAAATGAATCTCATTTGACATTTAATTTTTTTCTATATTATATATATATATATATATGAAGTACAAAAAAATTTAAATATTGTGTTTCAAAGTCCTACATCGGATGAAATAATTAATATATATATATATGGAATTTATTTATGGCAACCGATTGTCATGAACATTATTTGAGCAGCCAAGCTTTCCACCGTTGATCAGTATAATAGATGGCATGTATTATTTTAAATAAAAGCCATGTCGGGTCGCTACAAGATGTAGCGGCAATCACTAAATGACACAAAGTTGCTTGCAATTAGTTCATTGTCCCTTCCCAATTTGAATTGCATTAAACATCCTTCCTGTTACAGCATGTAGCGGCAGGATCCCACCACTTTTCATGCTTTTATTAATATTAATAGTAATAATAATAATAATATTATTATTATTATTCATTTCATATTCATATTATTATTATTACTATTAATATTAATATTGAAACTATTAATAATATTATTAATGTACTTAATATTAATATTAATAATAATAATATTAATAAAATTTTTATTTTTGTTATTGTTATTAATAGTAATATTAATATTAATAGTATTAATATTATTATTATCTATTAATATTACTAGTAAGTACAGTAATAATATTATTAATATGTTGCAGATGGCCATGGGGGTCTAAACATTAAAAGAGATGACTATGGGGGTCTATTAATATTAATAGTACTAATATTATTGATATTAATTCTGATATCATTTTTTATATTACATTAATATTATTAATATTAATACTATTAATAATATTATTACTGTAATTATTATTAATATTAATATTAATATTAAGTACAGTAATAATATTGTTAGTAGTATCAATATTAATATGAATAGTATTAATAATAATAATATGAATATTAATAGTATTATTATTACTATTACTATTAATATTAATATTAATAAAAGCATGGAAAGTGGTGGGATACTGCCGTTACAAGTTGTAGCGATAAGGATGTTTAATGCAAATCAAATTGGGAAGGAGCAATGAAGTAATTGCAAACAGCTGTGTCATTTAGTGACTGACGCCGCAACAGCTTGTAGCGGCAGGACCTTTATTTAATACAATTCATGTCATCTATTATACTGTTTAACGGTGAAAAGTTTGATTGCTTAAATAGTGTTTATGACAATCGGTTATATATATATCATCCATAACAACCGGTTGCTATAGACACTATATATTTTAGCAACTAATTTATCAGTCGTGGATCAATTAAATGGAATACTGAGATGAGAAAAAATATATTGTCATCCGCTACAAGCTGTTGCAGTCCAAACAACACACTCTAGCGGATTCTATTTTAATAAAAGTCAATTTAACTTAATTATGTGGACCCGTATTATCAGATAGAAAAATATAAAATGAATTTATTTTTTTATATATCAACCGCTACAGTTTGTAGCAGCTTTGGTCATAATTTTTTTTTCGTGTCATATGTTGTCCCATTTTGTTGGTAATAGTGTTATTACTTGCCTTTTTATTACTAATACTAATATTAATTAAATGAGAATTAAAAAAAACAAAAAAAGACAATTAATATTACAATATTATCTTTCTATCTCTCAATTTTCTTACAACGAAAGTCATTAAAAATTAAAAAAACCAAGCCGCTACATTTTGTAGCGGTACTAAAGGCATTAAAAAACAAACAAAGCAAGCCGCTACATCTTGTAGCGGTTGGTAATAGTGTTATTACTTGTCTTTTAATTACTAATATTAATTAAATGATAATTAAACATGCAATTAATATTAGTAATAGTAATAAAAAGACAATTAATATTAGTAATAGTAATAAAAAGGCAATTAATATTATTACTAAAAAAGGCAATTACTAATATTACTAAAAAGGTAATTAATATTAGTATTAGTAATAAAAAGACAATTAATATTAGTAATAGTAATAAAAAGGCAATTAATATTAATACTAAAAAGGCAATTTACTAATATTTATAATAAAAAGACAATTTACTAATATTAATACAAAAAAGGAAATTACTAATATTACTAAAAAGCAATTAATATTAGTAATAGTAATAAAAAGGCAAATAATATTAATACTAAAAAAGGCAATTACTAATATTAATACGAAAAAGGCAATTACTAATATTACTAAAAGGGTAATTAATATTAGTATTAGTAATAAAAAGACAATTAATATTAGTAATAGTAATAAAAAGGCAATTAATATTAATACTAAAAAGGCAATTTACTAATATTAATACAAAAAAGCAAATTACTAATATTACTAAAAAGGCAATTAATTTTAGTAATAGTAATAAAAAGGCAATTAATATTAATACTAAAAAAGGCAATTAATATTAATACTAAAAAGGCAATTTACTAATATTAATACAAAAAAGTAAATTACTAATATTACTAAAAAGGCAATTAATTTTAGTAATAGTAATAAAAAGGCAATTAATATTAATACTAAAAAAGGCAATTACTAATATTAATACGAAAAAGACAATTACTAATATTACTAAAAGGGCAATTAATATTAGTATTAGTAATAAAAAGGCAATTAATATTAGTAATATTAATAAAAAAAGGCAATTGAACTTTTCAAATCAATATGATCTGAGTATCAATAAAATTACAATTTGAGAAGATTCGAATAATTTATTGAATTTTTAAATCTGTTCATATTTGACTCATTTATATTTCGAGTCAAGCTCGAACTAAACTTTTAGTCGAACAAATACAAATCAAACCCGAACTGTTTGCTCATTTAATTATTTTACAGCCTTACTGTTAGGTCCACAAAAGAATTGAATCTTAAAAGTTTTTTTTAAAAAAATATTTGTGGAGAAATATAGTATTTTTAAGTTATTATCAAAAACAGGCACTTGATGGTAATTTGGTAAATTAAGTTGGGGTTTTGTACATAATAAAAAACAATTAATTAGGATGGACTCTGCTCTATTTTGGCTTGGTGCCACTCCCTGCTGCATCTGCATGGCTTAAAGCTATATAGTGCCATTCCTACTCCCACAAAGAATCACCTGTGAGTTGTAACCCTCTTAATACTATTTTCTGTTTTTCTCTCTCTAGATTTCTTCCTTTATCTCTCTTAATTTCTCTCTCCCTATATATGGATAAATTATAAATACTCAGTCATCGATGTGTAGAGATTTTTCTCCACAGCCACCCAAAATATCCAATTCTTAGCCACCTGCCACTCATTCGTCTGTATAGCGACACTACCCAATTTGGTTTAAATACCTCCTCGTTTTTACAAATACAGCAATAATAGTAGGGCTTTTCTGTTCCCAGTGATGATGAAGGTCAAATCTTCTGAAGAAATCAGTATTTTGCAAAAGGATTTGGTAATATTCCCCCTTAGCATATGTATACATAATACATGTATATTTACACTATTTATATATCAGCAAGTATAATTTTTTTACTGGTTTTGAGTTTTTTAAAGGGAATTGTTATTCCTATAATAAAAGTTGATTTTCATATGACGAGTGTGAGTTCCACTGTATTCATGAGTACCTCGCGGAACTATAAATTCCCTTTTAAAAATTATTTAAGTGCAGAATGCCAATGACTCTTTGATTAATACGTTTTGAACAGTGTTTTTCTTGATTATTGAACTTTAGGTGATTTAAGTTTGAACGATAACTCTCTTCTAAAACACTTGCAGCAAGAAACATTTTACTACATGTATGTGTACTTTTTATATGTAAATGTTTATTTTAAATAAAGTATTATTTATGTATTTTTCTGGGAAGAATGCTGATTTACTATGGTTTTGAGTTTGAAAATTATCTGAGTTAGAATGAAACTGACGTTTTGATTAAAGAAGTTTGAATAGTATTTTTATTTTCTTATTGAGTTTAGGTGATTTAAGTCGAATAATGCTTTAGAAAATGTTGCAGCAAGAGGCCTTTACTACATATGTAGTTACTTCGTTTGAATAATTTAGTGATATGAAATGAACTGTTTAAGACTTGCAAGCAATTGTTGCAGGAAGATATGTATTTTGAAAGAGTACATGCATTAGCACACTTAGACAATTTTCAAATTGCAGGCTGAGTTGCAGACAAGAGATATGCCCGCTAACAAGTATAACTACAATTCTGCCATACTTGGGACTAGACTGGAAAGGCTTTTGCGAGACAGAGAGCCTGGGAAATCCAACAGGTCTACCCATCTGAATGAGGAGGTCAAAGACAATAAGGAAGATGTGGATACATTTTGGGACGACGGCCTAAGCTCAACTGATGGTGACAAGTGGCCTCATGATAAAGAGTTATTGGATGGGATCACTACGCCAACAGTTGTTAATGATCAGGGACATGATAAACAAAATGGACGGCCTCCCAAACAACGTTTATTGGTGGTTGCGAACCGGCTACCCGTATCCGCAGTTAGGAGGGGTGAAGACTCATGGGCACTAGAAATGAGTGTAGGGGGGCTAGTCACTGCCCTTTTGGGTAAGTGTTAGTTCAATTCATTTTTATTTGCTACTTTACATTAACCACGTTTTTGTACTCCACTTCCTTTGTTTCTAGCAGGGATAATATGCTTCTGCTTCTTTTATTTGCGATTCAGGTTACAATAAGTTGTCAAGAACTCAAGATATTATATTATGAGTGTCATTTTGTGCGCATACACATAAACCCAATCTCTAATAGGCATGTTAAATGATGATGCATCATCTTCTTGAAGGTGTGAATGAATTTGAAACCAGATGGATTGGATGGGCTGGTGTAAATGTACCTGATGAAATTGGACAAAGAACACTCACTCAAGCACTAGCTGAGAAGGTTCGTATTATTCAGTCTCATATCACTGTTCTCATTGTCTAAGAGCTTACAAAAGTGGAGTCTCTAGTGCTATTGCCAATACTTACTCATGATGATTAGTTATCTATCCTAAGATTGTCTTAATGATTGCAGGGGTGCATACCAGTCTTTCTTGATGAAGAGACTGTTCATCAATATTACAATGGCTACTGTAACAACATCTTGTGGCCTCTTTTCCATTATCTTGGTCTTCCACAAGAAGACCGCCTCGCGACAACCCGTAGTTTTCAATCCCAATTTGATGCTTATAAGAGGGCTAACCAAATGTTTGCTAATGTGATAAATGAACATTACGAGGAGGGTGATGTTGTATGGTGCCACGATTACCATCTAATGCTTCTCCCAAAATGCCTCAAAGAACATAATGAAAGAATGAAAGTTGGTTGGTTTCTCCACACACCTTTTCCTTCTTCCGAAATTCACAGGACACTGCCATCTCGATCGGAGCTGCTAAGATCCGTACTTGCTGCTGATTTAGTTGGGTATGTCTCTTACTTTCTATATTAACATTCAGTTTATATACTTTTGTGGAGTCAACATGTTTCATATAATTAGAGGGTTTTAAGGTCCCTTCCTAGCTGTTTGCATTCCTAGGAAGGACATTATTGGTGCTAGTAGTAAGCCACAAGCTGAACTTTATTTTGCAGTAATATGTCCTAAAAAAAAATTAAGCCAAGGCCTCAAGCATGAATATAGCTCATCCTTCTTGCTTTACTTCTTCCTTATCCTCATCATACTAGTTTCTTTCCCCTAGTTTCTTAAGAAACATAGAAACAATGGTTGGATTTACAGAAAGCACTAATCTCTGCTTTGAGACTCTGAAGTTCAAAGCTTGATATACAAGGTTGGGTCGAAAACATATCAGCTTAAATTTTTCGGTCTGGTTGAGTTCAACAGGTGCAATATAAACTTTGTTATGGTCCAAATCCCCTAACACAATCTTTGCTTTGATTTTCTGAATATGATCCCTTAAAGAGGTTGTGTAGATTTTGAATGTTACATTATTTCTATAAAGGTTGAAAATTATATAACTCCACTAATGTAGCTTTGGAGTTTATAAATGTCAGTGATCTTAGCTTTGACCACTAAATGTGAGAATGGACTACAAACCATTATGGATGTATACTCTTAAGCCTTTTCTAGGTTTTAGAGATTCAAACTACTAAATGTGAGAATTGAATACAAAACACTATGGTTGTAGGCATTTAAGCATTTTCTAGGTTCTAGAGATTTAAAATATGATCTTGTCATACTGATGTTGCGAACCTCCAAGAAATGAGAAGTCAAGGTTCACTTCAGTGTATAGCACTCTTCCGTCGTGTTGTCCTTCTATTTTCTGAGAAAATAGACTTCTATCTTTCATACAGGGTCCCCGGATATATGGCTAACAGTTGTATTGTTCAATGTTTGAAATTCTTTTTATCTTTTTCACCTTTATGAAAAAGAAGAAGAAATTATGACCTTCATTAAGGAAACACTCAAAAGAGACCTAGTACCTAGAATTATTACTTACTATAACTTGAAGGTGCTTGGCATGCATAACAATGACTTGGAATCATTGTCCTTTTTTTTCCTTCTTGTATATGTACATGTGTGTGTTTGTCTGTGTATATATATAGACAAACACACACACACACATACACATAAATAATAGTATAAATAGGAACATAAATAATGATTACATTTTTTTTATAACTCCTGCATTAGTCTTTGTTGTCAATAACTGTGAAAGTGAAGTGCTTTATAGTAAAACGATGCGGTCAATTTTTATTTTTTTTGCACCACTGAATTCTTATGTTACAAGAGTAATAATTGTTCAATACTTTGTTCCCAGGTTCCACACATATGATTATGCTAGGCATTTTGTTAGTGCTTGTACTCGTATTCTTGGGCTTGAGGGTACCCCTGAAGGAGTGGAGGATCAAGGGAAGCTTACTCGTGTGGCTGCGGTATATGTTCTGATCAAATTTCCTTAACCTTGGCAATCAAAATCACTGGCTTTTTTCTTACGTGTTTATGTTTGCATTAATTTTTTTTGTGAAGCTATTCTTTGTTGTTATGTCAAAATTTTTATATTGTAAGCTTGAAATTACAGTTTCCTATTGGGATAGATTCTGATCGATATATTCGAGCTCTTGATCTCCCTCAAGTGAAGGACCACATTAAAGACTTAAAAGAGAGATTTTCTGGTCGCAAGGTTAGTGATGTTTCTTTACTCTAGGACCTTTATAAATTCAGCTGAGTTAATTTCTAGTTAAAGTATTATGTCTTTAATTTCTTATTAAAATGCATAATATATTCCAAGATACTTAATTTAGTTTGTAATACTGTTAAATTTAGGGGACTGATATTCCCAGCACTGCAGTTACATCTCAAGTGCAAATGATCTAATGTATACTTGTACTTGTGCAGTCAACATTGTAATTTTTTGTTGAAAATGTAATTTAATTGCTGGAAATATCATTTCCCTAACTTTATTGTATGTTACTTTCTGTTATGTACATGCTCCTCCTAGCACATTTGAAGAGATGAGTGACTGAAATATTACTTTCTCTGTTGTACATTCCGAGTAACTCATTTTCCTCGTCTCTTCTTATTAGGTTTATTTCACCAAGGTTTATGTTAAATGATAATTATATTATATAATATACTGATGCTTATTGTTCATTGATAGGTAATGCTAGGAGTTGATCGTCTTGATATGATTAAGGGCATTCCCCAGAAGATTTTGGCATTTGAAAAATTCCTGGAAGAAAATCCTAATTGGCGTGATAAAGTAGTTTTGCTTCAAATTGCTGTGCCAACTAGGACTGACGTTCCTGAATGTATGTTCATGTATCTTTACTGTAACACCCCAGTCCCACATCGAAAGATAGGGGGAAAATTTGTCTGCATATAAGGAATTAAGTAACTACCAATAGTACCTTCAAGTCATGACCTTTTGGGAGCCTGTGGTGGGCTAGATGACCCAAGAAGATACTATTGGGCCAGTGGTTTGAGGCCTTATTTGGATGGATTTGATTCGATTCGGACTTGGGATTTGACCCAAGATTTGTTCCGGACTTGGGATTTGACCCGGGTTGTTTCATATGGTATCAGAGCCGACTTTCGAAAAGCTCAGGTCGGGTTATCCGATCGGGTTGCCGGAGGTGGGGACACGAAGGCTGGTGGTATTATCCCACAACGGAGAGATGAAGGTCCAGAGGTGGGGACACGAAGCCAGCCGGTATTATCCCACAATGGCTAGAGAGGCAAAGATCTTTGGGCCGTGTGTGTGATCGGATTCTGACAGGGACGTCAGAAATTTAAGTGGGGGAGTTTGTAACACCCCAGTCCCACATCGAAAGATAGGGGGAAAATTTGTCTGCATATAAGGAATTAAGTAACTACCAATAGTACCTTCAAGTCATGACCTTTTGGGAGCCTGTGGTGGGCTAGATGACCCAAGAAGATACTATTGGGCCAGTGGTTTGAGGCCTTATTTGGATGGATTTGATTCGATTCGGACTTGGGATTTGACTCAAGATTTGTTCCGGACTCGGGATTTGACCCGGGTTGTTTCATTTACTTTCTTCAAGTATTTGCATTTGTATAGATAACTTACCTTCTTAAGTATTAGCAGATGGTATCTTGTGGATTTCACAATTATTGACAGTTTCTCTTGCTTAAAATAAGTCCCATTTGCTGACGAGTATAGTTTTTGCTAGCTAAATAATTTTCAGTGGTTCAAATACTAATGAACACAAAATGTTCGAAATTTTTACTAGTGATTTTAGCCTTTTACCGGTTGTGGGGATTTGAAGTTTAATTACTTTGTAATAAAATGTTACTATACTTAATGTCCATTGGCTTTGATAGATCAAAAGCTCGCATGCCAAGTTCATGAAATTGTTGGACGCGTCAATGGGAGATTCGGAACTCTTTCTGCTGTTCCCATTCATCACTTGGTTTGTCTCTTTATCCAACTGAGTTTTATTCCCGTAAAGTGAGTTCAATACTTCTTAATATTTAGATAATATCAGTTAACACGTAAAATTCTGCACACCATTGCTTTTGAGGGTTCCAGATATACTCAAAACTGAACAGGAGTGTCCTTCAATTTGTTACCTTGGAATTCTATCATTACTGCCTCCATATCGCTAAGAGTTTTTCTAATGTCCAAATTCCTATAAATATGACAAGTTTCTTAATTGTCTAGTGTGTTTTTATATAAAAAAACTCTCCCATGAGAAATTTTCATGTTTCTTGAAATTCTACATAAGCAATTAACATTGCGCAGCCTAAAATGGTCAGCTGTCCTTCCAAGAACTGTGCTTTATCTAATGTGTACAATCTAAATAGTCATAACTTGTATTCTCAACATTCTTATGTTGAAAGCCTGAAAATATCATGATATCTAATATCGCAAAGATTTCTGAAGTTCTTTCTTGTTTATTTACAGGATAGATCTATTGACTTTCACGCATTATGTGCACTTTACGCTGTTACTGGTACTGAAAAATTTTCTCCTTATACATCAAATTTGTAACAAGTCATTATTATATTTTTATTTATTGTTTTTTAATGAGATCAGTAGTGAACAGTTTAGCACTAAACTGACTTTTGTGTTTATGGTGTTGTTAAATTAAGAAATAAAATGGATTTAAAGTGTAGAGGAAATTAGTGGAAATGGGGAACAACGCTGATGGCATATGAACATATGAGCATATTGATGGTTGACAACTTGACATTAAGTCTGTCTGGATTCTGGAATTTGATGCCAAATGTTGTGTCTTGACAGAGTAATGGTCATGTATAGACAATATGCACCGGTAATTGGTCATTTATAGTACTATCAACTAGAATTAATCTATAGTCAGCCGTTTTAAAGGAAATGCACTTCAAACACACCCTCTTACACCTGGCAAAAGTTTATACAGGATTGTGGTTGGTATGAGTTCAGATTTTTTTTAGTATTGTTATTTGTAAACATTCATGCCATTTGATTTGTCTCTGCTCTTGGTAGATAGATCAATGCTATCTATCACATTTACATGCTCTTTAAATAATTGTATGTAATTCCAGGTTGAATTCTTACAGTGTTGTTTTCCTTACTGCTTCCATTTTTATATTTCTCGTCCAGATGTAGCGCTTGTTACATCTTTGAGGGATGGAATGAATCTTGTTAGCTATGAGTTTGTAGCCTGCCAAGCCTCAAAGAAAGGTGTTCTCATTCTAAGTGAGGTAACTTAAGAGTTTCTCTCTTTAAGAATAAAATGTCAAATGTTTTTATATTTTTTGCAAGTATTAGTTACTATTAGTTTACTCATTTATGGTGAATATGAGCCTGATGAAAACTATTCAGCGCTCCAACAAGTAGCACCCCCTAATGACTTCTCTATTCTATACCCAATTCTACGACATATTTAGTTTGCTAAATGATGTTTATAGTAAAAGTTGTCTGATTATGTTTCTTCAAGGGGAAGTGTTTCTTGTATCATGTCTCCATAAAAAAGTATGATACAAACTGTAATAGCATGCCAAATTTAGTCCGTCTTTGTTAATTTAATTTCTATATGCATTTTATTTTGTAGTTTGCAGGTGCAGCACAGTCTCTTGGTGCTGGAGCGATTTTGGTAAACCCATGGAATGTCACTGAAGTTGCTGCTTCAATTGGGTATGCTTTAAATATGCCAGCTGATGAAAGGGAAAAACGACACCACCATAACTTCATGCATGTGACTACTCACACATCCCAAGCATGGGCCGAAACCTTTGTAAGGTACATTTTCTTCATCTATGGTGCAGCATCATGGAAATTTTTGGTCTTTTGTATGTTCCAGTTACGAATACCTAGTCTGAATAATGTTCTTGTTGTATTGCTGTGAAATCTTAAAATGATAAAAATTCTCTTAGTTATTCATCTCCTCTAAGAAGAAGTTGTAACTGGAGGTTTCACAGTTAATATTTGACTCATTAATATACAATAAAATAAAAAAATATTCAGTGTGGAATTGTTTCACTATTTTCAGTTTCTAGGTTCACTTTCTCAATATACTCTATTAGTTTCATATCAATGCCATTCCACTACTAGACATCAGTGATCTACAACAATTAAATCTGTCTTTTCTGTAACATATCAAGGTTCTATCTAACTTCCCAGGTTCAGTTTCATACTATACCATTTGTTTAGATAATAGAAGAAGATTTTATTAGAGATGAAGAAAGATGATACAATGTAAAGGTGGAAAAGTAGTACACCATTAGGAAATAAAACGGTCAAATAAGGTGGAAACAACCCCAACATCCTCAATTAATAATAGCCCTCCAATCTCTATGGAAATCAGACAGATAAAGACGCCTCGTGGAAAAGCCCCCATAGATGAGACTCACAATGAGCATAAAAGAAACTTCATCTCAAAGCATGTGGATATTTGTAGAACAGCCGATGAAGATCCTAGCATTCTGATCTATCCATATACTCCATAAAATTGTAAGGCACATGCATCTTCACAAGATCTTACGATCCTTATTGCCACCAAACCCCCAAAATATGCAAAGATGGAGGCTCTCCACACTAGAAGGAGAAACCCAACACTTTCCCAACAAACCAAATAAGAAACACCGAAGCTGTCTAGCCACTAGGCAACAGAAAAAGGTAAGAAAAAGCTATCAGTCAATCATGATCGTTTAAAATGCTTAGTTATAATCAGTTTAAAGCATTATGATTGACTGACTATCAACCTTGAGATAAAAGGATGATCCTGACGTGTCTATCTGTTTGCAGTGCCTTTACACCCTTAAAATCTTGTTCGCTGCATAGATATTTGTTATTTCTGTAGACAACTCACATGGCGCTATTGTACAAAGGTATCTGAGACACAACTAGGGTCATTTAAGCCACAAACTTCGTCTATAGATATATAACCAAGGCTCAAACATGAGGATATAGCGCTTAGTAGTTTAAAAAGAAAAAGAAAGAATGATGAGAAATAATAGGTTTTATTTTTGAATTTCAGTTTTTTTAAATGTAAAATATCATCTCAGTTTGAAAGGAAAACTAGGTTAATGTGTTTATTTTATGTCAGGCTGTATCTTCTTTTCATAGAATTCGACGTTTGTTAATGATATATTACTGTTGAAGTTATCAAGTGAATTTATACATTTTTCTATACATATATATGCTTCTTCGTTTTTTCTTTTTTGTTTTAGCTAAATATACATATGCTTCTTTCCTTTGCCTTAGCATTTTGACAATCTCCTTATATGTTCGTACAAGGTGTGCCTTAACTCAATTGTTTTTCTATTTAGTGAACTCAACGATACTATTGTTGAAGCACAACTGAGGACCAAACAAATTCCACATTTACTTCGTACCAATGATGCAGTTGAAAGTTATTCGCAATCCAATAATCGATTACTAATACTGGTACCCACTTTTCCTTGTTTTAAATTAAGAATTATGCCTTTTTTGCTATACATGTATCAAATTTAAATTAAATTATTCATTGTGCTTTTTGTACAGGGATTTAATGCAACTCTTACTGAACCAGTAGATGCTCCAGGTAGAAGGGTTGATCAGTTCAATGAAATGCAGCTTAAATTGCACCCAGATCTAAAAGAACCCTTGAAGAAGCTTTGTGATGACCCAAGGAATACTATTGTTGTCCTTAGTGGAAGTGACAGGAGAGTCTTGGACAAGGTAATCTCAATGATGTCTTCTACGCTAACTGCTAAAAAATTGCAAAATCCACCTTACTGACTGACACCTGCTGCAGAACTTTGGGGAATTCAATATGTGGTTGGCAGCAGAACATGGTATGTTTCTACGTTTTACACGAGGAGAATGGATGACAACAATGCCAGAAAATCTACACATGGATTGGGTTGACAGTGTAAAGGTGCATATAGTAAATTTGTAGTATGATATTGAATACCTATTCTTCTTTATGTAAGTTCTGCAAAAGCCAGAGCCATGATTCTTCTATGTCATTTTAGCATGTTTTCGAGTATTTCACTGAGAGGACACCCCGGTCTCATTTTGAGCTTCGTGAGACTTCACTCGTGTGGAATTACAAGTATGCAGGTGCCTGATTTTTTATTTTTTTTTCATTTTATTTTTATTTCTATTCAGTTTGAACTTTAAATTCATCAAACTGGTTATTTCTAATAATTTATTTTATGTTCTACTAATCCTCTCTCTTGTATTTTCTCAATATTGTGACAACTATTGTAGATAATGAGTTTGGAAGGCTTCAGTCAAAGGATATGCTGCAGCATTTGTGGACAGGTCCAATCTCAAATGCTTCAGTTGAAGTTGTCCAAGGTGGCCGTTCTGTTGAGGTCCGAGCAGTTGGTGTCACTAAGGTGCATGCATTTCCATTACCATTGAAATTTGTTTTCTTGTTGTGTATGTAGTATAATTGCATGTTTATGCTTCTTTATTTTCATCTCTAATCAGGGTGCGGCAATTGATCGTATATTGGGAGAAATAGTTCATAACAACAACGCCTATGCACCCATTGACTACGTATTGTGTATAGGTCACTTTCTGCCGAAGGTATGTGATCTTTTCTGCATAGTAAGCAGTTTCCTTGTATTTGAGTAAAATATTGGTAATTATCTTTTTAAAAACGGTCAATAATCACAAACTAAGGGTTTTTATTTTATTTTTTTGGATTCAGGATGAAGACATCTATACCTTTTTCGAGCCAGAGCTTCCTACTACAACAGCAACTATAGCAAGAGCCAACTCAACCGGTCCTGCCAACGGACTGGTTTCAAATTTATATCCAAATAAAAGTGGATGTAAGGTATCTTGCAGCAACTCAACACAAGCCTCTTCAGCCTCGGAGAATAAAACATGTAATAATGGAAATGGAACTGGTTGGTGGTCTGCAATGCATGACAAAATGACAGTGCACGAGGGTTCATATGTACTCGATCTTAAAAGTGAAAATTATTTCTCTTATGCGGTTGGGCAGAAGCGTTCAAGTGCCAGATATCTTCTTGGTTCATCAGCAGAGGTTGTATCTCTTCTGGAGGAGCTGGCAGAGATTTCACCACCAAACTAGTTATAATTTCCTTGGCCTATCCTAGTGCTGCTAATCCAAAGAGAGGATCTCCATGAAAAACCTGGTGTACAGGTAATTTTGACCTATTCCTTTGAGACAACGTTGGATCTTCCTCTCCATGCAAATTTTGCAAGAAAAGCTACTTATGTTGAGTAGAAACTAGAAGCCATGAGTACGAACAGGAAAATTAAATGAAAGGCAGATTTTCTCAAATTAGCTTGTCTTGTCTTGTGATAATTTCTTTAAAATTCTTTGTTCTTTCATTTGCTATTATCGTAATTTTAATTTTCCCCAAATAAAAAGGGTTCTTTATTCAGAAAATAGTGCATGACTAAAAAATAAGATTAATTAATTTTCTACATTTCTTATTTAGAAATGTTTAACTCATTAGTCAAAACTAAAATATTCAAGAGTAATGCTACGGCTGGATTATAATTAGTTGATGTTACAAAGCTAATAACCAATCATTACCATCCACACCATTTTGTATACAATTTAAGTGTGTCACAACCTAGCCACATGAAATCTCTACTTTCTCCTTTAATAACTATCAGATGGATGATAAGTGTGTATAAATCTCCACAAAAGAATTAACTTATATATATATATATATATATATATATATATATATGGATAGTTGTTTGGCATGATCATGACCACTGATGATACTAACAAATATCCTTGGCTCGTAGTATATGGATAATTCGTTGATTTGAAATATTTATTGAATGATGTTACAGAGATAAAATATTAATGGTGAACTTTTAAATCATAGAAGATAGTAGATATCATGTTCTACTTGAATTGTTGTTTCCGCTGCAGTTGTACTCTAAAACGTGTTGTTTATTGTATTCTATCAGATTTTTCCCTGTTGAGGACTAAGGATAATTTGTTCTATATTATCTTAGTCATAATATTCTTTACTAGGCTAGTTGTTATCCGTTGATCAATTAAATGGAAGGCTGAGATGAGAAAAAATATATTGTCATCCGCTACAAGTTGTTGAAGCCAAAACAACACATGCACTCTAGCAGATTCTATTTTAATAAAAGTCAAATTAACTTGATAATGTGGGTCTATATTGTCAGATAGAAAGATATAAAATGAATTTATTTTTTATATATCAACCGCTACAGCTTGTAGCGGCTTTGTCTTAATATATATTTTTTATAACGTGGGCCTATTTTTGAGAAATAGAATGATAAAAAGGCAATTTATTTTTTTTTATATACCAACCGCTACAGCTTGTAGCGGCTTGGTCATAATTTTTTTTGTGTGTCATCCGTTGTCCCACTTTGTTGGTAATAGTATTATTACTTGCCTTTTTATTACTAATACTAATATTAATTAAATGAGAAGTAAAAAGGCAAAAAAGGCAATTAATATTACAATATTATCTTTCTATATCTCAATTTTCTTACAACGGAAGTTATTAAAAAAAAAATCAAGCCACTACATCTTGTAGCGGTTGGTAATAGTGTTATTACTTGTCCTTTTATTACTAATACTAATATTAATTAAATGATAATTAAAAAGGCAATTAATATTAGTAATAGTAATAAAAAGGCAATTAATATTAGTATTAGTAATAAAAAGAAAATTAATATTAGTAATAGTAATAAAAAGACAATTAATATTAGTAATAGTAATAAAAAGACAATTAATATTAATACTAAAAAGGAAATTACTAATATTAATACGAAAAATGCAATTACTAATATTACTAAAAAAGGAAATTAATATTAGTATTAGTAATAAAAAAAGGCAATTAATATTACTAATATTAAAACGAAAAATGCAATTACTAATATTCGAGTAATTTATTGATTTTTTAAATTTGCTCATATTTGACTTATTTATATTTTGAGTCGAGCTCGAATCGAACAAATACAAATTAAACCCTAATTGTTTACTCATTTAATCATTTTACAGCCTTACTATTAGGTCAACAAAAGAATTGAATCTTAAAAGTTTTTTTAAACGTATATTTGTGGAGAAATATAGTATTTTAAAGTTACTATCAAAAACTCTATTACTAAAAATTAAGGGTGTAAACGAATCGAGTCGATCCGAATATTGAGTTGCTCAGATTTGATTCATAAAATTTATCGAGTATAAAATAAGATTTGATTGAGGCTCATTTAGCTACCGAGTCGAGTACGATTCCGAATCGAGCCTGAGCAGTTTGGACTTTTTCAACGAATATGATCCGAGTATCAATAGAAAATTATAATTTGAGAAGATTCAAGTAATTTATTCAATTTTAAAATGTATTCATATTTGACTCATTTATATTTCGAGTCGAGCTCAAATCGAATTTTTAGTCGAGCGAATCGAGCCCGAACTGTTTGCTCATTTTACTGTCTTACTAAAAACAGGCACTAGATGGCAATTTGGTAAATTAAGTAGGGGGTTTCGTACATAATAAAAAAGGGAGAAGGTTCAACAATGCCTCTAACTTTTATCCCGATGTCTACCTAGCACCCTATACTTTTTTTATCCAAAAGTATTCCTAACGTTATAATTTTTGGGTCAATTGTGCCCCTGACGTTAACAGACATGCCACATAGACAAACGTAATTGACACTTGGACATATTTTACTGACGTGATAAATAGTTAAAACAAAAATTACTAATATAACATCTGATGTGTATAAAAACAGTATTTTATGTATATTTTATAATTTATTTATTATGTGCATTTTATTATTGAGCTGAAATAGACTTTCTGTCTCTAAACCCTCTTCCTTTATCTGTAACATCCTCTGTTTCTCCTCTTCTTCCTCAACTCCGTCACCCTCATCTCCATCAACAACTTTCTCTCTCTAAACCCTCTTCCTTTCTTTCTCCAAATCTTCCCCCCAAATCTCTCCCCCTAAACCCATTTTCGGTCTCCTCTCTTAAACCCTTTTCTTCGGTAACTGAAAACCCACAAAATGAAGAATAAATTATTGTCAGTTCTTCTCCTCTCAGCTCCTCAAAGAATTTGATTTAGAAGGATTTATTTCTCTTACTCAACGCCTTGATTTCAGTTTCTCTCACATCAAACTAAGTAACTACCCTTATCCTCTCCACACTCAATCTTTCCCCAGATCTGGTCGCTCTGCTCTTGGATTTCACAAATGGGTTTTTAAGACCCAATTTTGAACTCACTGATGAAATTATTTCGTACTTTGTCAATTATTTTGGCCGCCGAAATTTTTTTAAGGCGACCCATGAAATTCTTGTTGATAGTCGTGGGGTTGCCGGAGCTAAAATTTTTTAAGACGACCCACGAATGATTATGGATTTGCTAGAAATTTTGATTCTTTGAAGTTAATTGTGTCTAAGTTGTGTGAACATAGGTTTGCTAGTTATGCTGAGAAAATGGTTTGGTAAATGTTTGCATGCGTAAGGTTTAGTAGTTGGTATTTTCTTATGATAACATTTTTTTTCTGGGCTAATATCCTTTTGTGTGTTCAATAGGACGGGCAAGAGAATTCGACAAGTCAGCTCACTTGCTTGAGACCTTCACTTTTTTTTGGCCTCGCTCTGATACTGCCTTAGTAGTTGCTAGGCTTAACCCAGAATTTTTTTTGTACTAAAAGCTTTTTTCCAGATGAATATATATGTGATGTGGTGATGGGAAATTAGAAGACTAAGAGGTAATTAGTTGGGTCAGGTTGGGACAGTAGATGAAGGGCCAGCTTTCTCGGGCTCCATCTATGGCTGCTAATATACACAGGAGGTCTGATATGAGATTCTTGGCCGGGGTTATGGTGCGCCGCTTGCGCCGGTGTACGTTAGCAGCATTGAACCTCTCTATGGGCTCTTTATGATCTATTAAAATCTCCATTTTCCTTTGATTCATGAAGAAGAAGTAAAAGATTATGATATGGGAAACTTTGTAATGGGCTTAATTATTAGTTAATTTGAACTCTGTTTTTTCTGAAGATCTAAAATGGGGGATTAAGTGAGATAATAAAGTATGTGAAATTGTATAGGATCTACCGATAATGATGATGAAAGTGAAGGACGGAGGAGAGAGAATCTGGAGAGAGAAAGAAAAAAACAAATAATAATGAAGAGAGGGAAAGAGAGAGAGAAAGAGCTTAGTCAGCAAAAAATGCAAAAAATGTCCAAGTACGTGGCATGTTTGTTAAGGCACAATCGATCCAAAATTTGTAACCTTAGGGATATTTTTAGATAAAAAAAATGACAAAATTATAATTTTAATCACTATACTTGGTACGTTTACTTAATACATCACTGAACTTTTAATTTTTTGAATTATCTCATTAAATAAATTAAAATTTTTTAATTGGGTCATTTCGTCCAAAATAGTTGACATACGTTAAAGTGGGGCTAAACTGGCTCTGATGTGGCAAAAAAAATTAAAAAAATTTGTTTATGTGGCAAAAAAAAATCAAAAACAGATTTTTTAAAAAAATTATCATTTTAAAGTTTTAAAAATAACAAAAACATAATAAAATACAACAAAAAAAACAGATTTTTTTAAAAAATGTATTTTTTTTGAAAATAGATTTTTTTTGGAATTTTTTTTTTAAAAAAAATAGAATTCTATAAAAAATTAATTTTTAAAAAAAACAGATTTTTTTTACAAAAAATAGTTTTTTTTTAAAAAAGAATGGTTTTTTTAAAAAACGTTTTTTTTAAAAAACAGTTTTTTTTAAAAAAACAGAATTTTTAGAAAAAACAGATTTTTAAAAAAATAGAATTTTTTAAAAAACATATTTTTTTAAAAAAAATAGATTTTTTTTAAAAAACAGCTTTTTAAAAAAATAGAATTTGTAAAAAACGGGACTTTTTTAAAAAATAGATTTTTTTAAAAAACAGTTTTTAAAATAAAATAGAATTTTTTAAAAAATATATGTTTTTTTAAAAAAAGTTCTACTTTTTTGAAAAATCTGTTTTTTAAAAAAATTCCATTTTTTAAAAATTCTCTTTTTTAAAAAATCTGTTTTTTTTAAAAAAGTTGTTTTAAAAAATTCTATTTTTTTATAAAAAAATATGTTTTTTTAAAAAGTCTATTTTTTAGAATTCTAATTTTTAAAAAAAATTTGTTTTTTTAAAAAAAGCTGTTTTTTTTAAATTTTTTTTTTATAGAATTCTATTTTTTTTAAAAAATATATTTTTTATAGAATTCTATTTTTTTTAAAAAAATCTGTTTTTAAAAAAATTATTTTTTAAAAAAAACTTTTTTAAATTTTTTTTTGTTATATTTTATTATGTTTTTGTTATTTTTAAAACTTTAAAATGTTAAATTTTTTTAAAAAAATCTGTTTTTAATTTTTTTTTGCCACATAAGCAATTTTTTTATTTTTTTGCCACATCAGCGCCACTTTAACGTCTGTCAACTATTTTGGACGGAATGTCCCAATTAAAATTTTTTAATTAATTTAATGGGGTAATCCAAAAATTCAGTGCCAAGTATAATGGTAAAAATCATAGTTTTAGTAAAAATAAATATAGAATGCTTAGTAGACATCGGGTTAAAAATCGGGGGTATTTTTGAACTTTCTCCAAAATAAAAAAACAATTGATTAGGATTGAGTCTGCTCTATTTTGGCTTGGTGGCACTCCCTACAGCATCTG